>CM034351.1:3017016-3212952 GCA_019925275.1 Mytilus edulis | reverse complement strand
ACGCGTTGGATAATCAACCCAGGATGTAATAGATCAGGCAAAATGGACTAATGAGTCTACTTTTATGAGATTTTACTGTAAACCTGTAATTTCGAATAATTTTCAACAAGCAGTCCTAACTAGGTAAGCTTTGAACTAACACTGGAATATCTTGTTGAGGTTATGATATGAAATTTGGAATTTCATAAGCACACGAAGTGTGCGAAATGGAATTCTAATTTTATGAATAACCGAAACAAGATATGCAAGTGTTCCCTCCCTCCCTCGCCTTTAATCACTTTCATCTTATCGGTTATTCTATTTTATTTACTAGATATAATCACTACTAGTATTCATATCTTACTTTCTGTCTCTGTATTTTACAGATCTGGGAAGTAGAACCAGGAACCATTCCTAGCAGTCCAAGAAGTAGCTATAGGGACCAAGAGAGATTGATGACCAGGACCAGGATTATCAAAATAAAAGATATTAAATGTTTTTTCTTTGTTTAGAGTATTTATGTATTTAAGTGTTCTAAAACAGATGACACAAAAATAAAACAAATACACAAATGTTAACAGGTTTAAAAAATCGACAAGAAGTACATGTACATATTTAAGAAATGTGGTATAATATATATGAGACAATTATCTAGGACATGTTATTTTCTTCCAAGGGGTTAATTGTCAGTTGTTTCTGGAATTTTCATTTTCTGATTAATTTTCGTTAGGCTTTTGTTTAGATTTTGCAGTTCAATTTCTTTTTTCTCTTACTGGATGCTCTTCAGTAAGAGAATGAGGAAATGCACGTGGAACATGCATTATCTTAGGGATTGGCTAGTCAGGCTGCGTGCGCAGCAAGAGATAACACTTTCATATCTTGTTTCGGTTATTCATAAAATTAGAATTCCATTTCGCACACTTCGTGTGCTTATGAAATTCCAAATTTTAGTACGAACACAAATCTAGAAAATATGTTTGATAACTAAATTGTAAAATGTTTAACAGTAAAAGCATACAACAGATATCGCCACATACACCAGAGTCTTGTTACTGTTCTGCGGCACATACCACTTATACCTAGTTGTGATGGGGTGTTGCGTTGTTCAGTCTTTAGTTTTTATGTGTTATGATATTGGATATGATGATTGTCTTTCTGTCTTTTTCTATGTATATCCATAGCGTGTCTGTTGATTATATCCGATTCATGAGCTTGCTTGTTCGTTTTGTATCTTCCATCTCTAATCGAACACTGAAGCTACCGCTTTATATTTGTCTTTGATATCGTATCTTATAACAATTGTATAAGAAATGTTTATTCCCCTTTAAAAGTGTCCTGTACCAAGTCAGGAAGATGGCCATTGTTATATTATTGTTTGTTTCTGTGTGTGTTGCATTTTAACGTTGTGTCGTTTGTGTTTTCTCTTATTTTTGAGATATTGGGATAAGACGTGGCACGGTACTTGTCTATCTCAAATTCATGTATTTTGTTTTCATGTTATATTTGTTATTCTCGTAGTGTTTTGTCTGAAGCTTGGTCCGTTTCTGTGTGTGTTGCGTTTCGATGTTGTGTCGTTGTTCTCCTCTTATATTTAATGCATTCCCTCGGTTTTGGTTTGTTACCCCGATTTAGTTTTTTGTCCATGGATTTATGAGTTTGAACAGCGGTATACTACTGTTGCCTTTATGTAAGAAAAGAAAGATCATCAGATTGATATTCGTTAACGTTAATGTATATTTCGAAAAAAAAACCAATTCAATTTATTTAGAAACTTGATATTTGTTTGCCTTTAATTGATCATCAAAATCTTATCATCTATAACATGTACAATTGCATGGATTTTTATAAAAGTAGTCTTTTTGCAAAAGCTTGTATATACATATGCTAAGGTATTACATATTATGTGATAGGCTTAGCTATAATTTACCGACAGGCTAAAATGATTGTTTCTAAATTGATAAGAACAACCACGTCATGATGTTAGAATTTCTTAAATATATTTTTTTACGCTCTATTATCACATATTTTGTTTCATTACGGAATTGTTTCTTCCTTTAAAATGTTTATGTTTTTTTTAAAACCATTTTGAACTTATATGTTGTCAATTGTGGAACAAACGCGGCTTTACAGAGTGATCAATTGGAAAATAAACAAAATAATCAGTAAACACAACCTGACAAATTACTATAAATTACAAACAATACAAATAAGCCTTATTAAAGAACCCTTCTTCACACATTCAGTCAATAGCGACAATGTTCCTGGATTGTTATGACTATTTAGCATTTGGCGATAACTTTATATTGATAAGCTGCGTCCCTAACCTCCTTTTTTCTCTTGTTGTGGTTGAAATAAAGATACGATATTAATACAGAGCTATCTTGCAGTTACCACGATTGTTTATTTATCATGTTTATCTCAAATCTGTATACATTGTAACCAGCTGTTAATAATATTTGATATATAACTCTTCAAGTAATTAGTTACTCATTCGTGTGTTTGCTCTACACGTTCAGGTCGATGATTAATATTAAAAGTGCCTTAAACGAAACCAATTACCAAAGTATGTCATAAATTTACCGTGTCTCTCATTCAAGGAGAAAACACAATCAAACGTGAAATAATTTAAACATATTAAAACAGGAATTTATAAAAAAAAAGTTTCTACAGTTGCATGCTACATTTGTTTATCTATAAAATTCTATCAATAATGCTTAAAAAAAGGAAAATCATAAAAATACTTAACTGGAAAGAAAAAAAATAAAAATCTAATATAATGGCAAAATCAAAAGCTCAAACACATCAAACTTATGATTAACACCTAGCATTTTCTTCACTTGGTACAGGCATTGTCTTATGTAGAAACTGATGGTTTGAAACTGGAGGTAAGGCTAACTATAGATGTATATTGAAATAATCTTCAAATCGACAGTGTCCTTCATGTGTCACTCGTGAGTCTACACTAAAAAAACAAACCTGTGCTTGACGTATTACAAACGATAGTCATGATAGTCCTGATAACTTTTATTGTATTTGATCAAAATGTTATCCAGTTTGTCATGTTTTACACACAATGGCAATTTGTTAACCAGTTATATTCCGCATTTGATGAGTCATCTACAAACATTTTGGATATACCATAAATTATTGTCCAAATTTTATAATAGTTTAGCCTTCTAAATATAATAATGATTTCTACCCATACACAGACATTTGACAGGAAGAGTATTATTATTTTGTCCTTATATTCCTCAACATGATCTTTAAATGCTTCATTTGGTCATCTATTAAATTATGTCAATAATGCTTAAAACAAGGAAAATCACAAAAGTACTAAACTCGAAAGAAAATAAAAAGAAATCTAATCTGATGGCAAAATCAAAAGCTTAAGTATATCAAACTTATGATTACCACCTAGCATTGTCCTTACTTGGTACACGCATTTTCGTATGTAGAAACTGATGATTTGAAACTAATGTTATAGCTAACTACAGGTGTATATAGAAATAATCTTAAACTCGACAGTGGCCTTCATGAGTCTCTCGTGAGTGTACATTAAAACCAAAAACCTGTGTTTGACGTATTACATACAAAAGTCCGGATAACTTTGATTGTATTTGATGAAAATGTACATTGGCAATTTGTTTACCAGTAATATTTCGCATTTTAAGAGCCATGTACACACATTTTGGATTTACCATTAAGCATTGTCCACATTATATAATAGTTTAGTCTTCTAAATATAATAGTGATGTCTACCCACACACAGACATTTGACTGGGAAAGTATTATTATTTTGTCCTTATGTTATTTTACATGATCTGTAAATGATTTTAAAAATAAAGACTTACTATGTATCATTGAATATTATTGATGGAACCGATATATCACCTAAAATTGTTTCTAGCTTATTTGTTAAATGCAGAACCAAAACAATATATTGTTGTCGCATTTAAGGTAACCTTTCCATTACTATCGATTACTAGCGATTAATAGGAAATCAGATTCCTTTAATTTTTTTAGATATTAAATAACTTATTTTTAAAATTAAAAATTCGATTGTAGGGTCTGATCAATGTGAGCATACACATCCTTTAAAAAAACAAAAAAACAAAAAAACATAATAATCTATTTCTGCGCCTTTCTGGTAAATAGAATTTTAAAACTAATGCCTTTTGTTAGCTATTATTCATGTGTTTCTCTGTCTTATATGTTCAATTTTTCATTTGTGCTGTAATCCTGTAGTATTATGTTGTCATTTTAATGGTATATTTAACATTGGAATTACAGTTCGCGATTTGGCATGACACAAAACCAGGTTCAAACCACCATTATTTCTTTATAATTGTCCTGTTCCAAATCAGGAATATGACCATTGTTATATTATAGTTCGTTTATATATGTGTTACATTTTAACGTTGTGTTTCCATTGTGTCGTTTATTTTCTCATATACTTGAGTGTGAATTCACATTACTATAAGACGTGTCACGGTACTTTCCTAATCCATATTCCTTTATTGGGTTTGGATGTTATATTTGGTACTCTCATCAGATTTGATCTAATGCTTAGTCCGTTTCTGTGTGTAAAAGTAAAAACACAAAAATACTAAACTCCGAGGAAAATTCCAAAAGGAAAATCAAAAATCAAAAGACAAAATCAAAAGTCCAAACACATCAAACGAATGGATAACAACTGTCGTATTCCTGTGTTACACATTAATGGTGTGTCGTTGATCTCCTCTTATATGTAATGAGTTTCCCTCAGTTTTAGTGTTACGCCGATTTAGTTTTTTTGTCTATAGATTCACGAGTTTTGAACAACGGAATACTACTGTTTATTCTGCATTATATTATATATTGCTGAACACCTTCCTTAACAGTTTGCTTAAAGTGAAAAAGTCAAAAGATACCAAAAATAGAAATTAAAAGATTTCAAGTTTGACTGACACAATTATCAGAAACAAAAAATCGACAAAAGACACCAATATAATAATTAATCCCGATCAAGGGCGTTCTTTATTTCAAACCTTAAATGGTATGAAGTTGATCAAAATTTTCAGAATATCAAGATTTAGTGGAATTACATGTATTCTGTCATTCTATATTTTACGAACTTGTAATGTGGTCATGTTCGACGAATTCAGACATTTTTTTTAAGTCTAGATCACTGTTTATGCGCATATCTATATCATGTATTGTACAAGCTTTTTGTGATTATACAAATAAGTGTTCAATATCGCTCTTGGTTTTTTTCGGCTTAAAGATTACACAGTTTAAGGAAATATGAAGTAAAATAGCATATACTATATTTTCAGGTTGAGTGTGATGCCTCATTTACACCATAAGTTTGTCTAATAAATTGTACAATGTATATTATTTAACTTTACAACGGATATCGCCATGTGTAGCAGAATCTGGTTACTATTCTGGGGCACCTGAAATAATACTGAGTTTGTGCTGGGGTAATTTATATGTTGTACAGACTTTAGTTATTATATGTGATGGTATGTATGCTGTAGATTGTCTTTTTTGTCTTTTTCAATGTTTAGCCACATTGTTAGTCTATATCCCGATTCATGAGTGTGATTGTCCTTTTGGTATATTGCAACTCTGTTTTGTATTGTTCGAACGCTGAATCTACAGCTTCATATTTTTCTTTGATAGAATCTTTGAGCATACGTTATGAAAATTGTACAACAAATGTACAGGAAAAGAAAACTCATAAGATTTATATTTGTTTACGTAAATGTTCATTTCAAAACACAATTGAAAATATTTAAAACTTTTTCGTTGTTTGCCTTTTATGGATAATCAACATTTTATCATAAACAATAATAAGAAATGTAATACCACTGCTCGAAACTAATAAATTAACAAATATGATACTTTCTATGCATGGTTCGTCAATTTTACATGATCGAACCATTTTAATATAAACAAATTTAGATAATTTGAAACTTCGCCTAATGGTTAATTTGTATTAATTGTATGTCAACTATTATTCATCACAAATATTAATCTTGATAGTCGTAAAGCGTAGACTCAAAACACAAACCAGTCGTTTATTCATTCATTATTAATTTTATATATGGAATGCCTCGCTAAACGTTTCAAAAAACACAATTCAAAAATCTCTTTTGTTTCGAAAAATACTGTAAACAAATCTACACTACGGAGATTTATACTACAATTTAAAAATGCTGTTCAGAAAAACGATAAAAGCTCACAATTCAATAATTAGTTTGATGGTATATACCATAACAACGCTCATGATTTACATATCGTTAATGCAGGACAACATTATCTTACATTTGACTGCGTAGTATTGGAAAAGTTTGCTTTCAAGTCCGAAGACAAATGGTATTTCTTTGAACAATTCAATTATTATTCAACTTTGACCGTTGTGTTAACATAAATGATTTTTACCAAAATCTATGTTAGCCCAACAGTTAATACTTTTATAACAATTAGTAATCCTGAAATGAAAATCAATGTATGTAGGAGTAAAATGATCAAGTCGCATAGTTTAAACCATGTATATGAAATCAACATCAGTTTACAATTTAATGGATGGGTAATGAGACAGATTAGCGGGTTATTTGATATTACTTGTAAACCAGCGGTAATAGTAAGTAATGTGGAATTAAATTTGTAAATTCATGGTCATTGCAAAACAATTTGCGTGTATTTAGGAGATGACTCTTTACAATTGATATGAAACCAAACCAATCATGTTAATTGGTAAACAGTATGTCGTAATTTAAATTAGAATCCAGGAATCGACGCTACTAAATTCCTTTATTTTATTAAAATATTCACATTAGGGGTATCTGATTTATGAAGTTAATTTTTATGAACATGATTTATAAGAAAATACAAACGCTCTTAGTTGTCTTTCAATACAATAAACAATTGTGAAATTGGTTATATCATCATATTTGTTATGAAGGTTTGTAGAAACATTATCAAGGAATTTGGATGCATGCACACGTACACCAGTAATGTATTATTTTTATAAAAAAATATACTTCAATAGTTAAAGATCTCGTACATTATGAACAAATTATTTTTGATTGACATGCACTGAACATTATTATTGTTTGCAAAGTCAGAAAAACAACTTGAAAAAAGTCAAAACACAAAAGAGTCAATCGGGATGGAATATGGAATTGATCCATATAATAGCAGGAAGAATATATTGTCATCAACACATAAGTTATAACCTGAAAATTCTACTACACCACTCTAAAAAAGTAACCAGAACAGTGTATTGTGAAGATCATAATTTTAGTTTAATACGAGGTGGCTCCTTTTTTAAAGTAAATGGCATGCACTGGTGCTGATTTCAAGTAAACAACTTCCTATTGTTTTCCTATTAACTAACGCATTGTCAATCTATATAAGCGTGTTTCTCTAATATACACTGGTTTCAAATACATGGAAAATGATTTCGATGTGTTTTGTAATAAAAGAGACAAACAAAATCAGTGTCCGATTACAGCCGTATGAGCCTCGAAAAAAATAAAAAAAACTGAAATATCTGATTTTTAGCATAAATTGTTAATATATGTATTATGCGAAAAATTAAAATCATTAAAATACTTAACTCTGATGAAAATTCAATCGGAAAGTCCCAAATTACTTGTCAGAATCAAATGACAAAACACAATAAAAACGAATGGACCATTATTGTCATATTCCTGAATTGGTACAGGCATTTTCAAATGTAGAAAATGGTGGATTAAAGGTGGTTTTAAAACGTGTATTACCAATATTACTGATAAATCAGGTTAACCCTGAATGACTAAACATCAAAGACCTTTTATTTTTAATAAGAATTGTTGATACATGTATGCCATACTGAATACGATTAATAAACATATATTAAAGAGGAAATACCTTTCAAGTCGTTCCTATCAAGATTATCTGCGGTATTCAATGACAAAAGACCAGTTTTATCATTTTATTGAAAGGCATACATTCCCGCATTTGATAAATATATATTTCTTACTGGTTTCAGTCTTGAATTGTTTTCCTGTTCTATGATTAATATTCCTGTTTTCTTTGTCCCAAAAAATATAACTCGTGTGTCCTGTAAGAGTAACTAGATTCACCGTTTTTGTTTTTATATTAAAGTGTCCTCTTCATTCACAGTAGTTGTGGTAGTTTCATTGGTAATCAAGGCTTTATTTGATAATCTATTCATTTCCACCGTTTGCTTTCGTTTCTCCCTAATTAGTCTATATATATTATGGAGTTCTTGCCGAAACGAACGTGAGAATAACACACATACAAAAAATACATTAACTAAGTTTATGCGTTGCATATGATCAAATATCACCAATGTATTGTACATGTCAGCCGTCATTTGTAACCCTGACGATATCATCACAATATTGTGCAGTGTAACTGGTAAAACTAAAGCAAAATACATCATTGATATTGCTACGACAGCATTGGTATATTCTGTCGAACCGTTATCCTGTGTAGATGTTGATGACGAACTATGTTGAAAGCACAAACCGCATGTTAGTAGCGTGTTTAGAATCAGTAAGATGATGAGAGGCAAGTATACATATGCTGCTGCTGACAGAATATTCCAAATTTTAAGATGGACGATTTGAAGGTTGTTTTCTGGTGTAAACATGTCACAGATACCAGTTTTGTGATTGATGTCGTAAACCCACATAGCGTGTACACTAGTCACAACTAAACCGATCAAAATAATACCAACTGCGACTTTCGCCATGAAGACGGTACACATTGTTAAAGCACTTGACGGATGGCACACCGCTATGTATCTGTCTATTGTCATTCCAACTACAAACCAAACTGAGCTATACTGAACCATTTTGTGTATAAAAGCTAGTATTGAGCAAACAGAGCTATTTAAGTTTGACAATTCAGGGAAAGCACTAACAGTTGTTAAAAGATGCATGCCATACAGAAAAAATAAAGTTGTGAGGTTTCCGATGCAATAAGCACTTACGTATATACTAACTGATATTCTTGTTTGCTTTCCCCTGCAAAATATAACCAATGTACTTACATTAGAAAATGTTCCAACTAACAGGAACAGTGGTAGGATATACTTTTCCTGAGCCTCACTGCCCTGTGGTCTAGAATTTTGAATATAATCAGAGAAAATATAACTGCTGTTAAATGTTTCATTTCCGGAACTATTTGCCATTGTTTCCTGCGTGAAGGTTTATCCAGCACAAGTTGTCGGGTCGTTTTGTCACACTGAAATAATTTACGGAAAGTTATATTTTCAGCTCGACTTGTTTTTGTTTTTGTATTGTTATAACCATAAACTAATTTCTGCAAGATCGTCACCTTAATTCTCCAGATATAACCATCAAAATTGAATATATAAATATATCAATTACTTCATGTACTTGTGCAATAAAAACAAAACTGCGTACTCCACACAAAAAAGATCCCTATGCTGTTGTTAGATTTTGCATTTCCAATTAAAACTGAAAAGAAACTCCTTACCTCTGTGAAAATATGACAATATGTTTTCTCTTTTTATTAAAATTATTTGTATTCCAATATGTGAATATCCCAATGGTTATATTCAGCTGTTACTTTTCTGTTTTGCTAAACACAAGTCTAACGCACATATTAAATATCTCGAATATGCGAAAAAAGTGGACGTAAAAACAGTTTCACGAAGTTCGTCTTTTCTGACGTTTCAGACCATATTTGCCTATTTCAGTATCTTGTTAAATTTATATAGTAAATTTAAGCTCATATAATAATGTTTTGACATTAAATAAATTTAATGTCCGATCAGTGAACGTTTTATTATTTTAATGGTATCGTCCTTATATCATTATCCGCCTTTCAATTTATTTACGTATATATCTTCCTCAATTAATCCTCGGATCCAACACTATCGAGAGACATTCTAAACAATCATAACTTCTGCAGATCCTAGCTAGTATTGTTTAATACTCTATCTATAGACAAAACTTTACAGCTGTTATCCACTAGCAGCACTTGTCATTGGATTTCTCAAATCTGTGTTTGACAAGGAAGGATTGATTAGTTATCATATTTCCTCTGATACTTTTAGTGATTATAGTTTTCAGTCGATTCCAGATGATTAAAGCACAATATAAAATATTGCAAATTAGGGATTGGATATTTGTCATTCGCTTATTATTACAAACAAGTTGATCTATTTTTTAGCTATATTTCCATTAAATTAGTATGCACCTGATGTAAAACTTATCGCTAAGGCACTTATGACATAACCAAATGCCAAAAACAACTACCATTAACCAATATATATTCTAAGCATGTACATGCTTAATTTATTTTGATTTGAAATTCTTTGTTTTCATTTCTGTAAAGGTCGAAGTCTAACAAAAGCATGCTTTGTATTTTATTTCAACTCATGATTTGATTTTCAATGGAACCAAAAAAAAATATAATTAAGAGCAAGTACTATCATTTAATTTATTATTTTGTTTAAGTATTTATTGCAAATTTAGCAAAACCGTCATATGAAGAAAAAAAACCAAGTAACTTCAAGACATTTGTATAAATATTGAAAAAAACTTGTTTTTATTTTGTTGAAATATTTGAATTCGATCACATTGCGAGTAGTAATATGTCTAATTAGGATTGAAATAAAACTGGTATGGTTGGTATTCCACATATTGATGTAAAACCTTGTAATGCATCCTATAACTTTTAATTTTAAAATATTTACACAGGAAATATCTTTGAGAATAGTTTTGTGTTAACAGGACAAAAGCACTTGCCATTTTTGAACAAGTTCAATCAGGGTAAAACAATGAAAAATGAAACATAACTCTCGTAAAATTAAGCCTCATCTGGTCATTTCAGTTAATGCTATTAGTTATTGAAAATCAATTGCTCTCTCCATTCCGACGTGAAATGTTTAACATTGAAATACTATCACTTTGCAGTTTCAGAAATTCAACCTTAAGCATTACACAGTACAGAGCTTATATTACCTATACAACAATGTTTCTGCATTTTTCTGTTGACCGATCAATAAAAGTGAAACAATTAAACATTGAAGTTAATGAATATGATAGCATCTGGCATTTTGTTTAATGATCCTCGTATTGGATTTCCGCTAATGGATAACCTTATTAGAGAAAATTATGATCTAACTATCATTATAAAACATATTTACGAATGCAATTGGGTAGGAATGATAGTGGAAGAGAAGAACAAATGATATTAAACATAAAAAAAATATGTGGTATGATTGACAATGGGACAACTCTCCACTGGAGACCAAAATGACACGGAAATTAACATCTATAGTCTACTGTACAGCCTTAAACAATGAGCAAAGTAAATACCACATTTAAAGTTCTTTACATGTGAGGAAGACAAATACCCAACGCTTTCAATGTTATCATGACTAAGTTATAATATTGGTTTAACTGCATCGATGCACAATTAGATTGTTTAATTTCGAAAGCGACAATCATCTAAAAATCAATGTGTAAATTAAACGCATAAAATGAGCTACAAAGAAAATAAAACACAATATTTTGGTTTTGTTAGTTTATGCGATAAAATGACTTGTCAATTTTTTATTAATTTGATGCAAACACATACACAGACAGTTTCATTTCTAAATATTATATGCCGCAAGACAAAAATGTCATGATAAAGATGTATCATCAATTTAGATTGTGTTCTATTTCAAACATATATAAAACGTAAACTGTGTCGATTCAGTCGTCGTTCCTATTTAGAAACTGTATATGCCTGTTTACAAAGAATATCCATGTTTACTAAGTTCAGAAAAAAATAAAGATATAGTAGCATAAAGTATAAACTGACACAGGTACACGACATTCAAATAAAGCAGAACGCATGTTATTTTTAAGAAAAAACAAGTTGACAATTTGAAAGTAAAAGTAATAATGTGGTTTAAACTGTTTTAAACATTTAAGTTTAAAGTCGTTCATATTAGTAACTATGGTAATGAAATCACGAAAGGAAGAAGATACAAATTTCGGTAATATTCGTTATTTTAAGTTCGTTAGCATATATATGATGTACGAATTCATTAAATTGTAAATAATTAAGTTATTCTTGAACTTTTGTAAGAAAGATCTGCAACTGAAAATCTGTATCATTACGTCATATTTAAATGTCGTTTAATTTTTTGTTTCATTACAAATATATTATACTCTTGGTTAAATCAGCATTACATTATTGATATTAAATGCATTACTATATAGAGTTGGCTTCAGACTGAAAAGGCTTCCAACTGAAGCAGCTGCATACTTTTAATGGTAGTACACATATATAGCGATGTGTTTCCCAACATCAACTGATCACATGTTTTACTTCGACAAATCTGCCATGTGTTTAACTATCAGCCCGTTATTTTATAATGATATTCATATCTTTCAAGAACCATTTGGTCAACGTGTTCATGTTTAAACTCAAATAGAATGCAAATGTGTTTACAAGAGTTCTCTAATAACGTCAGGAGCAAATGAACTTTCCGAATTGAATTTCATCTAGGTTCAGTATTTTTGGGATTTTACTTTTTAGTAATAATACTCGAACTTTAATCACGAGCATCACTGAAGAGACATGTATTGTCGAAATGCGCATCTGTGCAAGAAAATTGGTACCGTCATTTTTATTAATTAAGTGTTCTATTAATATCAAACAACATTTGATTTAAAAAAAAAATATACATGGACTATCAAAAGCTGAAACACTATCAATCAACATTCTTTCGCAACAGAAAAAAAGAGCCACAATCATATAAACCGCATTTCATTCATAACAAAAAGTGAAAAAAAAAAATATTAATGAAACTTCAAAGTATGATCAATGTCTGAAGGAGTTAAAAGTGAACACCAACAAGCTGATAAGAAAACACAATTATTAATATGCACAATATTGCAATATTTGTCGTTATATTTTGTTCCGTATTGATACACAATTTGCATCACACTCGGAAAACATTAGCTACCATACTACAGCGCTTTCAAGATTTAATGATTTAAATCCATCTTGAATGTTCAAAAAATAACTTGCACTTGAGTTAAAGCATTATATATTTGTTAATACCAACCAAGAAATTTAACTATACAAGCCTATAATATAAGCCATTTCTCCTATCTTTAGATTTATTATTGATGTAGCTTTATTTTCTTGTTTTGAAAATTAGCAGACTGAGTGTTCCATCCATTAGTAAAATTTAATTAGACACACATATACGTTTATTTTCTGAAAATATTTTATAATTTGTCCGGAAAATTTAAAAGACTGTCTGTATTCTACAATTTAAATATTCCACAATTGAAACAGATAAGGACTATTTGCTCTTTTCAAAACAAAATAACATACGAAAATTGTACATTATATACTAAATAATTGTAATCGATCTGTATGACAACATTATGCTCACATAGTGCAACTATTTGATTAAGCTTTAAGATGATAGTCATCTGAAATTTTAAATAATATTCCCCTTTGAATATATATAGTCCATATTAACACATTCAGAAAAGTTGAATATACAAATGTCATGATCATGATGATGATGACGATTCTTACAACTATAATAACGGAATCTATATTATTATAATTGTATATTCTTGTCAATCATTGGTGTACGTTAGAATATACTACGAGATAACAAACGCCACAAAGACCAGGGAAACGACTAATTAATAGTATGCAGAGGATATGCACATTATGTTTTACTCGTTCTTTAAACGACACAATTATGTTATAGCTTAACCTGGGTGACGTTTACATTACGATCAACTGATGTACTTCAAATACGTGATTGTACGTCATATATAATGATAATGTTACCATGGGACTGTCAGGGTTAGGACTTAAAATCTTTCAATCCTTAATTATGTCCGTAGGTGTTTATAACTTACTTAAAACAAAATACAAAAAAAGTGTCATGAGGCTACTGTATTTGTTTGTTTTGTTCACGCATTGTTGTTTTATAATTGAATTTAATGCAAACGTTATACAAGTGAGAGCTTTAGCAAGCTATACAACTAGGTTTAAGTCATCATTTTCTACATAAGAACATACCTGTACCAAGTCAGGAATATGACCGTTGTTTTCCATTTGTTTGATATGTATGAATATGAACTTTTTCTATTTGATAGGGAACTTTCCTTTTTAAATTTTCCTCTGAGTTCAGTATGTTTGTGACTTTCCTTTCATACACAATTGAACATGTTGAAAACTTTTAAAGAAAAAGAAAGAGCTCTAAAGCATTCAATTAAGGTATATTTATATTTTATTTTCACTTGAAAACACTTGTATTGCAGTACACTTATTGATCGTACATTCATTTTATTCTAAAAAAGCATATAATTTAATCCATCAGCTCGATGAAATGTCTGAAGCTATAGTAAATGCCAGTTTTAATACCTTATAATTTTCTTTCCAGTACTCATTCTTCTGCAAACAATTACAGCAACGGAAATGACTTTAAATGGGTTAAATATGCAATGGTACTGTTAACATTTGACATATTGAAGAAGTATTATTTTTTAGAAAAATGTTAAATATTGTTTGATCCCAGTTTCCTATTATTGACAGCTTTGTGTTTTTTACGTGTCCTTTTTTAACATATGATTCAAACATTTACGTAAATATCCAGGACGCATAACTAGTTAATAAAATCAACGGTACCAATTTTGTTGCACCAGATGCGCATTTCGACAATATGTCTCTTCAGTGATGCTCGTGGCCAAAATATTTGAAATCCAAAGCATATATAAAAGATGAAGAGCTATAATCCAAAAGGTCCAAAAAGTATAGCCAAATTCGTAAAGGAAAACACAGCTTTGCATTAGGGAGATACATTCCTTAATTTATAATAATTCCTAATATTTTGTAACAGCAAATTTCAATAACACAAAAAATCCGTATTTTCATGCCAGTAGTTAAACTGCGTGTTTTAAAGATACGTTCAAGTATATTCTACTGCAGTGTAGTACCATTCAAAGATTATAAAATACTGAGAAATAAACTATATGTCAAAACTTAAATTTTATAGACATATCTAATTGATTTCTTTCAAAAGTAATATTTAATTCTAAAATGTGTATTATTGCATTATAGGCATGCAGACAAATATGTAATGTGAAAGAAAAAATCAGGGTTTTCAAAAAAAATCCATACAATTTCAAAACATATGCAATAACCTCATAATTGGCTGGGCAAAACAATCGTATATTGATATTGTGTCCTCAAATTGACCTGATGTCATTGCGTTCTTAACGACAATGGCGAACGATGATGGTGCAAAATTATCGCGTTTGTGTATTGCCATATTCTACAATTAGTGATAATGTGACAATAAATTTCTATGGAGTAAATGATAAAAATGAAAATGTAATAAAACTTTTGTGAATTTTTTTTAAAGATTATTTACCTGTTTTGTTTTATTGAATTGTTATAATTGAACTTGTTTCCTTTCTTTCCTGCAAATTTTACTTGTGTGATAACTAGATTATAACATTTTTTTTCCATATTGGCTAAAGCCTGGAGGCCAATATGGGAGTCTCAGGATGATACCAGGGCCAATATTATGTTATAATCTATACATATACACGTGAGCAGATTTTGATGAAATCGCAAAAAGTTATCTTGCATTTAATTCCATTATACAAATTTGTATAAAAAATGCACGCAATGTCTTCTGATTTTACAGTACATGTGACATCGTCAATCGTGTAGTTTTTTAATAGTGGGTTGCCAGTGTGTTTTTCAGAATCCTTTTATAGTGCAACACATTCAGTGCTAGATGCCTAATGGTGGTACAATTATACAAGTAACTTAATTTCAATTCCCGGCAGCACTCTAACATTACGTTTTAATTGTAAATTGTCAGCTTGCAGATAATTGCATCAACATTTCAAAATGTGCCTGCTCGTAATTTAATTCACATTAATTTAAGTAATACATCTTACATTATAAGACAACTAAGTAGAATATCAATACAATAGAAACAGCTAAACTAGGTTATAAAAAGCAAACTTTCGAACGGGTCATAAGTATATATGCAATACAATATATCATGGTTTTTTTTTATAGTAAGATATGAGGTATGCGTGGGTATTAGAATAAGAATCGTTTAAGCTGCTCAATTATTACCAAAGAAAAAAAGACAACAATCGAAAAATGACAGAAACTATTGAGAAATAATTTAAGGTGGTACCTAACACTACAGGGAGATAATTATGTTAAGTCAGCTAAACGTTTTAATTACGTTGTGTTGTAAAAAGAATATAACGCTTCTCAATGATCACAATTGGTGTTTGTCAAATTGCTATATAACCAGTGTCATTTTTCTGACAAAACGTTTGGTTCAATTTTTTTATTTTTTTCTATATTTTTATCAAAGGGTCAAAGTTAATACTTTGTCAACATTTTATGAAAATTAAACGAGCCAAATTAATTTAAGTGAAAGTGTTGGGTACCACCTTAATAGCTCTCTGCGATGCGCATATTTGTTAATAGACAACATATGCATAGAACGAGCAATTATTCATATGTGAAGATCGATCGAAACATGCTTGAAGCAACATTATAATGAGTTTACCTTAAACACGTCCAATATAGAACAACAATCATGCAGAGTAAAACAACATGTACATGTTATTGTAAGAATATTTGTAAATTTAAAATCCTTCTTTTGAGTAAATATACTGTGACAGTATACATACATTAAAAATTGAAAACAAACAAAACATTTCGATTGGACACAATATCAATTTGAATGTATTTGTAGAAATATTAGTCCGGCTGATTGGTGCAGATATATAGCAGAATTGCTCACTTGATGAGGAAAGCATGATACTTTGCACAGTAAATCTTGGTGTTATACCCTTTGATTTCAGCTATGGACCCACTCAGAAAAATCCAAAATGACTGCTATTTTCAAGATGGCGGAAAAACGTTATAAATATCAAGATTGTCCGCAAGGTTTTCTATATAATTCCGGATATAAAAGTAATGATTCTTTAAAACAATTCTTCATGTTCTTGAATGTGTTAACAAATTAATTTTAAAATATAGATAAAATAGTTTGGTTATTTCTAAAACGCATACATTTGCAAATATGGATGCATATACAAAAACAAATAGGGAAAATCAAAATGTTAATCCATATGTAACATGCTATTGTAATAGACAACTTTCGAGTTCGATGCATTTCCGTCATAAACTCTGGTTTTAGTGAACATCATTCCTGCGTTTAGGGGCATCATCACTTCCGTTCCAATATTGAGCGAGTGGTTGGAAAACTATAATGCTATATTACTCAAATTATTCGGCAACTTAAACTCTCATAAATGTTCTCCTGGACAGCGCTTTAATTAGTTTTAATGGTAACAGTCATTTCAGAGTTTGGCGGAACTGTAATAGTTCGTTTTATTCAAAATTGCTGAGTTGAAATCTCTACTCTACTGTTAACAAATGCCGCATTTATCACTTTGTTATTGATAGTTAGTATGGGAGTACTTAGATTTATCAATGCGCACAATGGGTCAAAAATAGCTAGCCCAACTATAACATTGTCAGTTAACGGCGCTTTGCACACATCCAATTGTATGTTAACTTTATCAACGTCAAGAGAGGTGTTTTTTATAATCTTCCCAGTAACCAGCTGTTCACCCAAACCACGTAGCGTTACGGTCTCCGAATCTTCATTATCTCCTGGAATTAATTTCTCATTCACTAATGTTATCATTGCAGCAGTGTCCACAATCATCCTCATATTCTGGTCATATATAGTACCTCGTACTGCTAGTCTTTTTCCAATGGTTCATCTGATGACTATATCGGACGAGGATGTGGGCCTCTGTTCGGTTTTGACAAGAGGTGATGTTTTATGGTCAGTAGACTTGGGAGTCGAGCGTTAAACTGCTGGCCCGATCCGTTTATGTTAAAGACTCCGTCGTTGGGGTTGTGCTTTGATTTGTATCCTAGTGAAAAGTACCGTTGCTTAAAATAACCGAGATTTATGGAATTTGTCCGTGGAGATGCTGACCATTGTCCTTAGGGACTATATGATCTATGGCTTGGTGTGGGTGTTACTGGTCGATAGGCATTACACTTGGATGTATTTCTACCTGGCGATCTACCGCGTTTATATTGTTCAGGGGATCTCCCACGTGTATATTGATCAGGTTATCTTCCATTGATCTGATGATCTTCCACGATTATATTGATCAGAAGGCCCAATGTTATATTGATCGGCCAATCCATGGTTACGCTGATTAGTTGAAAGCATAACATTAGCTAGTTTTGTGACAATTCGAGTGAGGTTACACATCTCATTTCCAAAAGACCTGCTCGTATTACCTTAATCGGTCGGTGGCACTGCGCCATCAGCAAAGAAGACTTGCCCATGGGCACAATTGGCACCTTTTGATCCATATATCGCCATCTGGTTGGCTGTTGAGGTTTTCAATTGTTTTAACGCCTTGTTGATCATTTCTGAGTTCCTTTCCATTACATGCCTTGCAAAAGTTTGGTCTTTAAATCCTCGGAGACATGCTTCAGTTCCAATCTGCGGCCTGATCGTCTTTCTTGCTGAAGCGCTGCTTCATTTGTTTTCTTAAGGCCTCCAAGGCAACATTGGTCTGGCAATCGAGGAGCCTACACACCTTTTTTCCAGGCAGTCCGTTCAAATTGGTAAATGAACGCCTCCAAAGTCATGGATCCTCTTCGATTGAATATTTGCATTTTTGGTAGCACTGGGATTCGGCTCCGGTCTCTGGCACAAGATTTTTCTTGCTGTTGCCTTGCTCTTTTGGTTTCCTCTGCCTTTTCCTGGACCGGTTAGTGGAGTCAGCTTGCTGTGGCAAGCATGATAGAGCTCCAGGACGAGGTTGTCATAATTGGAGTCATACATGTGGGAGAAGGAGGACTCGAAAGGGATGATACTGTGTGTAGGCACTGCAGTCGTCATAGGAGGATCTTAATCAGATCCACTTGCAGCCATTTGTTTCTGTTATAGTGTACTGCTCTAAATCACATATGATTGAGACTCTATTAGGTGGTAAGTGTGCGTTAGAAGACACAACAGTCATTTGCTGGTATCCTTGGTCAGTACCAGAGGTTTATTGTATGTTCTCGAATGGAGGTTGTTGTTGATTAATTTGAACTGTCTCATGCAGGGCCCGCCCTGACTTTAGGTGAAGACACCCAATTTGCCTTCGACAGAGTTGGTGTAGTTGATTGTTCGTGCGAACTAATTGGGGAAAGACCCAAGGCAGGGAGTCTGCTATGTACTTTTGGTGTACTTGCATTGTACTGGCTACAGTCAAATTTTGGCATAGATGATGTGTCCATTGCAGGAATTTTAACTTCTTTATTTCGCTTGTCAACTAATTAACTTACAACAGATGACATTTGTTGGAAAGTACCCTGCTTTTCAAATGCACTTTTATATCAAACTGTGTCTCCTTCCTCAGTTGTTGTCATGATCATCTTGTCCATTCGTCTCACCACAACATTGAATTTCTCATTGATCTGACCGTCAATTCCACAAAGCGCTTACCACTAGCCTTATGGTCTATCCTGTCTTCAGTCTGATGAAGTTGCTTAGATATTGCTCCGATCTGTTCATTATAAATATTCATTGCCTTTTTCTGTGCAGCTTGCATCGTTATGAGACCAACCCTTATTTAATCAAATCGCGCTTCGCTCTGCTTTATATTGCAGTCAATCTCAGCTGTTCTGTGAACATCAGTTTTCATATCTGTTATGAATACTTCGTACAATTGTTGACTAGTCATTTCTTAGTTGTCCTCTCTCAAAGTGTCTTTAGCTGTGGGGTTCTCCATATCCCCAAGTGATTCAATGTCTGCCATTTCCATGTTCTTGTCCTTGTTGTCCTCACTTCCTGTCATTTCACTGATATGTGTTTTTACATTTCTCAAATCACAGAATAATATCTCAAATTACATAATATTTCAACCCATGAAATAAGATAGGCACTGAATAATATCTTACGGCAGATAAGTTTCAAATAACAGCTTTTATGTGTGACCCAAGACAAACAATATTGAAAGCTACTACTGCAGGTTTTTATGAAAGCTACTACTTTGTATATGAAATGACATGCCAGGCAAAATCAAAAGGACAGAACTGGAGCAGAGACTAAATGACACTATACTTTGATCAAATAATTAAATTTAGGTCAATTCTAAATAATGAATATTTGCCTATTTTTCAAGGCGGCCATTTTGAAATTAGCCGCCATTTTGAAAATCAAGGATAGATCAAAACAAAATCTTGCTCAGTATTCCAAATAATTCAAATATGTTGAATTTTGTGCTTCCATCATCAAATCCTCTGTGGTTTGTGCAATACTGGAAAATATTTTAGAATGCATGGCGGCCATCTTGAAATAAGCCGCCATATCAAATGTTTACGGTGGGTCCATAGCTAATATTGTTTAGTACACAAAAATGTACCATTATGCAAAATTTGGTGCTTTCCTCATTATTTGAGCATTTTTTTCACCGATCGGCCGGACTCTATGTGCTAATGTAAATTAATCCTTGTTTTTATCCTTATGTTCCTTACGATTCATGTTGACTGTGTATCTAAACAAGTTTACGGCATATCATGCCCTAGGTAATTGAATTCACATGCGTGTAATGGTTTAGAACGTTTAAAATCAAAATGGATTGTGCAGTGCACATGGTTCAGGTTTAATGAATTACCTGTAGGGGTCAATTGAAGTAAATTATATTAGATCCTATGACAGCAAAAGACACTATATACCTGACAATATTTGGTGATGTAATTAATGTCACTCAATGGACAATATTAGGTTACACTTATACTGTCATACTTTTCTACAGGGACGAAGAAGGGTTCATTTCCATTTTTTTTTATTTTTTTTTATTTTCTAAAACATTAAATGCATTCAAGTTTTACATAGCATTGGCATACCATGCCTTCAAACTACTAGGTATACACAGGTTTACCTGTATTCATATAAAAAAAAGAAGGTGTGGTATAATTGCCAATGAAACCACTCTCCACAAGTGACCAACTTAACACAGAAATCAACTTCTTAAGATCACCGTACGGCCTTCAACAATGAACAAATCCAATACCGCATAGTTAGATATAAAAGGCCCCTAAATGACAATGTAAAATAATTCAAACGAGAAAACGAACAGCCTAATGTATGTATTATACATGAACAAAAACAAATATATTACACATAAACAAACGACAACCACTGAATTACCGGCTTCTGACTTGGAATAGCCACATACATACAGAATGCGGTATGATTAAACATGTATGTGGGATCCACACACCCCCTCTAACCTGGGACAGTGGTATTACAGTACAACATAAGAAAGAACTATCAAAATCAGTTGAAAAAGACTAAACTCATCAGATGGAGAAAAACAAGTGGATAATACATTTTAATGTGAAAAAGTTGCCATTTCAGCCAAAGAGTCAACAGGGACCTTAAGTTGCATTCAGTTGAGTACACAAGTTGGCATAAATAGTAGAAGCTACTGACCAGGATACAAAATCATCATCCTTGAAGGAAAGCAATATAGTTAAATATAAACAAGTATTATAGTTGCGTATATAAACATCTAACTTATATGGAAATATAGTATTCAATGGATAAATTGTTTCACTCCATTTCTTTTTTGACAACTTACTATCATTATAACTAATAATTTTCTTCACTTCAAATGTTAATGGAGTCATGATATATGTATATATATATAGAGAGAGATTGAACTTGAAATGATGTATGAATTACGACTTTATTTTTTTTAAGAAGGTGCTTAAAATGTACTGTCATACTCATATACATTACAATAATAGTGTAATTTATCTCACATAGTACACCTAAAATACTATGGTAAACGTTTCTGTAAAGCAGATTACCGTATAGTTGACATCAAATTTATTGGAATCATAATAAACGCCACTAAACTTATACAAATAAATAATTAAACGTATAGTTATCAACGAGTTAGCTTCTCCTATTGGTTTTTGTCTAAACGATATATCACATTCCTGTTTGCAATACATCGAACTTTAAGTAATAATGTGATAGACTTTATACATGTTACGTGATCGAAAACATATAGCAAATGTCACTGTGTAATGTAAGAAATGTCATTGTATAATGTAGGCTTTAATTTTCATCACGCCTTGAAGACTGAAATAGTCAATTACGATTGTATGAAGAAGCAATTCAAGTGAATTTTAAATGACTTCACCAAAATGCAAATCCCTCGATAAGAAACGTATACAGCATATTGCCACCTAAACAGACAATCTAATCAAATAAAATAGCACTGTTCATTTTCAATATTCTGGAATGTCTCAAGACAATACATCACAACTACCTCAAAAACATAACAGACACTATTCTTAATATATCAGGCTATATTTCATATGTAAACAGAATTGAATAATATTGTCGTCTTTCTTGTTTTCCAAAAATGTTTGTCTTGTAAAATAAGTAAATTTATTTGATCATAAATACAAGGAAGAAATATAGGTCATCAACAACGAAACAAAAAAAAATATATATCATCATTAAATACAACTTACATTTCATAACAGAAAAACATACTATATAAATATAGATACACTAGTTGAGGTAAACAAAGATAAGCGATACATAATGATACTTAATATATAAAAAGGTTGCGGATGAACACTGATGCGGACACTTTCAGTTTTGACAACAACAAAAAAACATGAAAAGGGACATGTTCTTGCATGTTTGGATAGTTATTTTTCATATTAACGCTTTAAAAGGAGCGTTTTTAAAGACTAAATCAGTTAAAATCTGTCACATAAACTAATCGAATCATTGAAATAGACACGTAAGTGGTTAAAAAGTGCCAAAAATCTTTAAATGTTAGGCCAAAATCGGCCTACTCCTTTAGCTTGATATAAGATTGAGAGATTCCGAAATAATAGCGACTTATTTTGTAAGCAGAATATTCATCCGTCAGTTAACACCCGTAAAAATTGATGTCAATCTTCAAACTATAAAGTCAAATAATTAACTTGTTGGATTTCTTGTCTTACATGATTCATATGTTGAACAATTATTGCAATTTATTCCTTACATCTTAATTGAACACCAACTTTTGTTGTTCTTGTTGTTATACTTGGTTTTCAATGCTTTTAGAAAGATTTGTTTTATGTTGATTATGTAACATACTTTTTACTAATGGTATTGAATGTATCTTTTCCATGGAATTGTTAGATTGAGAAACAAATGAATGTAGCCAAAAATATGATGAAAAAAAAAAAAAAAAAAAAAAAAATTACTAAGTTGTATGCGTTTTTTTTTAGTTTTTTTTTTAACTTAGATTGAATAAGGTGATTGTTCCAATTTCAATTGTTTGCTCAAAGTTGTAATATAAAAACAAACGAATCATTTGTTAAAAGTTGTATTCAGATGAATTTTATTATGAATCCCAAAACTAATTGTCTTGTCAGTATGTAAATAGAACAACATTGCCAAACGAGACACTGTGGATACTTAAAGTTTTGTTCAAAATTAATTGTCGGTTATTTTACAAATTTATGTCATGCTTGGGGAACAATTTATAATTTCACTGTAACTATTTAAAGCTTTTTAATAGCAGAGGATGTACCATATAATCTGTTAGATAACCGAGTATTAAGTTATCGCATATTTAACGACAGTGAATTGCTGAGATGCAAAACACTTTAAGTATCTTCCTTCGGGAAATTATTTAATAGATTTAAAGAAAAAACTATTAAAGATAATATTTCTGTATTTGGATGGGTTTATTTATATAACGCTTTGAATTGGTATAAAGGTCCTTTCATTTGAGTGCAGATTTAAGTTATATATAATAGTTGCACAGTTGTGGGACATCAACAGACACGTATCCAAACGATTTCAACGTGTACGTTTCGATTGTAGCAACTTGAACCTGATCCCTGTTGTAGTATCAAACCCATCATTGCATTTTATGGGGTTTCATAATGTGTATTATTTAATGCATTTAATTGCTATATATTCAATGTTTTATAATGCTGAAAATCGTACGGGAACTATGATAAGTATTATAAAGCATTTGGTTTAAAGAAACACCGACCTTACTTATGGTTTATATAAAAATAGTGTCTGTATAGTTGTTGAAGCTAGAAGATATTGAATATATTCAACACGATACAATGTATTTAAACAGTGATAGAAATTGGAAGCTTTCGAACTTAGTAGAAAAATAAAATAAAAACAACGTGTTCATTGTTGTCGTTTAACTGTTGTAATTAACGAATGTTGAATTTCATAAACACATAAAATCAGTCAACCACAACCAATGCACACAAATACATACTTGTTCTTGTAGTTTTGTATTGTTATGATAGTTGCGAACCCAACACAGCTGTGTTATTATTCTAACTGTGTGCATTGGAATTCCAAAGATAAATCTTTAATGTGTAACATGATAAAAGTATGTAGATACCAATTGTTGAATGCATTTACTTCATATTTTACTCGACATTCTATAATTGTTGAAATTATCTGAAATGAATTTAAAAGAGTATTTATGCTTCGTGAAACATACTTATCGAATCTTTTTAATAGGTCAATTATGGCTTGATACCTTCTCTACAATCCGAAAAAAATTATAACATGCTCGGCGAAAGATACCTGAGTGATATTCAACTCAAAAGTTAGACTGACAACTTCAAGGCATATGCATGGTAAATAAGCTTAATTGATAAAAATGACTTTCGATAAACAATATAACAGTACACAACATACATTATAAAAACGTCATTGTATTGTTATATAACAAAATATATGAAAACACACATGAATGTAACAGTTAATGACGATAGCATAACATACCAATCCATTCATACATATACAAGTAATTTTATAAACACAAATACTATAACTTTGTAGATTTCTCTTTTGGTGGACTTTGAGATAATAAATTACAAAAATAGCCCTGTAGTAAGTTTTGAATGTTCGGATTTTTATTTTGATTTTCATTAATCTTGTTCTCGTTATGATGTGATTTTTGTTTTTCCTATCTGCAACATTTTTGGATTTTAACATTTGTTGACTATTGGATCATTCAAGAGACATCGAAATCGTAAAGTTTGTTTCATTATCCATAGCACCAATTAGAAAATTGAAAACAACACGTTAAAACTGTCCTTTGTCCGATGCGCTTTTTTGGATTTACCTTCATCAGGAACGCTCAAAGCCAAACACATATAAAATCCGAGGAAGTACCGAAACCGTCGAAGACCTGTACTATAGTAGTTGACAAATATAAAGTTATATAATGTAAAGATAATGTTGATTCATTTATTTTCTGGGATACAAATTTTCGTGGATTGAACAAAACTTTGACTTTGTGGATATTTAATTTCGTGGTTCTGCCAAAATCTGCATGCAAGTCTATTGAACATTTGTAATTCGTTTATATTCGTGGTTCATCTGTATCCATGAAATCCACGAAAATTGGTATCTAACGAAAAATAATGAATCCATAGTATTTATTTTAGACAGTTATCATCCAGTTGTTGTTACACAGGTTGAACTGGTGTACTACATTTTCATTGATGGTTTGCTACCCACAATGTAGAAATAAATTTTAAATAATTAATCAAAGTAATGTTCACCTATAAAATTCTTTAACATAACCATACCATTACACAGGGGAAACCTTAAAACAAATAATCAAATAGGCTTCGGAATTCATATCTATTAGCGGAATTTATTTTGCAATCATTGTTAATTTAACTAAAACAGCTCTGCTGGTTAGGTTTTATATTTATGTTTACTAACAACTTATAGATTTAAGCAATTGAGACAATGCGTGTGCTATGAATAAAAAATCATTATTAATAACTTTATCACAAATATCGGCCTTATTTTTTTTATTCTTGAAACGTATTTCGTCTACTTTAAAAAAAAAAATCCTATACAAAACCGTAACTCAAACAAACTATGTACTGTACCATTTTCTACATTTGAAAATGCCTGTACAAAGTCAGCAATATGACAGTTCTTGTCCATTCGTTTTTATGTGTTTTGTCCTTGTGTTTGCCTTGTGATTATTGACTTTCCGATTATATTTTCAGTATTGTTGTGATCTTCCTTTATCAATCTCTTCATCAGCCTCTAACAATCCCTTAAATTATACATAAGTAAAATATAAGTGTGGGATTTTACACAATCACTAGAATAGTAAAAAGGTGACATGACTGATTACCATTTTGTTATGCGACATCATGGACCATACCGATTAATGTTACTATTCTAGCCTCCAAATTACAGTTTAATAGATATATGTCCATGGATTTAATAACCCTGCAATGCACAAGACATCGATCTTCTAAATCATCAATCATAGGTTTTATGGTGAATGATCATTTATATCGTATGTTATTTTGACTCTTGATTGAAATGAAAACACCCAACTTCTTTGCAAAGTGCATACACATGTACTTTTATATATTGAGCAGTAAGGGAAATACTCACGTATCTGATCTTTTATTTTGTTAAGTCGTACTTGAGTGGGAGATCGTTTTAGACTACAAAACAACGTAAGTACTGTTTACACGGTCAATATTAGTACATTCAATTCGTATAGCCATTAATTATTTTAGTTTTCGGAATACATGAGACGCATGAATTATTTGCTTTTATTTTATAATTATTTTTCAAAAATGCATTTATATGGGAAACTGACCTAATGTATGATATCAGAGAGCTATTGTACAAATTTCAATCACACACATGTATTTGGTTTTTTTTATTTGCCGACTGTTCAATGCTTCCATGTTGAGCAAGCGGTAATGCAAATTTTTGATTTTGCATATCAGTCCTTTTGTTGGTCTTCTTGTTTGTCTGCGTTTAACACATTTCGACTTCTTTATACCATTAGATACAAATATTAAGATTTATAATTTTCATATTCTTAGGAATACAAATACCTTTTATTATGTTTATAAAGTACATAATAATATGTTCATTTTTTTTCAAACAAACCAACGAGACTTAATCCAAACGAGGCAGAATATATAAATAGAAAATATTCAATGATATGTCGGTATTATTGGTATGTGGTATAATTTTAAAAAGGTTGAATACCAATCAGATTTGAAATGAGGTGGTAGCAATTAATTATTATTAATCTTACAACCTGTAAACATTCTTATATTCTCTCCTGCTCACCCTCTCACACACACACACTCTCCTCTCACTTATTCCTCACACATTCACCTTCCACACAATGGTAAAAACATTAACGGTACCATTTTTTTATGCATCAGATGCGCATTTCGACAATACATGTTTCTTCAGTGATGGTAAACATAAAGATAAATTAATCTACTGCATAGTTGGCTATTTCTTAACTGATTGGTTATAATGTCTTTGACAACAGTTTTTTTTTTATTGAAAAAGAAGCCGGAGTCACGAATCAATTCCAATACTACGTATCACTGCAAAGTTGAATTTGGTATTGTATAGACTTTTCCTCAAGATATAATCTTTTCTTTTAAAACAGAATTAACATACAACTCAACCATTCCCACATAAAAGAACGTGTATCCAGTTGTAAATGTGCATTTAAATGTCATATTTGAATGAAATAACTGAATCTTGATATTAAAATACAATGAATGCGAAGAATATGGTGGAAAAAAGGGATACACTTAAAGGTAGCCACTATATACCATGAGAAATCCAAGAAGTCAGCACTTCGGTGTTGACATGCATATCAATTATATGTGTTTTTCTATAAATTCTCTAAGCTCTCTGACGCTAGCCACTATATACCATGAAAGTCTTCAATGTTGACATGAAAATCAATTTTATCTTATTTATTTTTTTATAAATTTACTGTTTCAAAAGTAAGTATTTTTTGAAAAACTAAGGATTTTCTTAATTTGCTCTTAGACTAACTAGGTCATATTGGAAACACACTTTCGGAATGTTAGGTTCTCAATGTACACGATGTGCGTGTCTGTCGTATCAAATCATAAGCCTGGTACCTTTGATAACATTTTACACCACTTTGTCGATACTACTGCTGGTGTACATTTAGTTCCTGATGGTATCACCAGCCTAGTTGTAGGCACTTAGAAAATAAATTATACGGTCAATGTTATTATAAAAAAGTAAAATCACAAAAATACTGAAATCAGAGGAAAATCAATTTGGAAAGTCCATAATCACATGGCAAAATCAAAAAACAAAACGCATCAAAAACGAATGGACAAGAACTGTCATATTCCTGACTTGGTACAGGCATTTTCAAATGTAGAAAATGGTGGATTAAACCTGGTTCTATAGCGGTAACCCTCTCACTTTAATAACAGTCTTATTAATTTAATGTATGTCATATTCAAAATACTAAGAATGTTATTATTCCATTCATTACTTGATCCGTATTTGGCACAACATTTTGGAATTTCGAGCCTCAAAGCTCTTCCACATTTTACCTATTCTGGTTTTCTACTTTTTTGCAAATGAACGTCAACGTCGAGTCATATGTATACGAAACCCCAGTCTGGCGTAACATTATAAATCTGGCTCCTCTGATTATGTTTACACCATTGGGTCGATACTAATGCTGGTGGACGTTTTGTTCCCGATGGTTGCGTATTTTAGTAATCGGTACCTCTGTTTTGATATTGATATACATTATATGGTCATTTTTATAAATTGATTGTTTGCAAAAGCATGAATTATTCGAAAAAAAGGGTTTTCTTATTGAGGCATAAATTACTTTAGCCACATTTGACATAATTTTTTTGGATTTTTGGTCCTCAATGCTCTTCAACTCTTTACTTGTTTTGGCTCTCTAACTATTTTATCTGCGCCTCACAGATGTTTCTTGTGTAGATGAAATGCGCGTCTTGCGTATCAAATTATAAGCCTGGTACCGTTGATAGTTTCACACCACTGAGTCGATACTACTGCTGGAGGACCTTTGGTTCCCGGGGTAGCCATATTTGACACAATATTTAAGATTTTGATCCTCAATACTCTTCAACTTTGTACTTGTTTTAACTCTCTAACTATTTTGAACTGATCGTCACTAATGATTCTTGTAGACGAATCGCGAGTCTTGCGTATAAAATTATGAGCCTAACACCTTTGATAACTGTATTTGTATGCTCATGTTTATTTCTATTTCCAGAGATGTGATGACTGGTGATTACAATCAAATCGTTTATCACTCAGCATCTTTTTTCTTAGGTTTGGTGTTCTAAAGTGTGTTCAAACAGACAACGATAAAGATTGTGTATATCTGACATTAATGATGAAACTATATTATAATGTAGTCATTCAGTTTCTGCACACCATTTACCAATAGACACACGTTTGTCATAGATCTCTCAGCAGTTATTTTGATTTAAATGTTATTTTTCGAACTCTTCAAGCAATGGTTATTTTAGATAGTTTCTGCATACTCGAATGGCAAGGAGAAAAATCCGAAGAATTGGCATGTAATAAAAACACATTTGAATTCATAGTATATGTATTGATCCCGTGATTCCTATGCATTTACTTTTATTTATTTTGACAAATGATATTATGTCACGGAATATTGTATTTTGCCAAAGCAATTCTTAAAAAAGGGAAGGTAATAATAATGTCATTTTTTCTCAGAGAGATACTTCATAACATATCATTTCCGCTCATTTACAAACAAATGTAAGTTTCATAAGTTTTGTTTTAAATGAAAATGTTGATCATTGAACTTCAGTTTGTTGTTATCAAATTGAGAATAGAAATGGGAGATAGCTCAGAGAGACAACAACCCGACTAAAGAGCAGATAATAGTCGTAGGCTATCAATTGGTCTTCAACAAGCCCCAAGCCTAGGAGGTGGTCCATAGCCCGCCTGAAAATTAAATTATGTACTAGTTCAGTGAAATTGGACGTCACACTAAACGCCAATATATAAAAAACTAAAATTTCAAAAAACATACTAGTCAAAGAGGGGGGAGCAATACCTGTTTATATTAACCTGTTTTGACCCTTTTCGAGCTGTTGTTGACTGTTATCTGATATCAATTACTGCTTTCAACCTACTTTGTTAACTGTTATCAGCATTTTTGCATTTCTAGTTAACTGTTTTTGCCATAATCGTTGTGTTGTTAACATGTTAACGGGTCCCCTATTGCCTCCCTCTCGCCAAACAATGACCACATGCTTCTGATTTGGGACAGATGCAAAATGCAGCGGGGTTACAAATGTTATGTATATCTAAATTTCTTTATGTTCTATAACTTTGTTAATTTTACTTCTTTTCATGTGAACTTATGGTCTAACATTGTCCTCTGGGAATAAACGAAACACAATATAACTATTCGTCTTAGGCAAAGACAACATCCTGAACTGCATACAGAAGACATACTGAATTCCGTTTCGCGTATATTTAGATCGGGCAGCAAAGGCATGGCAAAACACCACGTCATCCGATTGCAAACTTTTAAACGGAAAATTATTTCGCTACTTGTACGCCTCAAATTCGGATAATTTCTAATTAAAATGAAACTTGTGATGTAGGTGCTTTTCCCGTTTGAATGGTTTTACACTAGTAATTTTGGGGCCCTTTATAGCTTGTTGTTCGGTGTGAGCCAAGGCTCCGTGTTGAAGGCCGTACTTAAACCTATAATGGTTTACTTTTTAAATTGTTATTTAGATGGAGAGTTGTATCATTGGCACTCACACCACATCTTCTTATATCTATCTATTTCATTTCGATGCTGTTGCATTTATCGGACATTTATGTTGTTTAGAAAGTCAAGATGGCGGCGTGCTCATTAGTTACGACTTGCCATTTTGCTTTTGATGTTTAATATAGTAGCCATAAAAACAAATGTCAAATAATAATTGCGTCTGTCTAGCTGAAGAACTCTTGTTTCATACATGCTTCCCTATGTAAACTCATGTCATCAAATGTTTAAGTATGTATATTAGAAAAATATATAACGAGTGTAGATTTTCTGCGAATTTGATTCAGTTTGGATAAAGTAAATTCAAGAACCCTGCAAAGTATGCTATTCAAGATAAACAAATGTTGTCATTATATTAACGAAGTACATTTAACAACACTCAATTAAAACAACTTGAATGATTACAGAAAATTGTGTCATTTAAAACACACTTAACAAAGTTATGGGAAAAGCAAGATTTTCCAAGCTACACTCTGTTAGTTTAAATACGTGTCCCTGAACTTAAACATTCTGGAAAATGTTATTGAAGGCCTATATAAAAAGAAACAAATCACTCTAGATTTATCAAATTAAAACCTGTCGAAAAGATGTCAGCGTATAAACACATTGTATTGTTGCAAGGCTATTCGAGAACACTTTTTCACTACGATGTTCAATGTCAAACTGTTGTTAATTTCCTAGTGTCGTAAAAAATGGATGCATTAATGATAGTAATTATCCATGTTGAATTTTGGGATATTACATCACAATTATTATAACCATCCCACATACTGTGCAAAAGCCACATGCTTTTTTGTAGTAATCATAATCACACGAGATGATTATTTAAAAACGAAATCATAATAAATTTCTTCTTTTATTAATCATGCTATACGTCCTTAAAAATTAATGAATAAATAAAAATGGACATATAAGACATTAAGGATGTTTGCTTTTTTTTTTTTTTAAGGTAGTTTTTTTAAAAACTCCTATAGATTAATAAAATATAAATAAAAGAACTTTAAAATAAAAAACAAATTTGATAGGTCTTTGGTCTAGTTTTTGAGATGTAATCAATTACAAATTTTGCAGGAAATAGTTCTCTCTAGAGGTTTCATACATTTGACATTGACATCTGTTTCCTACAAAAAAGAACAAAAAAAAAACAATCGATTCCAAAAATATTTCATTTTTTTTTTCAAAAATATGCAAAAAAAACATAAAAAGAAAATAGGTATCAGAAATGATCAGTTGGCAATATATAGTTGTATTGGCATTGAATAAGATGATAATTAATATTTGACAAAAAGCGAACTTCATTAAAACGATTTGACACTCACTTACTACAGAATGTAGATATCGACGAATTTGCGTATAAACAGGTACAAATTGTTTACAAATGATCAGTAGTAAATGTTTTTCTATATCGATATCTCTTCAAAAACTAAATAAAATAAAAAGGTAAAGTGTGGTCACCACTTTACTACTTAGAGTAAAAGCATGGTTTTTTATTTTCTTTTTTCAACTGATTGTTCTTAATTAATTTCCCCTATATAGTTAAAAGTTGATTGATAAAAAAACACACTGCCAAAAATAAGAATTATTGATTAGTTTATCAAAATGACAAACTTACACATGCCTTTTAAATGTGTATTAAATAGATTTATTGTAATGTCCGGTGTGGTAACATGATAAGAATTATCAAAATTTTGTCGTATGTAGTAATTAAATAACATTCCATTTTTATATTAAAATGTGCCTTGGTTATTTAGGCCATACATTTGTTAATAGTAATTTAAATTCAAAGATGGCACAACATCTGTGTTTAATCTAATTGAACACATTTTGTACCCATTGTAAAGACTATTTCAACCACATTTATACATGATGATCTTGACGCATATATTCTAGGTCTGCTTATCATCCTAGTTACGTGTTAGAGGGTGTTTTTGTATTTATCTTTCTAAATAAATACCCTTACTGTTTAGCCAACTTTGGAATATCATTTTGTGGTGACTCGGTACCTTGTTTTTTGTTAATTTTTCCGAATAGCCTTTGTCTATAATTAAGGGCAATAGTAGTATACCGCTGTTCAAACCTCGTAAATCTATGGACAAAAACAAAACTGGGGTAACAAACTAAAACTGAGGGATACGCATTAAATATCAGAGGAAAACAACGACACAACATTAAAATATAAAATATAACCCATTTTGTTATCTTTGCTTACTCTTTTGTTTCTTTATATAGTGATCAGGACTGTATAACAATGTTGATTTCTGTACCCCTGCAGTAAATATGTTTGTTTTGTTCATGGCATGTTGTCACAATACAGAACCCTTTCCGACTCTAATACAAGTGAATTATTAAACTACCAATAACACATAATCAATTCTACAATTTTGTACATAAGAAAACGCCACGTCAGGAATATGACAGTTGTTTCCATATCTTTGGCGTGTTTGGGTTATTTATCTTGCCATTTGATTGGTGTTTTTGTTTTAGGAATTAACATTGGAGTTAAGATTTTTTTTACTTTTTTATGGGAATTTTTTATTCAACAGAATCTTGTTATTGGGTAAAGCAATCCCCCTTCCTTTACTCTGATATACATCACATTCAGTAAACGGTTGATTACGGTTGATTTTGTCTACACTAGAGTCTCTTTTTTATACTTTTATGACTTGTTTTACTGAATACACACTATTGATGAAATGTGCATTTAGGATTTGATTTATGGTTTTACAGAGAAGATATACAGAATTATATATAGTCAAAGGAGTAGGTCCGGTAAGGATCTTGTTTGGCCTCAAATTGCAGGCTCATCTGACGAAAGATTTTGACAACTTTTTAAGCACTAAAGTTTTGTTTTTTTATTCTATTACTTTATGTTCAAGATTTTAACTGATTTCGTCATTAAAAATGACCCGATTCAAGCTCAAATATGAACAATCTACAAAATATGCCGAAAATGTCACTTTTCAGATGGTTTTTGTAAAAAATGAAATTGGCCACATCCGTGTTCATCATCAACCTGTAGATATGTTATGTAGTATCATCAAATGCAACTTACATTTTAATATTAAGGATGAACACGAATGCGGCTACTTTCGTTTTACACGAAAATCGTCTAAAATGTTACTAAAATGCTAGAATGGTGAAGATTTCGGTGATTTAGCATGACTTAAAATTACTAGTACCCGGTGTATCTGCACTGTATTGTCAAAAACAGCCCTTATTTATGTGAAAGGAGCATTTTACTGTCCAATAAATAACTGAAAGTTTACTGTTAAACAATTTTGAAAAACTGCTATATTTTGGCACCAAAAAGTCTTACCGGATCTACTCCTTTAATTGTTTGTATTCATGATAACACGAACAATCTGTATAGGTCAATATAAAACGGTAGTATCAAAACCAGAGCATAAATTAATCAAATATAAACGTAGAACAACCTTTTTCGTGATTATAAACACACCTTTGAAATAATAATAGGAATTGTATTCAACATGCGTAATGATATATTTTACGCAGTTTCCAGTACGTTTTACGTAGAACACACATATAGTACGAAGCTTTCTACAGATTCTGGTAAGGAACCGTAGTCCAACCTATATTCTATAAAAAAAGACAAACGAATGCATGGTAGATTTACTGTCCCCGAAATAACAAGTCTTGTTTTTGTTTTTGTAAAAATGTTAAACACATATATGATTAACAGAAACAAGTTGATTACCGCTGGAAGCTTAATTACTGATTGTGTAATACCTAAATGATGAGATGTTAATCTTAACAATTCATTTTGGGAAAACGGTTATTATGTTACGGACTTTTTTTTGTAATGCAAAAACACTGGTAATTAACCCAATATAAACTAGTGTTTACAACACTAATTTTCATTCTCAATTTCTCAGTTTATAGTACGTCAAAAAGAGACAACTCATTTCTTCCGACGTTGACACAATATATAGTTTTCTCAGTTGTATATATGTTTACACAATGATGTATATTGTGTTATTTGCTCGAGACCTTGTGTTTGTTGTCCTATTGTTTAATGTGTTTTTGAGAGTCTCGTTTGCAACGTTTCTATTGTTTAAATTCATCGATAAAAACGATCCACCAGATTAAAATAAACAGACATATAGTGTTCTTGTGTTTTTATGATGAACACATTCGGATTTCGTTTATTGTCATTCATTTTCAATTATTAAGAACCTGAAGTTAAATTACTTAATAACAATCAACATTAATGTTTAATGGTGATATCAAACACCTTGAATAAGGTAAAATCGGCTGGTTTTATTTTTATATTAAAAAAAAATAAAAAGATACTTTGAGCTTTTGACAAAACTATAGACATTTCTTTGTAAAAGCCTAAGGAGAAATATACATCGAACATTAACAAAATTAAATAATTCAGTAAGAAGAAAAAAGACCATCAACACTATACAAACTATAAATTATGTTTAGTGAACATATATGACTATTTATAAACAGGAAAACGTAGGGCCTGTTTAATCCCTTCACGTTCCCATTGGTACCCTGGTACCGATAGGATATGTTTTGGGACAACTAGCTTGCGTAAAGTATCGAATCTTTGACATTTGTTTACATGCAACAGTGGTTGAGGACTCGAATCAATCCTCCTTATCACAGCTATGTGATTCATGATGCCTTAAACTTCTTCCAAGTACGAATTGGTATCAAATCGCCACTAATGGACAACATTTTCTGCTGTGATAACCGTTTTTTTTTTTTAATTTGAACACAATATATCCATAAAGTTAGGTAAAATATTCTGTTGATTATGAGGGCAATACAACTTTTTTTTTCTATTAACTATGCAAACTATTACTGCAAATTTAAAAGTTTTCATACATATTCTTAAATTACTGAAAACTTGAGTAAGGTATAAAGTACTAAGCAAAACAAAACAAATTTGACATCGAAAACGTTACCATGGCAACCAATCATGACTTAATTTGCATATTTTGTTAAATCTCGTGATTTTCCTTATTTTTCCTCAAATTTTAAGTATATTTTAGATTGAAAAAGTATGTGTCATAATCCACAGCCGGAAGATTCATGTTCAAAACTCAAAGCTGGAGGTGAACAAATAATTTTCCATATTAAATTTAACTTATCTTAACTTTACTTTCAATTTCAAAAAAAGAGTCACGGATATATACAAAATATAAATTAAAATCAATGTTTGTATGTTTTAAAGATTTTGTGTCCTAATTACACCCCTCCCTACTCCGCAACAAAAAAAGTCAACCCATCATGGGCTCAACACACCAAAGTTATTATTGGTTATTCTTTGAAGCTGTACTTTTAAAGTCAAAATTAAATTTGCTGCTTGAATGCCCATGTTTTAGCCTGAAATGTGTGTCAAGGATTAGATTTGGACGAAAAAAACGGCTGAAATCCGTTATTTTGCATGTTGCGGGCATAACATTTGGTAGGCATATAGCATGTATGTCTGCCAATTATACCATGTATACCATAATGGCAACTTTTCTCTTCCTGTCAGACTTGGGCCGTTACTTTGACACCAAAACTTTATACAATTAGCCTATCAAAATTTTTCCATACGACCTTTTTCGTAATAATTCTGTATTTTTAACTTTATTCCCGCAAGTCACGTAAGTAATGTGATTTTTCGACAGTAAACACGTGACTTAGACAAACACATTTTCTAATATATTATTTTTGGGAAATATTTTATCAATTATCTTTCAAATGGAACAAACACGACCGTTATGTGAGCTTTAATGCGAATGTCATATGCGATTGAATTTCTATAGTGTCTTTCCATATGTTTACGTCCAAATAGAGGTTTCTCAACATCTTACGAACGGAAGAAACTCTACGAAGAGAAAAGAGGGACGAGAGATACCAAAAGGGACAGTCAAACTAATAAATCTAAAACAAACTGACAACGCCATGGCTAAAAATGAAAAAGACAAACAGAAAAACAATAGTACACGTGACACAACATATAGAAAACTAAAGAATAAACAACACGAACCCCACCAAAAACTAGGGGTGATTCCAGGTGCTCAGGAAGGGTAAGCAGATCCTGCTCCACATGCGGCACCCGTCGTGTTGCTTAATGTGATTACAAATCCGGTAAAAAGTCTAATTCGGTAGGTCAAATTCATGAAAGGGAAGGGGATTGTAGTTACGACGTAAGGAACATATCCGATATTATTTGTGAAACGATTATTCCATAACGGTCAACCAACTCGTGATGGCGTCCGTCAAATTAACGAAGGGATGATTTCAACTTCACCATTTGGAACTCTTGGTTTAATAGCTTCCTTGTGAGCAGTAACCCTCTATCAAAAAAATCATGATAGGAAATGCAAGTACGGGAATATCGTATCAATTGGGAGATATAAACCCCGTATGCAGGTGCTGCTGGAATGTTGCTACTTAGAAATGAAAAGTTCACAATTGGAAAGCTGAAATCATCTCTTTTGTCGTAAAGTTTTGTCTTCAACCGACCCTCATTGTCAATTTCTAGATGTAGTAAAATTAACGGTACCAATTTTCTTGCACCAGATGCGCATTTCGACAATACATATCTCTTCAGTGATGCTCGTGGCCAAAATATTTGAAATCCAAAGCTTATATAAAAGATGAAGAGCTATAATCCAAAAGGTCCAAAAAGTATAGCCAAATCCGTGAAAGGAATCAGAGCTTTGCAAGAGGGAGATGTATTCCTTAATTTATAATCATTTCTAATATTTTGTAACAGCAAATTGTAAGTCAAGATATGAAGCCGACTTAACTGTATCTGTAGTATCCTATATCTCCAATTCGATGTGATAGATGCGATCCACATAGTCACCAAATTTTTAATTGTTTAGTGAAAGAACGTATCGTTATGGAGCAGTAATTTTGTTAGAATAAAATCCATAATAAATGTCTACCGATACTGCAGTGTTTTTAAAAGACAACAGTTAACAACTTGATATCCTTTTTTGCAACATTGCATTTTATTGTTTTCATTAAACATCCGTGTTCCAATTTATTTTCTGTTGTTGACTGTTTCGTTTTCTTACGTTGAGTTCCGTTTGTTGACATGTCGTATATATGCGTTTGATTTATCTCCCTTATCCATTCAAAAAGACTTTTTTTATACTGTCCTTGATTAAAAAATCCAACACATCTAGTTGGCAATGGGTTGATTGATTATTTGGTGTTGAACGTTCAGTGGTAAATATGCCATTCGTTTCATTGCGAAATTAACGTTTGGTAAAGGATTGATAAGTGATCGAGATAACACAACTTTAATATATTTCATATATCCACACGTCCCTTCTATGGGTCTAATCGGTTTGAGTTACTATGAGTTTCATTATTTCGTATCGGAGATTATCTTGAATAGATATGTCGTAACATAGCTTTTTTATTTCTGATATTTATTTGGAATGAGTTAAAGAAATTCAAGGGTGCACTCGATCTATCGTTAGAAATAGAGTTTTGTGTGTTCTTGTTGAAAGTATGAGTGCTACAGACCCAACACAACTGGTAGTCACATATTTTTATATATTACACCCCTTACTAAAAAGAAAATTAGAAATATGAAAAATAGAGGAAATATGCACAGTATGCCATAGAAGCTTAACGGAAACAATAAACAAGAAAAAAATATGTATATACTCATAATTATACTATAGAGGAAACATACACACATAGAATAAGAAAGGCCTTGATAACAAAAAAAAACACAATATATAAGTTTAAATATGTATTTCAATATTTTCCATTCTTTTTCTTGTTAAGTCTACCAATTTATAAAAATATATCAATAAGAAGAGATCATTTGGATTTTAGTGGTTGGGGTAAAGAAGTTATCCCGGCACTTATTGGGATGTTTTCTTTTCAAATTTAAATCGAAAGGCGTTCAATCCTAGATTTATTTTACCTCGTGTCCACGAAAGATGTTCTTTAATCAGCTTCTAGCTAAGATAAACAAAAAAGAATCCTATCCCTTTCGATCAATATACATGAATCTATATTTACCTTTTTCACAAATACTAAATATTGATGTTGTCATCATGTTTATTAAAATTTCTTGTACGATTACTGTCCTTTGATTAAATATTCTTCACTTAAATTAATAGATCAATAAGACTTTCAACTGTGTTGATTGAACAGTAAATTGTATATTATATATTATATAATATCAAATAAATATAATATGTATTTGATGCAAAACGGTTTTAAAAAATCAAGCATGCATATTTTACACGTAAAAGACATTGCAAAGGGAAGAAGAGCACAGCCAATAATCCAAAATTATATGATAAATTACTGCTCCCTCTTTTCTCATTACGTCAACTTACGTCAAGTAAGGGCAATTTGTGTTCGTTCGTAAGATGTTGAGAAACCTCTATTTGGCGGAACGAGAAAGGGTTAAGCATTCTTAACCCCTTCACGTTTTATCGGTACTCTGGTACCGATGGGCTATGTTTTAGGGCAACTAGCTTGTGTAATGTATTGAATCTTTGACATTTGTTTACGTACAGAAGTGGTTTCGGGCTAAAAACAATCCCCTATATTACAGCTGTGTGATTCATGGTGCCTCAAACTTCTCCCGAGTACTTTGGTATCAAATCGCCCCTAACGGACAACATTTTCTCCTGTGGAAACCGTTTTCTTTTTAATTTGAACACACTATTTCATAGAGTTACGTACAATATACTGTTGATTATGGGGGGCAATATACCGTGATTATTTTAGGGAAACTTTACATAGTATGATTAAAACTCAAGTTAAATAAGTGATTTAAAGTGTATCAACGCAATCATTAACTCGAAATACACTCTCAATGTGTGGTCAGTTCTTACCAAACTAATTGAAAAAGAGCCATAAAAAGACAAAAAAATCAAGTTGAAATAGATGTTACCGAATATTGTTTCTAAAGTGCCTGGTTATGGAAATACCGGTAAACGATTTATAAAAAAAACATGGCAGACTACAGTATGATTTCATCCTATATTTGCTCAAAATGATGGTATTTACAACAAATATTTGTTTTTTCAAGACCTAATTTCTAAACGAAAACGAGCTGATTATTTGTTTACTCGCACTTCGTTAATGGAAGAGTTGACTACTAAAATGTCCGTACTTTAAACAGGTACTCGAATGGTTCAGTGGGAATCTGACTAACCCTAAGCAGGAAAATTGCATGTTCGAACCTCAAGTCAGAGGTAAAAAAAAATGTCTTATATCAAATGTAACTTAACTTAACTTTACTTTCAATTTCAAAAAGAGAGTCATGGATACATACAAAACTCAGATTAACAAAAAAGTTTGTATGTTTTTAAACAATGGGTGTCCTAAATGCATATTAGCTCATAAAAAAGTCTCCACACGACCTTTTTCGCAAGAAATTTTTAATTTAAAAAAAAAAATAATCCGCAAGTCTCGTGTATTTGGACAAATAACAAGTGTCTTCAAAAGACAAAATTTCTGAGCTATTAATTTTTTGGAAATATTTGATCAACTATCGTTAAAATGGATCCAAAACGACATTTGTGGGAGCTTCAGTACGAATGCTATATGCGATTGAACTTTAATAGTGTCTTTTCGTAAATTTACGTCCAATTTGGCGGAACGTGAAAGGGTTAATGTATATCCGTATACCATGTATCATCGGGGAGAGGTTTAAAATTGTCTTCGTTGATATCGAATCGATATCGTATCGCTGATATCGATATCGACGATATTGATGTCTTGTTTGTTTACATTTGTTTATACATTTTTTAATTTAAAATTTTCGATATCGATTTGATATCGTGTTGTTATTATTGATATTGACGATATTGATATTATGTATTTTTATGCTATGTTCAATTGTCAATATCGATTCGATATCGTTCCGAAATTTTAGATGTCGACTGTGTTTTTGTCACAGTGTATATGTTTGTCGATATCGAATCGATACCGTGTCGACATTGACGATATCGTCGATATCGACATCTTGTTTGGTCTTTGACATGTATTGGTACGATAGGAACAGCCCATTTGATATATTCATATTCTACATTCTACTATATTAAAGTAAGCATATTTTATGAAGAACAGCCAATCTTGATGTACAAAAAGTACTGAAATCATATGACAGTTAATAATTTGTATCAAAATTAATCAACAACTGCATTCTTATTCAACAAAAATAAAAAGTTTAAGTATTTTAATTTTCATTATATCTCAATTCTGATCAGAAGACTTGTCTCAACATGGTAAACATAATTGATTTTAAATGAAATAGCATTATTTCTAATAAAAAGAAGACTAGTTTTGGTTATATTAAACAACGCGAATACAATTTTAGTATGATTTCTCTGAATCTCTTTTAATTTCATGAAAAAACCTTTTATAATCTATAAAAAAGTACAAAAAATCCAGTGGCGGTCAATAACTTTTAGTAAAATGAAGAAATATTTGCATTTTAGGCTACGCGTACAAAAATTAGATATCTGTTTCCTTAAAGTAAGCATATGTTATGAAGAACAGCCCATATTGATGTACAAAAAGTACTGAAATCATATGACAGTTAATAATTTGTATCAAAATTAATCAACAAAAATAAAAAGTTTAAGTATTTTAATTCTCATTATATCTGAATTCTGATCAGAAGACTTGTCTCAACATGGTAAACATAACTGAATTTTAATAAAATATCTTCATTTTTAATAAAAAGAAGACTAGTTTGGGTTATTTTAAACAACGCCAATACAATTTTAATATGATTTCTTTCACACTATTTTAATTTCATGAAAAAAAAAACTATTATAATCTATAAAAAGTAAAAAAATCCAATGGCGGTCAATAATTTTTAGTAAAATGAAGAAATATTTGCATTTTAGGCAACGCGTACAAAAATTCAATATTCTTTTCCTTAACGTAGACATATTTTATGAGGAACAGCCAATCCTAATGTACAAAAAGTACTGAAATGATATGACGGTTAATAATGTGTATCAACATAAATCAAAAAATGCATTCTTATTCCACAAAAATAAAAGTTTAAGCATTTTTATTCTCATGTATATCAATTCTAATTAGAAGACTTGTCTCAAGATGGTAAAAATAACTGATTTCAAATAAAATAGCACCATTTCTAATAAAAAGAAGACTAATATTGGTTATTTTTAACAATGCGAATAGAATTTTAGTATGATTTCTCTGACACTCTTTTAGTTTCATGAAAAAAAACTATTTTAATTTATAAAAAGTACAAAAAATCCAATGCAGGTCAATAATTTTTAGTAAAATGAAGAAATATTTGCATTTTAGGCTACTCGTACAAAAATTAAATATCTTTTTCCTTAAAGTAAGCATATTTTATGAAGAACAGCCAATCCTGATGTACAAAAAGTACTGAAATGAAAATGATATGACGGTTAATAATGTGTATGCAAATAAATTAACAACTGCATTCTTATTCCACAAAAATAAAAGTTTAAGTATTTAAAATCTAAGTATATCTAAATTCTGATTAGATGACTTGTCTCAAGATGGTAAAAATGACTGATTTCAAATAAAAAAAACACGATTTAAAAAAAAAAAAAAAAAAGACTAATTTTGGTGATTTTAAACAATGCGAGTAAAATTTTAGTATGAAAAACGACCTTTTCTAAACTATAAAAAGTTCAAAACTTCCATGGCGGATTATCGGCATTTTCGTATACCAGTATCTAGGAACAATATATTTTAGGCGATCATAATCACTGTACAATATCAGAAGTGAATTTCTGACCATTAGACAAATAAACAATATGAAAAAAAATGGTTATTTACAATTCTATTTATTGTGTGACGCTAAGATATTCCTTTGGCAATGTTTGATGGATTGACCAGATAAACTCTGTGTTATTTGGTGTTTTGTAAAGAGTTGTCTCATTTCTTCTTTTTTAATATCAATTTCATTTATTTCTTTAACAGAACAAATGACGTATGGCTTATGTTACCACGAGTAGTGTTTTCCTCAATTTGAACTTCAACAGTGTTATTATTATTTATATATGTTATTCTTGTTTTCCCTTCTCTGTCAATCTTTGGCTGCATCATCTATCTCCTTATCCGAAGACTCTTTACAGCTATGTTTTATTTCTAACCGACTCTGTAATAAAGTTATAAGTAAACTTGAAGTGCGTATTTGTCTAATGCATGCGTGCGTAATCTCCCTTCTAGATATGTAATATAAATTAATGTATATTCTAAATAGTTTAAACACTATTTAATACAAAATAAAATCTTAAATAACCATTTTTTTTATATTGTTTATTTGTCTAATGGTCAGAAATTCACTAGTATTAGACGAATTTGTGGGTATAACAAACCCTTATTACTATTATTTCAGAATTCGGTATCATACTTTATATATTCGTAATAAATGATATATAAAGAATAATTTAGATGTGTATTAATGAACAGTTATATATTATATATATAAACACACTGTTACACATTAAAGTGTGTATATGATCAGGTTTCACAAATATATCGTATCTGTTTGCATGCTATTTAGAAATACAATAAAACTAACAAATTCATTTATATTTTAATGGAGTGGAAATCAGTATACCACATTTTTGAAACATTACGGAATAAGGTACATCTTAAGACAATTTTATTCCATTAACTTCAGTAATGATCATACATGTTGTGGTTATAGATTATATAATTTACCATTTGTTTGAAGATACTAATGTTCAGTGGCAAATATATTATGATAATTAATAGGATTGAAATGATTTAAAATCTAGAAAATATTTCGCCCGAAACGTATAAACTTCAAGATCAGCATTATAAAATGATAGAAATTAATATATGTTTTGATTTTTAACAACATCCCTTAGATTAAAAAATAATATTGTATTTGTCATTTTAAATCGTATATATATATATATATATATATATATATATATATATCAGATTTTTTAAAGTTACAACTTACATGTTACTATCTTTCTCTTTGAATCTCAGATGACATGATTTTCTATTTTTGTTTTCTTCGTATCACTACTTTCTTACAAATACACAACAGGAATAATCACAAAAATTACCATCCCAATACATTCAGATTTCCTATAAACTTAAATACCATAGCAACTATCTTTGAAATTTGTCGAACATAATATGGTCAACCTTATCAGAATTGGCTTGATTAACAGACTGGCTGTCACTCTGCATATAATTGCTATTATTAGGTTTTACAAAGTTTAATGAATAAAGTTATTATAAATAATGATTGCAATAAATTTTAATTTTTAGCCAGGCAATCTATGTTTACGATATACATTTTTTTATTACACTAATGATATTCCAGTATAAATTTTACCTGACTTATATATAGATTATAATATATGATCACGCAACGTTGGGCCAGCATTGGCCCAACATAGAGTTGTAAATGTAATTTCAGTTGATAAACACTTTCGGTATAACATTAACTTTTCATAAAGCCTGCTGCAATCGAAATTATCCGCCTCCCAAGAGAAATAAAGTGTAAAATATTATATAATCAATTATATTAACAAAATTTCATATCGGCCCTATGTTACTACTAACATAATGCCAACATTTGCCCGATTATTTATAACCAACATGAGATAATAATATGAATTAACAACAACAGACTAACGTTGGGCTAATATTGTGCAGCCGAAACCAACGTGCGACCAATGTACCGACAATTTGCCAACGTTGGGCCAATGTTGTGCAGCAACATATACACTTGCGACCAACGGACCGACAATTTGCAAACGTTGGGCCAATGTTGTGCAGCCAACATAAACTTGCGACCAACTGACCGACAATTTGCCAACGTTGGGCCAATGTTGTTAAGCCAACACCAACGGTCGACCAACGGGCCGACCATTTGCCAACGTTGGCCCACTGTTATTCTGCTGACTGGGATACTATTTTTACTTTTTTATTGCAACCAAATTAACGTGTAAATTGTGGTGTCTTCGTCGAGGTCCGCGTTCATGGATCGTAAACACTGTTGAGTTCGGTTTACATAAGAATTTGAAATATATACGTATCCGTCCGATTCGTGCATAAATTTGATTTACTGATCGATCGATGACCGTTGTCACGGTAACTCCCACATAGGTTATTTGACTTATCTGACGGATCATATGTGTTACCGATCACCGATCAGTCATCGATCAGTCAAACATTCGTCACCGATCATTCACCGATCAGTCAAGTTCACGTCAAACAGTAACGCCTAACGTTGCAAGTACTATATCTACTTTACGTGAGTCTACATTTATGTATGCCGTCATACGACAAAATTATTTTTATGTCTACCTGTGCGAATTTCAAACGCGCAATTTTACACCAGTAATGAAAACCTTCTATCAATTATGGATAGACTTTACATAGATAAATTCAGCCGTATAAGAAAAGCAAAATGAGAATGTTAAATTTGATGTATGCCTGTTTGTGCTTCTTTGTTACATTTGTTGTTTATGTAGTGATATTAAGATGATAACATAATATTGACTGTTGTACCCCTATTTTTGACATTTTTACTCTTTGAGTATGTTTGTTTTGTTCATGCATCGTTGACAATGTAATGGAATTTGATGCGACTGTCATACAAATGAGAGGTTTAGCTAGCTATAAAACCAGGTTCAATCCACCATTTTCTACATTAGAAAATGCCTGTACCAAGTCAGGAATATGACAGTTGTTATCCATCCGTTTGGTGTGTTTGGACTTTTGATTTTGCCTTTTGATTTTTGATTTTCCTTTTTGAATTTTCCTCGGAGTATTTTTGTGTTTTTACTTTTTTTTTTTTTTATTGTTTATACAGTTATCAGGACTATAACACACTGTTTACCCACAGTTCTACATTATCAAAAATGGACAAACAAATACCACGTAGATAAACTCGTCATAGATATCATAACTAAATTTTCTATATACGCCAGACGCGCGTTTCGTCTACAAAAAAACTTATCAGTGACACTAGATATTAAATTTCACAATACAACAAATGTTAATAGTAAAATAAAATAAGCGAAAAACAAAATTGATATGATATGTCAAAAGAACTGACAACATAAAACTTTAGCAACCTATAGAACGAGAGAAAATCAACTACTGTGGATTCATTGATATTCGTTGGACACCAATTTTCGTGGATTTTGTGGGATCAGGGGAACTACGAATTTAAACGTTTAACGAAATGCAAATTTTCCAAGGGACTGCATGCAAACTTTTCCAAATCAACGAATTTAAATATCCTCGAAAGTCGAATATGTGATGTTTTTTTTTAAATCCACGAAAATTGACACCCACGAAAATAGATGAATCCACAGTATTAAATATATAAACTATTCTTTAAAAAGTGGCTTACACTATTCCATTTCATCGAAACTTGGTCAGAATAGTTCGCATTTAAATACTAAAGGCTATTCATATTTTTGAAAAAGAAGTATTTATAACATATACATGTATATAGTCCCCGAAGTTTCAATGTGCGGTCAATACAGTTCAGAAATAAGGAAGAATACCGCTACTTATTCTTACAGTTAGTTTTGTTTAAAATTTGATTGCATATTTTTTGAAAATAGTTAAAAAACGTGATAGTTCTTTGGTGTTTAAAACAATATGTTGTTCTATCGGTTTATAGTACGTCAAAAGAGAGACAGCATTTCTCTTTCGATTATGAAACATTTTATATATATTTCAGATACATAGGTTTTACATAATAAAGCATTTTGAAATATTTGCTTGAGACTTTGTGTCTCTTTTGTTTATTGTTTGGTTGGGGATTCTCATTTGCATCGTTCCTGTCTTATACAATTCATCAATAAAAAAGCCACGCAATATCAAAATAAACAGACATACAATGTATAGTGTTCTTATGTTCTTATCAACACATTTGTATTTTGTTTGATATCACTCATTTCGAAACTATTGAGAAACTGAATATTTCATTACTCGAACACAAATAACATTCATGTTTATTGGTGATACCAAACACCTAGACTGAAGATAATTTTGCTCGTTAAATTGAAATAAAATTTTGACAAAAAAGATACTTTGACCCCTTGACAAAACTAAAAAAAAAGATTAAAAAAGATTAAACAACTTTATGTAAAAACTGTTCAAGTTCAATAACGCGAATAACCATCGAACAGAAACAAAATGACAAACAACTTAATAAGAAGAAAAAAAGGCCTTCAGCTTTATGCAAATTTTATTGTGTTTGTAGTCCCAAACATGAAATATATGAAACTAAATAAACAGGAAAACTTACGAACTACTAAATGACACCTGCTAAACAAGTTCAATTTGCAGCCAGAAACGACACTGTTAAATGCATATGACCTTGCACAAACACATAACGAATGCAGTGAGTGTAAACATGATTGTTTTTCCCCACAATCTTTCATTTAACCTGATACGGTCGTGAAGCAGACTAATTTAAGAACAAACTGTGAAGATATGCATCAAATAACTCAACGGCTTTGCCATATGGTTATGACCTTGAACAAACATACAACAGATGTAGCATTGTTAAAGATGATTGTGATCACCTAACTATGTATCTTACGTGGGAAGGTCGTAAAACAAAATAAACTGAGAATGAACAGTAAAAATATGTCGGAAATAAGAATTTTATACGAAGCACAACAAACGTATACTAAAAACATTAAGACAATACAAATACAGTACCGACCTAAGAGTTTTTGCAGTCAAAGAAACCGTTGAACCCTAAACAAATATTTTCTCGGTGAATTTGTGGACATGAATTATTACCGCTATAGTTAAAAAGGAATTATGGTGCACTAACTATTGATTTTACTAATATTTTAGTGTTGTTTGTACAAAACATTTTATTTCTCTATATTGGGAAAACATAATAGATTTCCTTTATCTATCATTGTTTATCACAATAATCATTGGTTTATACAAGGATCATTCTGAAAAATAAAACAACAGAGGCAGCTCTAATATACTCATGAATTATAACAGTTTTTGCTAGAAATATTTATTGGAGGATTAGATTTAGAATTACTAAATGATTTTTTTTTTCAAAGAGACAGTGTAATTATGATTTTAATGAAATTTCATTGTCCGATAAGCCAGTATGCCTTGTTCAATTGTTGTTATACTATTTTGATCGTCGATATTTAAATACATTACGTTTATTTTTAACAATATTCGAATAAGTCGATAACAGAAAAAGATAATACACAGGAAATCAAAATGTGTTTTTTTTCTTCGCGTAACAGGTATTTCCAAAATGATGAGACATTAACATCATACATTTCATTCCCTGGTGATTTTTTTGTCGAAATCTACAGAGGATTCATGATTGAAATATGAGTCTCAAACATTATAAAAGTATCTGTAAAAGGAAAGGGATGATTTGTAAAAACGATTTGATATTTAAACATTAAGTTACCTAAATGTATATGACGAGTATGAAATTACTTAATAAATCATTCTGCATTCTGGTATATCAGAAACGTGTCGTCTCATTGTGGTCAATAGAAGTAAATGATTTAAATATGACACTATCTAATTTAAATTATGAAAGTTTAAATGAAATAAAATATCATCGTTTTACACACCGAAGTTATAATTCTGCCTTGTCATATACAGTTTCGGATTTTGTCATGATATACTGATCAAAATTGCATTTTATTTTTATCACAAATATACCCTAATAAAATTTAATTATTTAAGACGGATACTTTTCATGTTATTTTCTTCATATTCAAATACCAAAAGATCATTAATTCAGATATTTGATTAACACAAGTGAATTAATAGCATTAACGGCACCAATCTGTGTGCACCGGATATCATTTCGACAACAAATGTCTCTTTAGTGCTGCTCGAGGCAAAAGAACAAATGTAAAAACCTGATCTTTTTGAGATACTACATTATTTGTGTCTGTAGACTAAGATACTCTGTTGATAACTACAAATAAGACTAAACAATAACTATTTGTGAAGTTTTGTGTTTTATGGTTTCTACATTGTGTTAACCTCTTAAAAAAGAAGATGTGGTATGATTGCCAATGAGACAACTATCCACAAAAAAATACAAAATGACACAAACATTAACAACTATAGGTCACCGTACGGCCTTCAATAACGAGCTTAACATGCTTAACTTAGCTTGTGTTTGGGTTTTTTCGCAAGAAATAGTGATATATCAAACCAAGAGCAAACTAGTTTCCTCCTGTCATGAAAATATCAAAATTCTATAATTCCCAATGATATTTCGAGGATGAATAAACTATTATCTAGCAAAAGAAAAGAAAAGACACGTAACTTTTTAATATCACACCTTTATATCTTTATCGGTTGAAAGGCTACATATGACAATCGATTAATCATAGAAGGGACTAATCATAAAAACCTGTCACGTATACACCTGGTGACGTACTTTTAAACACACATGAACAATTAAGATAAATGCATCTTCGACGTAATGTATGACAAATGCAAATTTTCCTCTAAAAAATAAGTGAATTTTGTATCACAGGAAATATTAAAAAAATTCATAACAAAATTCCAAGTACTACAATAAAAGATATTTTTTAAAGGATTTGACATGTACTGCGATAATATTAATTTGATGTACATTTTGTAATACCCATATTTCAATCCTACAAAAATAATGTTCAATTATAAGTTTTTTATTCGTTATAACATAGTCATATTGAGGGGGTCTAATTTTAACCACTAACTACACATTTATCATCCTATTTCCACTTTGTTATCAATCCATTTTCATAATGATTGTATTTTCAAGGTTTGGTCTGTACCAGGTTAAAAGTAAGATAACAGACGTATTCCTTTAATATGCGTTGGTATGTTATACCATATTGGGCTAGATATATATATGGTAGGATAACAATTTAAATCATCAAGCTATATTGTTTTCGTGTTTTTAGGAGATAAAGTAATTCTAATTTAAATTGAATTTTCATAGTTCGATTAGCTGATGTAAAAAGGCTGCTGTGTTATATATCTTACACAAAACTATAGAAAAATCTAAAATTAAATCGAACCACACAATGTAATACCCGTTGGAGTTCAATAACGAGAAATATATATCAAACATGCTAAACAACTCACTAAGAAGAAAAAATGCCTTCAGCAATAAGCAAACTGTAAATTAAGTTTAGTGAGCTCTTGTTGGATGTGCACGGATTGATAGTTTAGTCTTAGATGCTTGATTTTTTTTATTAGTTGTTAGTGGCTTTGAACTAGCTCTCAGATAAGTGCAAGTCTTCTCAGATCGGTTCATTGTGTCTTGTTGTGTCGGGATGTATAAGTACCCGGCAACGTCCACTTATATTTTTGATCTATCTGATGAGTTAATAAAGGCAACAGTAGTATACCGCTGTTCAAAACTCATAAATCCATGGACAAAAAACAAAATCGGGGCAACAAACCAAAACCGAGGGAAACGCATTAAATATAAGAGGAGAACAACGACACAACACCGAAACGCAACAGCACACAGAAACAGACCAAGCAACATACAATACACCACGAGAATAACAAATATAACATCAAAACCAAATTCATGAATATGGGATAGACAAGTACCGTGCCACGTCTTATCTCAAAAATAAGAGAAAACAGAAACGACTCAACGTTAAAATGCAACACACACACAGAAACGAACAATATTATAACAATGGCCATCTTCCTGACTTGGTACAGGACACTTTTAAAGGGGAATAAAAGTGGTGGGTTGAACCTGGTTTTAAGGCATGCCAAACCTCGCACTTTAATGGCACAGTTAAATATAACATTGAAATGAAAACAAAATATTACAGGACTACAATACAAATAAAAAGCAGAACATTATTAGACAAAGAAAAGCATGATTAATAGATAACAAAAAGCATCAGGTTTAAAATTCAATACGCCAAAAAACGCGTCTAGTCCACACGAGACTCACCAGTGACGAAAAAAATACAAAATTGTACAGCACTGAAGATCAAAAGTTGAAAAGGTTTTGCCAAATACGGCATTGTTTGTATGCCCAGGATAAGAACATTCATATTATATAAAACAATTCACACTATTGCAAGCAGTAAATTTTAACAAATGAATATGAAAGAGATATACATAATGAAACTGAAGTAAAAACTAATTACAGAAAACTAAACCCGAATACATTACGCCCAGATCGAAAGTGAAAAAAGTACAAAGTTGTACAGCACTGAAGATCAAAAGTTGAAAAGGTTTAGCTAAATACGGCATTGTATTATGCCCGGGATAAGAACACTATTATATAGAACGATTCATGCTATTGCAAACAGTAAATTTTAACAAATGAATGTGAAAGATATATTCATAATGAAACTAAAGTATTAACTTATTACAGAAAACTAAACCCGAATACATGATGCCAAGTTCAATACAGCATAGACACACCAGAATCAGTCCAGGCGTTAACGCAATTAAAAAAATGACGTCACATACGATGGCGAAAAGGCAAACGTTATGCTACATTTGAATTTATAAAATTTAGAAACAGCATGACGTCACACATGAATCCTAGTACTTTTGATTATAACTTTTGATAATAACTTTTTAAGCCTTTTTCAACTGATGTTTATTGTTCATTCTTATGTTATAATGTTATACCATTGTACCAGGTTAAGGGAGGGTTGGGATCATGCTAACATGTTAACCCCGCCATATTATAAGTGTATGTGCCTGTCTCAAGTCAGGAGCCTGTAATACAGTGGTTGTCGTTTGTGTATGTGTTACATATTTGTTTTCGTTCATTTTTTTACAAAAATAAGGCCGTTAGTTTTCTTGTTTGAATTGTTTTACATTGTCTTATCTGGGCCTTTTAAAGCTGACTATGCGGTATGGGTTTTGATCATTGTTGAAGGCCATACGGTGACCTATAGTTGTTAATGTTTGTGTCATTTTGGTCTTTTGTGGATAGTTGTCTCATTGGCAATCATACCACATCTTCTTTTTTATATCTTAGTTGCAAACATGACATATATGAAAACGTACGGCCACCTTAATGACAGACAAAAACATGTATAATTGGCTGCTAGAAACAACACTAATAATTGCACCTGACCTTGAACAAACATATAACGTATGTAGCGAGTGTAAACATGATTGTGAGATTGTCATTCATCCAACTTTGGAAGATCGTGAAGCAGTTTAGATTAAAAGCAAACTGTGAAAATATGAACGAAATAAAAAAAAACACATGCACCATGTTCATGATCTTAAACAAACACATACCAAATGTAGCAAGGTTAAAGATGAGTGTTATCGCATAACTCTCTGACTAACGTGGGACGGTCGTAACACAAAATAAATTGAGAACAAACAGTACAAATAAGTCGGACATTTCCAAGTTTTTAGGAAGCACAACAAACATATACTAAAAACATCACGACAAAAGACACATAGTACCGAGCTTTTGCAGTCAAAGAAAACCGTTTAATAATTACAACATATTTTTTCCGTGAATTTGTAGACACGAGCTATTGTTGCTATAATTAAAAAGGAAGAATGGTGCACTAAACATTGTTTTATTTATATTTGAATGTTGTTTGTACAAAACATTTCATTTCTCCATATTGGAGATAAAAATAATAGATTTCCTTAATTTATCAAAATAATAATTGATGTACTTTGGTTATTCCTATCTTTTTTTCACTGTATATCCATTTTTCTATTTATCTTTAGTTTAATAGTTTGGGTTGTTCTAGGGTCATTCGGAAAAATTAAACAACAGACGCAGCCCTAATACGTCCATGTATAAAACAGTTTTTGCTAGAAATATTAATGTGAGGATAAGATTTAAAACAACTAAATTATATTAGTTTTTTTAAAAAGACAATGTAATTATAATAACTAAATTTCATGTCCGATAAGCCGACGTGAAAAGTAGGCTTTGACCAATTGTTATACTATTTTGATCGTTGATATTTAAATGCATTACGTTTATTTCTAATCATAATCGAATCAGTCTTTAAAAGAAAAATATTATTAAACAAGAAATCATTTTTTTTTCTCGTAATAGGTATACCCAAAATGATGAGACAATAACACATGCATTTCTTTCCCTGGCGATTTCATTTGTCGAAATCTACAGAGAAGTGCTGACTTGTTAAAATGATTTGATACTTAAAAATTAAGTTACTTAAATTTATATGAAGAGTATATAATTACTTAATAAATCATTTTGCTTTACAGTATATTTAAAACTTGTCATCTCATTGTGGTCGTTAGAAGTAAACGATTAAAATATTACACTATCTAATTCAAATAATGTCATTTTAAATGAAACAAAAATCATCATTTTATACACCGAAGCTATACATCTGCCTTGTCATATAAAGTTAAGAATTTTGTCATGATATATTGCAATTTATTTTTAACACAAATATACTCTTAAATATTTTTTTTATTATCTAAGACGGACATGTTTCATGTTATTTTCTTCACATTCAAAGACCATAAGGTTGCACTAGAACTTGACTGTCTGTATCTCTTTGATAAAATCCCCCATATCAGTTTCAATTCGTTTGCTGCATCTGTCTTCCCCTTTAAAGAAGATACTTCGTAAGAGTTTTACTCTAAAGGTGATCGTTTTTGATATCAGTGTTATTATGATTTGTTTATGATTAAGGCTCTCTCTCGAATGAGCATGGTGAATTCTCTCGGTATTTTTCATGTTAGAGAATGTATTTTATGAAAGGAACAATTTATTTTAGATGAAGATAATTCATTTTTATTTTTTGGTATTGGTGAGCAAATATTTTAGACATTGTGTTTGGATATAATATATAAATATTTGTAAATTGCAGCTAAAAATACATGTGTCAGTCTTTATACATATTCTCTGTTTGTAAATTATGTCTTTAATCTTCGAAAGCAACCGTGAACGAAAACATCAGCTAACTGTTATCCCGACATAAATAAATCCGAAAAGAAAAGTATTTTGTTTTGTATAGGACACATACCACATACTATGACTAGACATTCAAAATACATGTGTACATAAACTGTATTGAAGTTTAGTAATACATTTTAAAGTGCCAGCCTTTGTAAGGATCAGGCAATTTAGGTAAAAATTGAAACTTGATTAAAAAAAACCACTGAGCTACTCATGCTATTTAATACTAACCATCATCCTCAGTTAAAAAGTATTAGTCTTTCGTTGGTGTGTGTCTGGTAATATCAAATAACTTGGTTTGAAAATTGGTTAGAATGATAGCAAATTACAGAGTTATCTCCCCTTATTCGTTAATTTCTAGTGCATTTCAACCAAATTGTATCTTCTATTACCAGAACAGAAAATGGAAATGAATGTTATTTTTGTGCATAACTACACATTATGAACTTAAGTCAATGTCAAATTGGGTGGGTTTTTTTTATCATGTTTTCACCACTGCCTGATTCTTAGGCAGACTGGCACTTAAGAATGATATATTTCTGTCAAATCATTATATGGAGTTTGCGAGTAACATATTGGTGTACCTTGTCCTGTATATAAGACAATAACAATCAAAACCAAAGGAGTAAACAAAGACTCACTAAACCAAAGGACATGTACATCAACAGTTATGAATAATAATTAAAAAACAACACGAACTCCACTAAAAACCGGAAGTGAAATCAGGTGCTCCGGAAGGGTAAGGATTTCCTGCACCGTATACGGCACCCGTTATGTTATTTCTTTGTTCAGTTCGGTAATGATGGAAGGTTATTATGACTGAGGAAGAATACCAGATGTGATTTTTGACACACTTTTTTCATAATGGCCAATCAGATCATGATGGCGACCGTAAAATTTCTTGAGTGATGACCTTAATTTGATTGATACAAAGCCCTGTTTTAGCAACTTTTGAGAAAGCAGTATTCCTCGTTCAACAAAATCAACGTACTTTGAGCTAGCTCTAGAGTAACGTATCAATTGAGACACATATACTCCATGTGATGGTGCCACTGGGATGTTGCTACACAGAAATGAAAAGTTGACTATTGACTATAGGAATCTATTATTATTAAGAGACAGTATATCATCAATATACCGAAAGGTGTTATTAAAAGACTGGGCAAATTTCTTTTCTCCTTTCTGTACAAGCCCTTGTACACATTTTGCTTCATAGGAATATAAAAACAAATCTGCAGGTAGAGAAGCGCAATTGGTACCCATTGGAATCCAATATACTGTTGGAAGACCAAACCTCCAAATTCAACAAATATGTTGTCAATTAAAAAGTCCAGCATGTCAGTGATATCCTCGTCGGTATATTTTTTCCTTGACTCTGTATGCTTTTCACAAAGTAAGCTGAATTGCAGCCCAAAACTAGATATCTAAAACGTCTTGTTCCCTTTTTGTTAAAGAAACATAATCTGAGGAGTTCTTTCAGTCGTGCTTTAAGTTCAGTATGTGGAATAGTGGTAGAAAGAGTTGAAAACTCAAAGGTTTTAATGTTGGTACAATGTTTTAATGATTGATATTGTAAATTCACCAATACATCTTTTGAATTTTCCAGTATCCACATCTGATAAACACCACTTCTTGAATGTGCCGTTTCGGAATATTTCTGAGGTCCTTCTTTGACTGCAGTGAGTATGGCAGTAATAACTTTAGAAAGGGGTTTAGTGGAACACTTGGAATAACCTGCAAGATACCTGTTAATATAACAAACCACTTAATGCTTATTACAACTTGTGGTTGCTGCAGATGGGCGATGTCATGTGACATCAAAAGGAAATTAAGAATATTTAAAAGTTCTGAAAACAACATCAATATGATATACATTCTGATAGAAAAACATGTCGTTCTATACACCGTTATATTGACGAATTTATTTTCACAAACAGTATTATTAAACAAGAGGCAAGGCCGAAAACAAAGGACACTAGTTTGTTCAATTTATTTCTTGTTTTACGATGTGTCTTCAATTAACAAAAGAGATGTTACTGCTTATCATTAAAATTGTTTAATATTCTATCCGTCGGTCATTCTGAATTATGGACTTATATTGATGGGGACTTGGTGTGTCATAAAACGAACACAGCCAATAGAACAGTTCTTCCCAAAAACCATTCACAAACAAGGTTGCAAAGAAAACACATCCTGTACTCTGTTGTTGGAATAAATTGTTATTTAGAACATTGATATTATAAGGGTAAACTGTTGCTATTGATAGAGTGTTGTCATCATCCACTTTTTCAGAACGTTTTTTTTTCATGAAACATCATCGTGTAGAACATTCATAATTTTCCAATCTTCAGTAATTTTCTGACACTGCATTCACTGGCTGATATTTGTACCACTTTACAAGTATTTTTTATTCTGTTTTCAATTTTTCGGAGTACAGATGGGTGCGGTCCTAACCTTGACAAAAGTTAACTTAGAGTTAACTTGTTGACTGATTTCTAAGTTAACTTGAGAATTTTTAAGCAGTCAAGCAGGTTAACTTCGTCGTTGGTGGACCAGACCTACGGTCTGCATTTTTAGGACTGCTGCAGACCTATCGACAAGTCTACTCCAGACCAGACCTGTGGACAAGTCTGCTTTTGACCAGTCCTGAGGACAGGTCTGCCTCAGACCAGACCTGTGGACAGGTCTGCTCCTGACCAGACCTGAGGACAGGTCTGCTTTTGACCAGACCTGTGGACAAGTCTGCTATTGACCAGACCTGAGGACAGGTCTGCTTATGACAGATTATCGTTATCCTAAATTTACTTTATGCATAAATTTAGACTTGCATGGATATTTCATTGATATTCAACTTGTTTGCATTGGATTTACTATTCTATTTCCCGCAGAATATTCTAACAGAAATTGTACAGTGTCCGTAAGCATACGGTGTGGTAAAACTATCAACAATCTCGTCAAATTCGTCAGATTTATCGAGCATGTCGAGAGATTTGTCATTGCCGATATTTATATGGGACATCCTAAAATTATACTCAATGCGCACTCTAATGAAATAGTTGCCACTTGACGTTTAACTAAAAACAAAATCAATCAACCGACATAATAGATTCCAAGAAGAGAACCTCGTATACTTTTTTTTATTAAATCATTGTAAATAGTACAAATGAATTCAGACATGTCAGTGTTGGTAGTTTTCCAATATTATTGATTACGTGTACATTTACGGTCCTACTAAAATGTGAACAGGAGCGCCAGGAGAAGACATTAAGGCGCTCGGTACAATGGTTTGAGGGTATATAGATTTGCAAATAAAAGTGCACATATGATCAGTTTTGGTCAACTAGTTTTGTTTTCCAAGTCAGCATGAGGTATTAAAACTACTGAAATTGTGTTACGTATCAATATTTTGAATAAAAGGAGGACATGCTGGCACCCTTTATTTAGGCGAACAAAAATTTGTTGTTATAATATTGCAATATTGCTGTCCATTGTCATGATTGTATTATACATTGAATCCTGGCATAAAAAATATGGCTGATTAACTATGTTGGTATATAGATTTACAAATTAAAGTGCATATATGGTCAGTTTTGGTGGATGCGGTCAAATAATTTTGTTGTACAAGTCAACAGGAGGCATCAAAACTACTGAAATTTTGTTACGTATCAGTATTATAAGTAAAAAGAGGACATGCTGGCACCCTTAATTTAGGCGAACAAAAATGTGTTGCTATTATATTGCAATATTGCTGTCCATTGTCATGATTGTATTATACATTGAATCCTGACATTAAAAATAAGGCTGATTTAGTATGCTGGTATATAGATTTACAATTTAAAGTTCACATATGGTCAGTTTTGGTAATGCGGTCAAATATTTTTGTTGTACAAGTCAGCTGGAGGTATCAATACGCAGTGATGTTAAGGCAATTTCGCCGAATTTTTGTCAGGGGTAGGTAACTCCGCAATTACCTCATTATATATTCATCAATGGCGGACTCCGTGAGCAGCGTCCATCGATAAAATTGTAAAATACAAATTGCATGCAGGCAATCGGATAAAAAAGGGATACTGGTATGATGTCATTTAATTATTAAAACAAGATTACGGCATTTTTTTGATGAAAATATATAATAAATGGTTGCAATAGATGTTTTTATTGCCGGGATTACACCCGCCTACGTCCGAGTAACAACCAATGAGAAGCCGATCGTCCCCAAATCGCCGTCATTAGATGTTTGGAAGTTTGCAGAATGGAAGCACCTTGCCGGAGCAATTATTTTCTCTAATGTGTGAAAATATACCGACAAAAGTAAGTGACAGCTACAAAATATGTAAGCATTAATGAATGTAAGTTGTTTACTTTGTAATTCATCCATTTTAGTAGATGAGAAAAGGTGGAGAGTTAGAAAATAACGAGTTTGTGAGCACCTGCATGCTTGTTTCTACACGTGTTCAGATGGGGGAAATTAAGAAAGGTATATAAATTGACTTTCATTTTTAAATTGATAGAGGAGCGGATGAAATGAATTTGTACGTATACTACCACTTGCATTCCCGATAGTTACGGCACTGTCACAGGGTTGCTTCGTAACAATTGTTATTGTTTTGTTGTGAGCACCTGCAATGCTGCATGCTTGTCCTAGTTCAGATAAATCATTTCTGGTGATCAATTTATAATTTAGTAAAAAAAAAAATCAGCCTATTAAAATATCATAGATAAGAATTTAATTAGCCCTACAAAAGTCATAATTTATTTAATTAATTGATGTAGAGGAGGATTTAACCCCCCCCCCTCATTTTCTTGTAACATATTTAACCAACCCTACATGTACCTTATTCTGTATGTGCATCTGAAGTCAGTATGCGAATATCATATTTGTTCTTTTGTAGTCGTGTGGATAAATTAGACTGTCAGTATTTTGTTTGAATTTGTTTATGTTTTGTTTTGTCTGGGCCTTATTTCATTTAGTTTAAATAATTATGATGTCTGGCAAGGATATTTTAATTTTTTTCTGGGACACCTTCCTAGCATCGAAGATAAAAATTAAAATAGCCTTTCCAGACGTCATAATTACTTGGACTAGGCCTTATTTTAGTATAATAGCTTGGTACAAGTTATGGTTTTGTTTTTTGTTAGGACCAATGGTCACTAATATTTACCTCATTTGGTCACTGGTTGATAGGCAAGTCTCATTGCAATCTGGCAGTAACATATTGTCTTACTTTAGTCAAAATAATTATGGCCGCTCTAATAAAATATATTTTGTGGGACACCCAGACAGTATTAATTAAAATACATATACATATAACCTTGCAAGACCTGGTTCCTTTACACATATCATATTTGGTATTATGTGCTACTGGAATAGGTATATATATTCTGCACCAAAAATCTTTCTGACTACTAGTTTGAAGTAAAAATTGAGAATTGAAATTAGGAATATTACAAAGAAACACCAACCCGACCATAGAACAGACAACAGCAGAAGGTCACCAATAGCCTTATAGGTCTTCAATACAGTGAGAATCCCTGTAGCACCCAGAGGCATCCTTCAGCTGACCCTTAAACATATATATAATATGTATATACTGCAGTGTAGTTCAGTGATAACAAAAAGGCCTGTTTTCCGTCATTTTATTTATGTTTTAAGTAAAGATTTTTAAATTTGCTGGTTCAATTTTTTATTTACAGCTGTACTTGTCAAGTTTATCATACTAGTGCCTAGCAGTCATTGAAAAAGTCTTTTATTCAAATTCCAGCTTGAGAATATGTCAAAATATTGGAAAGCTATCAAAAAATAAATTAAATAAGGTCATTAAAGTTCCAATATAGGCTTTTATCGCACAGCGGGTAAACTACATGTATCACATTGTGATTGGTTTAAAGCCGCCACGTGGTGACCCCCTATGAGACCATAATAGGGGTTCATGGCACGTTAATGGTGACATCATCTATTAATGTTGTGTTTAATTGTTTATTTTTATCAAAACGCAGCAGAAACAGTCTAGCATGCAATAAATTCATTATACAGTTAACTAAGGAACCCCTATGGATCCATAGATGGTGAATAAAATTCATAAGGGTTTCCCCCCACCCCCCTTTTTGAGGGAAAAAAAATTCTGTGCGAAATTGGTCTCTTGTGGACAGTTGTCTCATATGTAATCATCCCACATTTTCTTATTTATATTATATGTGATATGGCCATGGGAGGGTTCATGATCCCGAAATTCGGGGCTTAAAAACACAAAATCCTGAGGTCCCGAATTTGAACAAAATAAAAATCCCTGATCCTGTAATATGAAAAAAAGAATTCCTGCATCCCGGAGTCCTGGGTAAATCTGGAGCTTAAAAACACCTGATCCTGGAGTCCTGGTAAAGGTCCTATTCCCCCTTTTGGGTTTGTCTCAAGTTTGAAGGCCATACTGTGACATTTAGTTAAACTGTGAACTTCTCTTTGATTTTTTCCCCCCGGATATTTGGCATGCCACATCTTCTGATTTTATATGTATATATTATACAAATATCGCTGATTACCATTTTTATCCGGATGAGTACAATTCTGATTTGACTTGTCGATAATATAAGCCCTCATACTACATAGTATGGTTTCAGCTCATTGTTAAAGGTTGTATATATACCTATAATTGATTAAATCAAGGTCATTTGGATTCTTTTGGATAGTTTTTCTCATTGGCAATTATACCAAATCTCCTGAATTTTATTTTGAATTATTTTCATAATATTATTACAAGCATGAAAAGTAAAGGTTGTTTCTGTACACACATGCATTGGATATCTGAAATTTTAGTGCCTTAGAGTTTTCATGAAGTGAAATTTCAAAAGAATTACAAAATTATAATATGCTGTGGATTCATCTCTTTTGTGGTTTCTTGCATTTGTAGTTTGTTTAAAGCTTGCGTACTAGCCTAAGGAAGATTTGTATTTTATTGAACATTTTTTATTAGGTTGACCAATGAAATCTTTGAAATTGACTTCCAACACATACAAAACTGAATCAACATATTCAAGCATCACAGATCGATCAAATCATAAAATAAATATGTTAGATATATGTTTCAGTTTATTTTCAAAGCAAATTTATATATTAAAGTAAACTATAATGAAGATGATAGACAAAATCTTCTTTTTATTTACAAATTTATAATATATTCTGAAAAATAACGCTCAACTTCTTATGGTGGTTCACTCTGCATTCAGAAGGTTACTTCCATAACCATCGAAGCTACCTTCCTTCCAGGCTTGTGACTGGCAAGATTTTAAATATCTTGGCTGCATTCCCCACCCACCACCACATTGCAAAATTCAGTCCAAGATAAAAAAAATTTATACTTTTAACTTTTATCAAAATGGCTGTGTAAAAATTAGTTAAATTTTCTATTTACATGTATGTATTAAACTTTCCCATGTTTGAAGCCAACCTTTATTATTTTAGTCTGAAGAAACAATACTGATTTCAATTACAAAATGTACTTGTTATTTTTACGTTTTTTTAAACAAATTAAATGCAGTTTTTATGCTTGCCATCATTTGAAGAATAAGGTTACATGTAGACATTATTGATATTTTTTAAACATTGACCTATATTTGAATTAAGAAAGAATATGACTTACTCTCATATTTATCATTTACTCTATTTATAAAACTTTTTATATCCAGGAAGAGAAAAATATCAGTTTGAATTAATATTCAAAGTTCCTGATGGTGCTTGACTTGGACTGATGAAATATTGCAAAACAAAATATGGCATGAAATGAAGCATTGAGAATTTTTACACAGCAAGTAAACCCTTAAATGCCATTCACATCTTCTCTGAAACCACTGTTTTCATTACTTCTTCTTTGAAACCACTGTTTTTATTGCACCTTCAGGCTTCTTTGAAACACAAAGACTAAATAATTTGCAATTTTAAAAAAATTTATATAAGTCATTTATGCCAGTCATTCTGATTTTCTTGTTGGGCCTTATTTTTTTAATACCTTGTCCTGTGAATTATTTTATTATTTTTTCGATCGTTATTTATTAATATTTTAAATTTAACTCTTCAAAAGGAGAAATTTTTAATGCACACAAGAACTGTGTACAAAACATTAACATCTTTAAACTGAAATCCTAGATGAGAAGTTAAATCACTTGTCTTACATTATTGAGTCAAGTCATATTCATTAATTGTTGTCGAATCAAGAGAAAAGTCATATCCGGTAAACTATGTTGTCGTATCCCAGGGGTGTCTGCTGGTACTTAAAGTCTAATACACCATCCAGTCTGCTTATGCTTTCATCTAGCAAGTCTGTACAGGGGTCTCTGTCTAAATTCAAGATACATGGTTGATTAGGTGTTTCATGATCTTTGAGTCTCTTCCAAAATTTCCTTCTGAGCAAAGAATTTGAATAAGGGTATAGCGTAGAAAAACCCACACTGACCCAAAATACTTTCAGAATCCTATCAATGACCTAGCTTTTCCTATTATGGTATAGCGCGGAATCCCACACTGACCGATAGTATACTAGTCATATCTGATAGTTAAAGGAAGGACTCTTAAATTCAGATGTTGTCTTATAACTCCTTTAAAGATACTTGTCCTGTTACATAAATGTGTCCTATGGGTTGACAACTGAGAATTTCTGCACCCCTGGGATTATTGAGTAAATCATTGTCATATCCTGACAGCGGTATCATCCTGATGTTATTGGAAGCTTGGTATAGGAATCTCTGGTTGTACTCATGGCGGTAACTTAAGTACAGGCAATGAGGCTGATGCTGTATTCACGGTTTTAAAAAAAGAATTTAGGAAAAAGCTTCCAACCATGCATATTATTAAACCAAACTTGAATTAATATTCTCATTATACACCTAAAATATTTGAAAATTGTATTTGAATGAAACTATTTTGAAATCAAACATGTAAATGACTTCAGTTTCCTATTTTTTTCCACTTATAAGTCTCAATATTATATTCTTGATAGGTTGTTCTTCAGATTAACATATACCGGTATGCAGTCTTCTGGACTTAATTACAAAATATATTAATTTCAAAAAGGTTAATACTAAAGATGAATACAGTATCAGCCATGTCTGTCTATTGAAGACTTCCCTCTCATAAATCCTTTCATATTAACCACAAGGTCTATTTAAAACTACAGGGGCAGGCTTTGAAAATGAATATACCGGTAGTTGCAACAAGGTTTAAGTAAATGCACCTATCGAAGGTCAGTTTGTGATTAAGGTTCACATAGAAGAGCAGCCATTAAAATTACCATTTGTTTTGTACAAATCAGGCAATATATTTACTGGTTTGAATGGAATCTTGCTTCCTGGTATAGGTTTTGCTCATTGTTAAAGGCCCTCCCAAACAATAATCTACAATTATATTCTATTCTGATTTTATGACTATACATGTACATACATGTATTATGAACAATAATTGTGTCATTTGCAATCCTATCACATTACCTTATTCTTATCATGCTTATATTAATGGGAAATAACATTCTAGTCGATCTACCAAGAATAGTTGTGTCATTTGCAATTATATCACATTTCCTTATTCCTTGCCTCCTATTACATAATGTATAAATTTTCCTGTCCTTATCGTGATACATCATGTACATCTGCAGTAGGAATTATTCTGAGGATTCAACACACATATTTTAGTAGTTTGTTATAATTCCCTGTTTCAAAGTGTAACCAGGGTATGTTCTTAACAACCTGCCCCCGTCCCCTTTTATATATGTTGCCTTTATGAAAATAGCCTTATGATCCAAGCCATTAAGGGTGCACATACAAAACATATCCAGTGCACCATTTAACATATTAAAGTACTAATTATATAATTGTATGATTGATCAATTCACTATTAAATGTGCATTAATCTAGTGGTTATCTAGTATGAATTAAAGCATATAACATAGATATGTTCTAGTCCTAATATGCATGTGATATTTGCCACTTGCAGTTAAACAACTGCCAAGAGGCTAAAAAATATGGAATTTATCTGAACTTAAACACATTACATGTATTTGCCCCTGTTCTAAGTCAGGAACCTGATGTTAAGTTGTAGTCGTTTGTTGATGTGGATTTTAAGTTTTTCTTGTTATTTTAAGACCGTTGGTTTTACAATTAAAATTGGTTTACAAATGTCAAATTTTTGGACCCTTTATAGCTTGCAGTTTGGTGTCAGCAAAGGCTATGTGTTGAAGACATCACTGACCTATAAATACTTTAACAAATTGTGACTTGGATGAGAGAGTTGTCTCCTTGGCACTCAAACCACATAGATCTACTTATATCTATTAAAAATGCTATGATACATAACTTGCACCTACATTAGATGTTTTTAAGAAATAACAATTATAGTCAAATGCTATAAAGGTAGTATTTGATAAAGTAGAATTGAGAAAATTGTTTTTTCTTGAATTTCTTGTGCTTCATGGTGACCAATAGCTGCTTTAAACTACATGCATGTCCTTTTAGACAATTTGAGCTTAACTTTTCATTGGCAAATATACTACATCTCTTTATTTTATAACTTAAGTAGGTATGGCATTAAGTAAAATTATTTTATATGCAACATTTAAACATTTTAAGAATTATTATGTAGTGCACTGGACATTAAAAGTAGTACACTCCCCAGTGATCAAGCAGCTTTTGAGCAATCTCCTTGTCGGCTAACAGATTCTCCCTGTTCTCCTTTCCATCATCTTTTGCTGTTTTATCTTTCAGGGCAAAATACCTTTTGCTGACCTCGATCTGTAGCTTAGAGAAAGATTGATCAAAAGCTGATATGAAGGATTTATGACCGGGGTGTTTTAGCTTCAATTCCCTGTACTTAATGCAGTCATCCACATCTGATGATGGGCCGAGTAGTTGGACAACCAGATCGAATGTTGTCTTCTTTCTACGTGGTGCTGAAGCATAAAAAGGTAAATACTATCATAGTAAAATTATACTGAATTTTAACGTACATCCCTTTTCACAAGTATCCTTTATTTATTCTTTTAATTTAGTTAAATTACAAAAATAGCTACATGAAAATGTATGTTTTATCCCTAAAATATGAGATGCTGCATACCTATCATTCTTATCATAATCTTTAATTAAGCACACAACTGCTAACAATATTAATTATCGACATGCATTATATTAATCGGTGATTAATTTTTGTATTTATAGTTACAAATTTGATTAAGAAATAGCTCTTCAGAAATGGTATTTTACTTCTTATTTTGCTCTAATTAACTTATCATTAAAGTTTAGGTAATACTATTAATACTTTACTACTTACCAAATTCTTGGTTGGAAATTTCAGAATCAAATAATTTCCTTTTGCATGATATTGGCTTCTTAGCTGAAATCAAAGGTTTTGTTTTGAAAAAGGTGTGATTAACAGCAATCTAACATTATAAAGCAATTATTGGCTTCAATATATGATTACAGCTAATTTCCTAAAGCATGCAGAGCAAGACTTTAGTTATCTTGCTTGCTTTATTTTTATATTGTAGAATCATTAGGATAACACCCAATTAAATTCAAATATTATATATACAGGTTAAACTTTGACTATATATATTGTTTAAAGATGTCAATCTTGTTTACAAAGCTTGTTTAAACAAATACAAACAAAGCAAGCAAGCCAACCAAAGTTTTGCTTTACATGCATTAGGAAATTAGCTGTAATATCTGATAAGTATTAGAAAATGATGATTGTGTAACCTACCTGGTAATTTTTTAGGTTTGACCATCGGATTTTCATGAGCATCAGTGCTGTAAGGTTGTTCAACCCATCTCAAAACTGAAATTAAAACATATTTTATATATATGTCCTGTATATCTGAATGATGTGCAGTTATATAAATAGAAAGAAGTGTTATGATTGCCAATGAGATATCTCTACACTAGAGACCAAATCAACCCAGAATAAAAAAAACTACAGGTTACTATACTTCATTCAACATAATTTGGTCAACAAATCTCGAAATGTTATTTTTTCTATGACAAAACAAAGAAGAAAAGTATTTGCATGCATGTAATATTGGTTTATTTATATATACATATAAAATTATATGTCATTAACAGCTGCTTATTGTTTATATATTTGTACAAGAATATAAAAAAAAATGTTTATTAAAGGCATCATGTAGGAACAATGTATGTATGTTAATGATGCAGGAATAAATCCATCATGTCCATCAATTAAAAAAAAAAAAGTGCAGAAGAATTTTAGAAGTCTTTTTTGTACGCTATGCCAACACTGTTATTAGGTAGGCATGTTCCTGGTATGGGTGTCTGTATGAATCTGGTTTTTTTTTGGTGGTAAAATACAATTTTGTTCTAGGTTACTTAATGGTCACATCAATTTGAATCTCTACTTGATTTGAAGTATTTAATTACCTTTCATATGTGATTTGTACAAATGTTTAATGTTGTTGTTCTCAAGCAGTCTCCTCTCTGTTTCCTCTCTGGTCTCCTCTCTGGTCTCAAGTTCATTTTCTATGTCTGGAATTTGATCTGGATCTATGATAAATGTTCAGATGAAATAAAATTTATGTAGATTACTGAAATAAAATTTATGCAGATTACATTACATAACATTTTCTGAAAGGAATGTTAACTAAAGTGTCAACAAAAAGGGCAAACTATGATTAGGATATTAACCTGTAGGCTGTACCTTTCTTACCTGAATAATTTTGGTATTTATAATCCTGTGTTTTTAATATGCTAAATGAACTTTATTGGTGATTGAATTTATATTCAATAAACAATCAATGAAGTTAACACACACCTTTTAAGAATATAAATATTATATTAATACATTATTTCCTTTGTAGTAATATACCTTGTTCTAAATTCTTTTCCGGCGAAGTTGATGGTTGATCCTCATTGGCAGGTTTCTATGTTGCCACTACTGCCTTGAAATTCTATGGAAAAAAAAAAAAAAAATGCAGGTAAGGAATTACAATTGTGATGCTTAATCATTCTGAACAGAAACAGCTTTTCTGTCCAAAATTGATTTTGTTGATCTTGCTAAAGGCGATAGACATAATTATATATATATATGCTATACAATTGACATGAAAGACAGTACACAAATTGGTCAATAGATATAGGAAGATGTGGTGTGAGTGCCAATGAGACAACTCTCCATCCAAATACAAATAACAATTTTAAAAAGTAAATGATTACAGGTTAATGTATGGCCTTCAACACAGAGCCTTGGCTCACACTGAACAACAAGCTATAAAGGGCTCTAAAATTACTAGTGTTAAACCATTCAAACAGGAAAACCAACGATCAAGTTTATTTTTTCCAGATCATAATAAGAAGATAAAAAGACACATTTATAACTTATAATACAAAGAACTATTTTTGTGTTTGTTTTTCCAGATTCTGATTTCATAAAAATTGTCCGTAAAAAAAAACAATAAAAAGAATGATCACTGGGCTTATTTACACGCTACATAGTGTTCAAAATTGACAGATTTTGTAAAGAGTATGCACGGAAAACCCAATTTTCTGCAATAAATCATAATCTACGCCATAGAATTTTGAAATAACCTATGAGAATATAACTTTAATAGTAGGCTTTTAGTTAAGAAAAAGAAAAAAATGTGGTCACCAGACCCGTTTTCTTGCTACTTAATAAAACAGGTAAATTCCTAAAACATTCCATTGTTAAAGTACCTTAATCTTAATTATCTGCCCTTGCATTTGAGTTGCCTCCCCTTATTTTGCAAAATTAGTAAAAAAAACAATTTAACAAAGTTGACTGTTTTTTGTAAAATACAACCACAAATATGATACAACATGTCATTTTCTATATTGAAATAAAAGTACTTACACATGAATTACCAATTACTCTCAAAATTTGCACATTCTATTAAAGATATAGACCTTGTTTTCTGGTATTCCGAAATCAAAGATGGAAGAAGACACCCTATCTACCTTAAGATTAATCACTGATATTAGCATGATTGTTTTAGTATTGAGAAACATTTAAATCTATCATTTACCTTGTACAGGTATGTTGTGCTGGTAGTTGTCTGTTGACTCAGATGGCAAGTCTACAAAACATCAGTAGTTTCTGGTAAGTTTATACAGTATTAAGATGCAATTTTAAGGAATGAAATAATAACATCTAAAAAGAATTTTAAGTTATTTTTTACTTAATATTTATTACTTTAATGCATAACTTTCATAACTTGAAATATTGTCAAACAAGTAAGAATTAAAATGTATCAAATATCAGATTTTCACAAAAAAATCATGAAATTGTTATTCCAAAAAATAACTAGATTTCCAAATATATGTATGATGATGATTATATAATATAAGGTCTTTAAAACTTCCAGCAGCAAACTATTTGCAAATTCAAAGTGAGAACATGCAAAGCAATATTCTAAAGTAATGTACATTGCTTTGTACATGAGCTGGATTTTAAACATGCTTGTAAACAAGGAATGCAATTAATTTCAAACATGAACAAGCACGTCTTTTCTTTATATCCTTAATAATAAAGTTATTTGTGATTGATTAGTAGAAATGCAGCCAAAAAACAAAAGTTTATCAGTTTAGTTAGGTATATTTAACAAAAAATTCAGAATTTTTGCAAGAGTATTCAGTAATGTCTGGACCCGATTAATATAAAAAATATTATAATCTAAATTAGGATGTTGCTTGGGAAATTTTCATTGCATTTCTCATGAATAGTCTTGAAATGTTATCAATAATATGATATTTTGGAGATGACATTGATTTAAACAGTTTATACATACCTGTCTCAGTTGGTGTTATATACACGACTTTGCCATCTTTGTCAAATGTCTTAATTCTTTGAAGTGGTAATTTGATGATGTTTCCTTTATAATTTTCTATTACCTTTTCCCAGATGTCTTTCAGTTGTTGATGTTCTTCTTTATAGGAGGATGACCGAAAGTGGTGCATGTCTGGACCTTCATTGTGAAAAGGTTCATCATCAGGACCATCATGGAAGATCATGTTACCATCTTCCATATGCCACCAAACTCCTTCGCCAGGTAAGATGTAATCACTAATCCTCTCCAGATGGCTTTGTAATAAAATTGGTCTTTTATTGGGAATGGTTGAATGAATTAAAGTTCTGGGTTTGGCCTGAATTTGTTTCGCGAGCTTTTGAATAATGGATTCTTGAATGTAAATACTGTCTTGCTTGCTTGATTGTTGACAAGTAAATCGAAGAACTGCGTTGTCGCATACGGTTTTTGGTTGACGGTTACTGGTGTTTTCTGAAATTCTTCGTAGATCTCCAAAACATCTTTCTTCTTGTTCTGTTACGAGGGACCTTAAATTAAATATTCTTTGAACTTCTGCAAGATGGATGGATACACTGTGGAAATGACTACCAAAAAATTTCCTTGATGACATTTAAGACGGGACTCCGACAACGTTTCTGCAATTTATCGCAAGAAGAAAGCTTTGATTATATAGCCGTAGTATCTGTTTTAGAGATCTGGTGTTGTACTTAGAATAGGAAATGTTTGTTATTTCAAGAAGCGAGTCGATCATCTGTCTTATGTATGGATCAGTCTGTTGTGAAGAAGCTAAAAAATGTGATAACTTTACTAAGTATAGGCGTGCATCAGATCCCTTTATTTGATTTTTATCTCCGATAGTGTGTTTTGAAAATTCCTCTAATTCTTTTTGAAGTTTTTTGTCGCTTATATGGGATGGTAATTCAGTTATAATGTTCTGTATAAAATTGGAAAGATCATGTAGTGGTTCCATGCCAAATATTTCATAGTTGTTTAAGTTAAGATGATGGGTTGAAAGAGTAGGAGTTGTTGTCATTAGAGCTGGTGGTCTGCAAATTCCATGAAGTAGGGCGGATAGATTTTCTTGTAGTTCAGGACGTAACATGTTGTGAATATCAATATCTCTGCTTTCAAGTTCTTCTATGAGGTCGTCTTTCTTTAAATTTTGGAATGGATTTAAATTTCCCTTTTTCAGTTCTTCGAAACATCGTGTGGATTTTAGTAAACCGACTCGTTCATCTAGTGTAAGAGGTGAAATGCCATAACAAAGAACAAAATTTCCATGAGCATTCGCGTGAACTCCACATACACAGGGATAATTTCCACCTCTCTGCTGTCCGATTTCAAATTGTCTTGCAGGACCGTCGCCGCTGAATACGCGCATTACATCAAAAATTTTAATATTACCATTGTCTGCTGTGATAGGTTCCGATAAAACTTGAAGGTCTTCAATTCTTACTGCAGTGTAACTGGATTGTTCTACGTCGCTGCTTCCTGATTGGCCGAAAATATATAACTTTGGTTTTTCTACTATACCTTGAACATTAATTGGCTTACGGTCTTTATACTTCTCTTGGTACTCTATATCAGTAAAATAGTTGGCAGGATCATATAGCCATGAGATGGTGAAACATACATAGGAATGGTTTAAGATGCAGCTGTGGTCGTGCCATACAAAATGTAGTTTAATTTTTCTTGTTCTTTCAGTGAGTTTTAGATGTTCTATTTTATCTGAAAGAGTTCCTGCTGGTGGTTTTTGTCCGATCCTGATATAACGAGATGTAAGTTGGTCCATTGTTAAGCTGTCATATTCCTGGTCACTAAAATACCGTAATACTCCACTGCTTACCTGTTCCTGCAAAGCTATTCTTCTAAGTCTAACTAGGGGGAATTTTCTACCATGTATAACTGTTGTTTTCTGCTGCAATTTTCCATCTGTTATTGTTGTTGAAATTATGTCCTTTGGTGCTATTTCTTCTCCTAAATACAAGTCTCCTGAAGCTATCTTTACCTTAATATCTTTCTTCAAGTGGGATGACTGCCTTGGAGTAGGGAGGGAAATCTTTGTTCTGCTGACTGTTACCACTTTTTTTGCCCTCCTTACCCTTCTAAAATATGCCCTTTGGTTTTTATAAACTTTTGATTTGAATTTGATGGTGTTAATTCCTTTGCTTCTAGCATATTCCTGTATAATTTGCCCCCCGTTTGCAGGAAATTTGTCGTTGCAGGTCATTTGATATTTACGGGCTAGAGCTGTCCAGTTGATCGTGTCCCTTCATTTTTGGATTTAATCTCTGCTAAAAATTCTGTTCTGTCAAATTTGTAAGAGTCAAATTGTCCATGGTGGTTTTTGTGTTTCCTCTTACCAGTTTTCTCTTTCTCTAGACTCTTATTTACTCTCTGTTGAGCGTTGTCTTTGGTTTCAAAAAAATTGCCGAGCCGAATCCTGTCATGCTCACGGAAGGAAATTGATGAAGAAAGAAAATTGTTAACGTCATTTCCTCCGTCGGTGAAAGTTTCATTGATTTTTTTCCTGCTTTCTTGCATAACTTTAATTTTTGTTGATTGCAATTCCTTTGGTGTTACTGGTGGGGAAAGCATGATGGAATCTGAAATGGGTCTTGGAAATTTCATATCTAAACGTTGCTCTACTATGGGTTGGATGATGTTGACAATAGATTTTATTACTTTCATTCCCTTGGTAGTGGTATTGCTGTTTGGTGATGTTATCTTTAAAATGTTTTCTGTCCCTTGTTCGTAAAGCTGGTGTGCATTTTCAAAATTAGGTGCTATGGATTTATGAAGAGTTGAAAAGTTGTAGTGAACAGTTGAACAAGGTCTACAGTCAACTAGCTGGTGTTGAAGCCTTTCATTGGAGCTAAGTGAAAGCCAATTTTTAAGAGAAAAATGGCCAAGAAAAGAATGCTGCTGTCCAGATTTGTTAAGATTTTGCCAATATTTCTTGTCTGAGAGATATGATTGTAGTTTTGTGGTTTTGCTTCTAAATTGATCGAAATTCAAATACATTTTTGGGTACCTTTCCATAAAAATTGAATAGTTGTAGTATCTATCTTTCATGTTGATATTATTTGTCAGTCTCTCCTTTTTATTTTCTTTATCTTTTTGGGTATTCCACCAGTTTATTGTCTCTATATCTTTGGTGGATCTGCTGATGATCACTTTTGCAAAGTTACAGTAGTTCATCCTAAAATTAATTTAATTCATTTTGTAAGTATATATTTTAGGGGGAAGGTCTTGAAGGTTAAGGTTTAATATGCAATGTTAGATACATGTGATAGCTTATGGAATTTTGGTGATAAAGTACAGAAGTTGTTATAGACTAATAAAAAATGGGAAGAAGCAAATATTGGCAACTGTTTGCCCTTCAACAATGAGAAAAACACATACCATATTGTTGGTGGGCTATTAAAGGTCAAGAAAGTAATGTTTGTCTACCATACATAAATATACACTGTTCAGTCCTAGCTTTCTCATGAACTATGTATAAATCACTTAATGAAATTTTGTATATTTTTTAATTCATATAACATTGCTATACTGTGTGATTTGTTTAGATTCATTGGTTGGTAATTATCTGTGAATCAAAGGCTTCTATTCAACTTGATGCTTTTAATAATTTCATTTGTTATTAATGTCATATATATTTTTTGTAATTTGTCAATTTATCCCTTTCTACACCAATTGTATGAAAAAAATTAATCAACGTGTGGTTCAATTTATTTCAGTTCTTCATTGGTTAAAATCCATTCCAATGCAATTAGTTTGTAAAGATACTTTGAATGGACGCTGACAAATATTTCGAGGTGTTAGATTCCACGTTCTACCAGTCTGTAACTATGAAAGTCACCATTTTGAATTCCGATAATTTAATTTTTTGGGGTATGCAATTTCTCAAAAAAAAAATTAACCAGATAGTCGCATTCTGAGCCTCAAAATATTCTCTTTGTCTATATTGAAACCACTCTGAAGCGTACTAAAAGTAAAAATACTGTAAATATTCATGTTTGGTATCCAGAGTATACATATAAAGTCCCATTGTTTAGATGCCAATGACGATGTGACAGTTTCAAGAACTTTTTCATTTAAAGCATTTTTAAGCCAAATATTTTAGACTGCTATACTTTGTATTTATGTATTATACAGTAAAGCTTGAGGTATTATATTATTCACTCAATTCTGTAATTATTTTATTTCTAATTTCAGACTTTCTCAAAACAAGAGTGTAGTATTTATGTGTTGCAGCCAACAGAGAAAAGTAACAAAAGGACCAAAAACTACCACTACAACTGAATTGTTTAAATCCGACATCCAAGTTTGCATTTGATGACATGAATATTGCTTTTGTAGCTTTGTGTTACTAATTTGGTAATAAAATTTCAGCGAAATGGGAAATAATTTTGATACATGTAATACTATTTTAGTAAAATATAAAATGAATTTGGTATTAGTACAATTTTAGTGAACTTGTGATATAAAAATATGAATAAAAAATTGTATCTCAATAGTTAAATTTTTCACAATTGCTATAATATTATGTAATCAAATGACGGAGAAAAACAGTGTTTGTTTGTTTGTTTTCTTCAGAAAAATAAGACCAAATTGAGGGACAGGTCCTGATATTGCAATGTCAGACTCAAGTTGTACAGCATTTATAAAAAAAAAAAATGATATAAATGGCTATGAACATGATGAAACAACTTTTATGTCTGTTCTATGTTCGGTTTGTTGTCTCTTTGACTCATTCCCCATTTCCATTCTCAATTTTATCTTCATTTATATGACACAGAAATTAGCTACTCAAGGTATGGCCTTCAAAAATGAGAAAAAAACAAAACCGCATAGTCTGCTATGCTAAAAAGCCCAGAAATGACAAATAATGAATGAAAAACAAATATGATGTACAGCAACAAAAGACAGCTGCTAAAGTACAGGCTCCTGACTGAGAACAGTCACACAGAATTGGTAGGGTCAAACCTTCAACTCCCTTTATTGAAGGAATGACTGTTATATTTTTTTTTGTCTATGAAGAAATTACATAAAAAAAATGTGGTGCACACTAAATAACATGTGTAATTTAAAGTGTGAACTGCCATTTAGAAAAGGCAGAAAATAATATTAGTCATTTTAACCAGAGTAAATCATGAAAAGACGTTGATGACGATCAGTCACATGACAAAACTGTGTCTGCCAAATGGAAGTTTTTAATGACCTTGACTTGCTATACAGCCCTTGTATGTCGGTAAATTATGTCTATGGGCTGATTAACAGAACGACGTCAGCCAATCAGAAGACATGTTACATCCAAAATTAAATTATATTAGGGAGGTCGCCAATGCGATTATCGTAACGTAATAATTTCCTTGCGACGGCAAAAATGTCGGATTTTACCCAACTTCAGTTGCTTTGAAAAAGGTGAAATATATATTGTATGGGTAAACAATTGATATGGAAATAAAGTTCAGACATTTATCTTTAAATATATAAGTTTTAAAGGTATTGCAGTGAGTTCGTTCGATAAAAAAAAAGTTTGAAGTGGAGAGGTTTTGAAAAAAATGGCCGCCGTGAAAACTATGTGTCAAAAGTACTACTGATTTTGAAATTAATTCCGCAAGCTGTTACTAGTCCGATTTTTTTCTTTAATGGCTTAAAATTTTGGAAATATATTCAAGTTTTATGATCCGGTTGTCAGTCATATTATTAAATTATATAGAAAAACAGTTGAAAATTTACGGCCACTTCTTTTTAGAGAAATCTTTTTTCAGAAGATACTATGTCATCCCGAGGGAAGAATAATAATTAATTGGTGTTTTTTTATTTTTTTAAATGCGAACAGAGTATTTCTTCTAATTTATAATTTTTTCTGTGAGCGTTGAGGGTGTTAAATTAGTGCAGTCCCTGGTTGGGACATAGTATTTTCTGAAGCACCCCTTAATAGGAATTAAAAATCAAATCGTGTTTGTATTCTGTGATTCTGGAACGGGCACAACCCTGTTTTCCAAACAAAAATTTCCCGTGTTCTATATACCTGAATATTTTATGAACTATTCCACACTTCATACTGTAGAGTGGATTGTTTGTTGAAGATTTTTTTCATTTGAAAAATGCAGAACATTACCTTTCCGTTGGTGATGCAGGTAAACTTGATGTTCAGGAATATATGAAGGTATGGCTGGAATAAGGTAGGTGTTTCTCCACAAATGATGGAAAACTAAGTCAAATATAAATATTTTTGTGAAATTAAGTCGATCAATTAAACTTTAAACACTGAAATTTAAACAAACTATGCTGGTGGAAAATTTCAAGGTGTCCTCTTCAAAAATGAATCTGGAAATAATATTCTACTCTACAAGGGGGGCCGAAGGTAGCAAGTGCCATATGTAGGAAAGTTTTAAAAGTGGGCAGTGAGAAATGAGGGACAATAGAATTTGTACATCTGAATATTCATTCTTAAATTTATCAACTTGATGCCTCATATCACAAAATCGGGTATATTTTACAAAGTATTAAAAGATAGCACCCCTAAAAGCGTACTTGGACTTGACAATAAAAATATCTGATCACGAAAATATTTATTTTTTCAATTCTGGCAGTAGTAAAAGTTTAATACATCAAATGAATAAATAAAATAATATATAAACAATAAAAATAAATACAAATAACACATTGTATTAAAGGCGCAAAACTGTCCATCAATTCAAGTTTTCGCGGTATTTACACTTCTCCGGAAAATTGGATCTGTCCGCAAATGTTCAAGGTGTTCTCATACAACGTCATTCAAGCGATTGATAATGGCCCCTGAAACGATACACAATAAAACTCGATTAATAATATTAAAAAGTCCAGCGTGTTCCCGGAGACAGAATGACTGGATTGTAACCATTCTGAAACGAGAAATGTCTCTTTTAACAGATAATTGCTATCCAAACACGTAAATATCTTGATATTAATGAAAACGAGTGGTGTAAACGGGACAAATCGTAAAAATATCCCTTTTTTCATCAGATTTACACCAGTTTTTACCTTTTGTCAGTATAGCTTAAACTTTGGATAGCATTTTTCAGAAAATATACATTCAGACGATTTCATTGATGCTTTATTTTTTGTTGAAAGGTTCCAGCAACACGCTGGACTTTTGAGTTGAAAATGAAATAAACACCTGCAGTAGCTGCTCGGGTCACGTGACTACTTTCACTTTTGATATAAACAAACCGTGAAAAATTAAATTTAGATTCTAATGATTAACACTTTTACTGCTGATAAGAAATTCTTTTCTGGCAATATATAGTTAAAATTGTTTAAAATTAATATGTGTTTTAACGTATTTTTCTCGTAAAGTGCCTTAATATCACTGCGTACTACTGAAATTTTGTTACGTATCAATATTTTGAATAAAATGAGGACATGCTGGTATCTTAAATTTATGCGAACCAAATTTTTTTGTTATTATATTGCAATTTTGCTGTCCATTGTCATGCTTGTATTATACATTGAATCCTGACATAAAAAATATGGCTGATTTACTATGCGGGTATATAGATTTACAAATTAAAGTGCATATATGGTCAGTTTTGGTGGATTCGGTCAAATAATTTTGTTATACAAGTCAACTGGAGGCATCAAAGCTACTGAAATTTTGTTACGTATCAGAATTTTGAGTAAAAAAGAGGACATGCTTGCACCCTTAATTTAGGCGAACAAAAATTTGTAGTCATTATTTAAATGAATTAAACTATTGCTGATTGTGGCTGCATAGTTCAAGGATGTATAACTAACAAGGACTAACAAGGACGTATACACCTAACATCAAATATACTTCTTTCAAAAATATACATAATATGATTGAATTTGATCTCGGAATATATATATATATATATTCAGTGCCTGTTATCATTGTAACCGATATCGTTTTTATAATAGATAGATTGTCAGATCACAGATACATTTGTGTTACGTTCTGTGCGTACTTATTTTCAAATATTTGTATTTAATCCTGTTCATAAAACGGAAGTATTAATTTTCAAATTACTTTATTTTCGATATTTATACTACGAAACAAAGATATTATTTTTTTTTTTTAATCAACGAAGAGCGGTCCTGGTTACAAGTTAACTTAGTGTTGAGCAGACCAGTCAAAAGTTAACTTGGGAACAGGTCTGGTTTTGATCGGATTTGTCCAAGCAGAAGTTAACTGTGTGGCAGGACCGGTTTCCAAGTTAACTTATGTTAACTTTATGACAGGACTGGTTCCGAAGTTAACTTATGTTAACTTTATGACAGGACTGGTTCGAAGTTAACCTATATCAATAGCGGACCTGTTTCCAAGTTAACTTTTTGGCAGACATAAAAACAGTCCTAGGACCAAGTCCGCTTTTCAAGTTAACTAGATTTTGGTCCTAGGACTGGTCAGAGCAGTCCTATATTCGGTCACAGGTTAACTTTGACCAGTCCAAATGACTGGTTATCAAGTTAACTTGCTGTACAGGTTAGGAGTGCACCCATCTGTAGTTAAACGTTTTTCATAAATACTAAAATGTATATCGCTATTCATTTGGTGGTAGTGACGTTTTGACTTTCAATGTGTTTAATCTATGAATTATCTACTGTTAAAAACATTAATTCAGATATTTCATGTCTCTTCGGTGATGACCGAGGCCATAAAAAAAATGAAAATGAAAAGCTTTTTCGAAATACTACATTATTTGTGTCTATAGACTAAAATACTCTGCTGATAATGACCACTTAGACTAAACAATAACTATTTGTGTAGTTTTATGTTTTATGGGTACATTAACTTAGCTTGTGTTTGTTTTTTTGAAGAATTAGTGATATATCAAACCAGGAGCAAATTAGTTTCCTCTTGTCATGAAAATACTTAACTTCTATAATTCCAATGATATTGAAGTGTTAAATCAACTTTTATCCAGCTAAAGAAAAGAAACGAAAAGTAACTTTTAAATATCATACCTTTATTACAGCTAAATACATTTATCGTTTGAAAGGCTAAATATGGCATCAGATTAAATGTAAAAGGGACAAAATCATAAACATCTGTCACGTATACACCTGCTGACGAACCTTTAAAAACGCATAAAAAATAAAGATCAATGTATCTTTGTCGTAATGTATGACGAATGAAAAGCTTCCTCACAAACAATAAGGGAATTTTGTATCACAGGAACTATTTAATAAATTTATATAGAATGGTTCTAGTACTAAAATAATACATGCTGTTTTAAAGGTACTGCAATACTTTAAATTTGATGTTAAACACATATTTCAATCCTACAGAAATAGTGTTAATGAATAAGTTTTATATTCGATTTTATATTGAGGGGGTTCAATTTTTCCATCATCAGATGCGCTATTTAACAACGAATATGTCTTTATATTATAACAGTTAATACCATACATATATTTCCACGACGATTTCCCTTGTCGAAATCCACAGAGAAGTTTCAGGGTTTAAATATAAGTCACAAACATAGTTAGTCTAATAGTATTTGTAAAATGAAATGATTGACATGTATAAATCACTGCATGAAATGATACGTTTACAAAATTTATTCTCATATTAAATTTCTAGTTTTGAATTTAACTTCTGATTTACGAAGAATTATTTAAGTAGTTTATGAAAATTTAATGCTTTTGTTAAATTTCAAATTTTCTTGAGTTTAATTCCGATTTATGGGTTTTTAAATTTGTTAATTATTTGAAAAATAATACAAGTTTAAATTTGTTATTTAAAAGATTTAAATCTAGTTTACCCTCATTAAACTTTTAGTTTACAGATAGGTTTATATTTTAACAAAAGTACTAATATAAGACAATTTAATTGAATTTAAATTGGATTAAGTAACAAGATTATACGAATGTATTTTTTTCAATAAATTTGTTTAATATCTTGTTTTATTACACAGGACTACTTCTCCTTCTTCTTCTTTGTGCCAACAAGGCTTCAATACTGACGAATACATGGTGTTCAAAGTAAAACCGAGCGTTATTAAGAAGAAGAAAAGACAACATTACAATCCGGCTTATAAAAATTGTCCAAACAGAAAAAAATAGAAAGTTTCGTTGCAAATATATCAACAACTTACGTAAGGAAATATTCAAATTTTGATATCCCAAACCTTTTCACAATGACAACCAATGAGGGGTATAGTTAAACCAAGATAAAGGTCGTTCTCGGATTTCCATAGATATTTCTGGTTATTTGTCTCTATAACAGAAAATTCAAAACTGACAAAGCAAATGACAAGAGCTTAAATATTTGCTTGATTTCATCGTTTGTTTTTATCGTGTTTTTTTTTTAGAAATTATTCAGTTCTGATAAGTTTCAACAAATAAATTTATTGAATTATATATGTACAATACAATACACAAATAGAATTTTTTTTTTGAAAGCAAGCAGTTTTGATTATCCCCCTTGTAATAAACTAAATATATTTTGACATTTATGACATTTTAATTACAATTGATAATATTTATAATAATCATATATATACTATTTTTCCCGCAACAGTTTACTGTCTCAAGTATTTCGTAAATGTCGTATTACTTTAGTAATATTTAAAATGGGATACACTCTAATCTTTTTGTCAACAATATCTGTTTCAGAGGAATTTTTTTTTTTAATTAAGTATCTCCCCTAACATTGCATTGACAAAGCTTAAAACAATACATATGAAATCTGTCTTCCTCTTCATATTTAATACAAGTTTAAGAATGGTTGGATAATTCTTTATAAATTTAACAAAATTTGCCGCACACTAGTATAAAAGGACAAAAAAAAAGTGAGAGCTGTTTTAAGCGCAAATTTTTGAATATTCACGAAGTAAACGGGATTTTTCTGTATTCCGGTTGTATTTGCTCCTGACTTTTTCGTAAATCATATTAGAGGTTTCTCAACATCTTACGAACGGACGAAACTCGACGAACGTATCGTTATGGAGCAGTCATTGTGTGGAGTAAACTATTTCCAACGATATTGTAGAATGTTTAAAGACAACAATAAACAATTATATACTCTTTTTGCAACCTTGCATTTTATTGTTGTGGTTCAAGATAAGTGTTCTGATTGATTTTCTGTTGTTGAATGTTACGTATTCATACGTTGAGTTCGTTTGTTTACATGTCAAATATATGCGTTTGATTTATCTCCCTTACCCATTTAAAAAGAAATTGTTTCTGGTTTCTCGTTTTTTTTTATATATAGATTAGACCGTTGGTTTTCCCATTTGAATGGTTCTACAGTAACACTTGTAATTTTGGGGCCCTTTATAGCTTGTTGTTCGGTGTGAGCCAAGGCTCCGTGTTGAAGGCCGTAAAATGTCGAAGTGTATGGAATTTTGTTTGTCTATGTAAAATGGTTCTAGTATGATTGATTAATACAAAATCTCTTTGTTTTGTTTTGTTTGTCCGCTTTTTAGATACAAATAAATAGTAGGATCGTTTGTAAATGATGAATTAGTTTGAATTTATTAGGTGTTCAGTTTACACAGATTGAAGCAGTCAAGGTTTGAGTTGTATAAATTGAAAAAAATAGAAGATATGGTATGATTTTCAATGAGACAACTCTCCACAACAGACTAAATGACACAACAATTAACAACTAAAGGTCACTGTACGGCCTTCAAAAATGAGCAAAGTGCATACCGCATAGACTTTTAAAAGACCCCGAACTGGCTATTGTAAAATAATAGAAATAAGAAAATACCGGCTTCATCTATGAACAAAAAATGAACGAAAAAAAAGTTAACAAACCAACAAACGACAACCACTGAATTAGTCTCCTCACTTGTAACAGGTACAGTTTGAGACACTACAACATGAAAAACAAACTACACAAATCATTTGATGAAGGCTTAACTGATCAGATAGATATAAATAAAAATACTAAATAATCTGACAAAAACACAGATATATGATGTTAATTTTCAAGAGAGTGTAAGAGTAGCCTGATTCGGTATGAATTTTGGTGTCTTCTCTTTTCTGTAGTTAAATCTAAGGTCTATGTTCTGCTTTATTGAATAATGAAAATGTAAATATACAGGACTGATAATGATTAACCAAACAGAATAATTGATTGCCAAGAAGGTATCATAGTATCAAACTAAATTTTAAAGTTTAAAAACATTTCGAAGAAAAAAAACGCCAAAATATATACAAACAAACTTTTGTTACATTTTGTAACATAAATTGTACTAGGCATTTAGTTTTTTCGTCTGATTTGTTTTACATTGTCATTTCGGGGCCTTTTATCGCAGAATATGTGGTATGGGCTTTGCTCATTGTTGAAGACCATACCGTGATCTATAGTTGTTTATTTCTGTGTCAATTTTGGTCTCTTGTGATCTGTACTTTAAACGGCAATTTGACACGAGTGGAATATAAGGTCAACGTTTGAAACTTTTCGTGGAACAACGTCAAAAATCGACGTTTTATTAGGAATGTCGTGTAACGCTAAATGGAACGAATCCGTGCGTAACGTCTTTGCTATTGACTTGTACATTTTATAATTAAAAAAATAACAATAGTTGGGCACATTTACAACGCTCTAGTCTTTTTTTTATTAGTTAACTACCTAACTTCAAATTAACATGTCATTTAGATTTACCCCATGCAGCTAGGTACATGCACAGCTTCATTCAATGAACATGAGATAAAACTAGATGTTAATTCTGAATCAGATCTTTTCTTTACAAAACAAGCTATAAAAGAGAAAAAAGGGGTTGGGTTATAAGATGAAAACTTATCTGTAATTTTAAATAAACTGATGTGTTCAATTTTAAAGGGTGAATGTGAATATAAAACTTATAATATATGTCCAACAAGAATGTGTCCCTAGTACACGGATGCCCCACTCCCACTTTTGTTTTTCTATGTCGATTGGACAATAAAATTGGAGTCAGAACTCAAATTTGGCATTAAAATTAGAAGGAGCATATCATAAGGAACATATGTACTAAGTTTCAAATTGATTGGACTTGAACTTCATCAAAATTTACCTCGATCAAAAAAAATTTAACCTGAAGCGGGACAGACGGAATAACGAACGAACGAACGAACGCACAGACCAGAAAACATAATTCCCTCTACTATCGTTTTCCAATTATCATCCCGTTCACAAAATATAAAAGTTATATCAAACCGCCCATAAATGATTATCACAAATACATGTCCTATGGCGAACAATAAGGGGATGGGATTGGTTCCAGCAAACTCATACATGTATATACTATGTATTCCGTTAAATTGTGTACGTCCCTGTCTAAAGTCAGTATCTTTTCTATCAGTGGTTGTCGTATGTCACTGTGTATATCACAAACCCTACCCTTTTCGATGAGAACCAGGAGCTTCGAAATTGAAACGACACAACGGAAAAGAAAATAAAATATGGCGAAAAAGTCCAAGTTTTGCCATGTTAGCATCATGTTTACTTTCTTTACACATTTTATAGTTTTTATTTGAGAAATCTTTAACATGCAGACTGTCTAACTAGACATTGTCTCATTGGCACTCACACCACATCTTCCTATATCTATGTGGTATAAATACAGCAACTCTCTCGAAGGGATTTAAAGCTTGCAAACACAGTAAATTCAACCATTCAAAACATCTCTATAGCCTATGTCAGCAGTTTATAATTTATTGGCTAGCTTTGAACGCTTTCTGTCATAATAGTTTACCCTTTCCTACGTTTCCATAAATCGGAACGCTCACTTTCTCATTGAATTGTTTAACATTTATGATGTATATAATCTCAAGCTGTGCATTTTGCTTATTGCTAAAGGCCATATGGTATCTCATATAGTTGTTTACATAATTATAAGTTATTTGAATTTTTTTTTGGAGGATAGTTGTCTCATTTGCAATCATACCCGTGACCTGCTTCCATTAGACTAGTTTGTATAACAACTACTTTGTTTCTGTTTAATGGATTAAGGAACAAAAAAATATAAGATAAACTGTTTTCAAACTGACCGCTTTAAGGGGACGATAATTCACTTTTCCTGGATTGGCAATACGCGTTTGTCCTCTCAGCATCCAAGCCAATTGTATTTATATATAATTCATATCAGTTTACTACATTTCATATAAAAAATGTGTAATTTCACATAATTTTTGTGTCGACTATATATTTGTAAATTGAACTCTTTCTTAGAATATGTTTTATTGTATTGCATATCATTGCATTGTATTTTATCTAATTTAATCATTGTTTTTGTTTATTGCTTGACCCTTATGGGCCATGTGGGTGTAATTTTGCAATAAAGATTAAATTAATGAATTTGCAAAGAGGCATCAGGTTCACGTGTTGTTTTACTCTTTTTTTCTTTTTCTTTTAAAAGAAAATAACTTCTTTAATCAGTATAGTTTGAATATTTGTCTACCGAAGACGTTAATCGTTGATTTTGTTGTATATTTGTTTTGATTTTGATCCAATGACCTATTACTTTTACTATAAAGAAACCACATATTGTGCACATTATCAACGCTTCAGTGTAAAATATTTGTTAAAATCATAGTAAATTGAGTGTGATAATTGGTAAAGGCAACGATATCCGGTCATCTCTTTGTTAAAATAATAAAATGACCTGATAAGCCGAAATGATCAGTTGGAATTGATTTTTTGGAAATACGAGATTTCAGATGGGTCATCTAGGTTTACATTTCCTCGTTAGAATATTATAAAGTCTTTTCATAATACAAAGCACACACAAATATAACACATTTTTTTTAATATATACAACAATTATAATAATATCCAATTTATATGTTTTATTACAATTGCAATGCTTACTTAATTAGTTAATCTAAATGGCTCAGCATAAAATTGTAGCATGTTCATGGTTCTCATACAAAAAATACAAAATAAAACAGATATAAAGCCAAGGCTCTGTGTCGAAGGCCGTACATTAACCTATTTATAATGGTTTACCTTTATAAAATGTTATTTAGATGGAGATGTGTCTCATTGGCACTCACACCACAGCTTCCTATATTTATAAATAAAATACAGGGAACAAACTTTTAACAAGAGAAAAGTTCATTCTGAAAGTGTAAAATTAAATTGAGAATGGAAACTGGGAATGTGTCAAAAAGACAACAACCCGACCAAATAAAAAAAACAACAGCAGAAGGTCACCAACAGGTCTTCAATGTAGCGAGAAATTCCCGCACCCGGAGGCGTCCTTCAGCTGGCCCCTAAACAAATTTTTACTAGTCCAGTGATAATGAATGTCCATACTAATTTACAAATTGTACACAAGAAACTAAAATTAAAATAATGCAAGACTAACAAAGGCCAGAGGCTCCAGACTTTGGACAGGCGCAAAAATGCGGCGGAGGTTAAACATGTTTTTGAGATCTCAACCCTCCCCCTATACCTCTAACCAATGTTAGAACCAATAAAAGACTAAAAAAACTACATTCAAAGTAAGTTAACATTAACTGATGAAAAAAATAAAATGTTCTTGAACAGCCGAATCAAAACAAAATATGAGCTCGAAAATGCTATATTAAGTAATCATTTCTTAGAAGTTGAAAGACGTCAAAGAGAAAAAAATGTGTATCCATTGTATATAAATGTAAGTTTGTTTGTGATTAAGAAAATTTGAGAATTCAATGAAATTATGCATTTGTTAAAATAAGTCTGTATGTCTATTACAAAGATTTTATAAAGACCAAGATTCGTCTGCAATATCTTATATAAAACGTTCCAAGTACTATACATTTAAAAGAAAATAGTTTCCAAATGGATAATATGAAGATAAATGATACATGTATATACATGTATTTACATACGCAAGGTATCGAAAGAAGTTTATCTTTCCTTGAAAATACGGCAATTTTGTTGCACTGGAGTTGCCAGACAGACCCCCCCCCCCCCCCCCAAACCGAAATGAAACTTGCTATTTAAATCTTTTATCTTTGTGAAACCATAAAAACAGAAATATCTGCAATTGAAAACGGGGCTCGAATGCAATAACTTAACATTTGAATTGACTCTTACTACCACAAGTGATTAAAGTAAACTTTATAGTTGGAACGCACGTACTTATTTTTAAAAAAAAATGACGGCCCCAACGACAAAAAAATTCAAGAATCAATATTTCTTTCAACATATTCAAATCAATATCATATAATATGTGCCTTAAATTTTATACATTTTAATAATCAATAGTGAAATAATGTTTATATATTCGTTCCAGTATTTAATGGACAAATAAAGGAAACTTTCCTTCCTGAAAGCTCACCATCCGCTCGTACAAATTTACAATAAATTCGTGCAACAGGTATAAATGCAGATGGCCCAAAAGGTTCAAACATTTCTTGGCTCCACACTTCTACTGGTCTCCCACAGTGATACTGTATCTAGCTGGTAGAGCACGTAACCACTTTACCCTTGCAAATAAGTGAATGTTGTTATCACCTCTGACCAACAGGTTATGTAAGTAATACAGTCAGGGTACTACTTGTACAAGTGTATTTTATTAACTTGAAGAAGTAAAAAAAATATACACATATAAGTAAATTTGTAGGATACTTATACAAGTGAATTATATTTACTTGTATAGGTAAAAAACAAATTGGCTTAGTTATGTCCCTTAGGCATTCAGAATGTTTTACTTGTATAAGTAAAAAAATCATCCTTTCTTCTTTTCTTGAATTCTTAAGATTTCTTTGCTCTAATAGAATTTTAAATTGTGTACCCTTTACAGATGTCTTTACTAATCATTTAAGTATAATTTCATGGACAATGAAAATCCCATTTGTCTGTTATCTTCATAACACTGCTCATTTACAAGCACCAAAGGAGCAATTTTTGAAGGCCTTGCGCAAATATACAAGATCTTTGCTCAATCAGTTTCTTTGATGAATTAATGAGATGAAACATTGAACTTTAATGAAAAAATTTGAGCAAACCTGGGAAAAATCATTAAAGGCATGATTTTACATCTCAAAACTTGAGGATTTTGTGGGATTGTAAGAAAAATTTACTTATACAAGTAAATTTTTTAGAAAATTAAGGGGAGATTATTCAAACATTATTTATTTACTTATATGTGTATATTTTTTTTTACTTCTTCAAGTAAATAAAATACACTTGTACAAGTAGTACCCTGACTGTAATAAGTCTGGATAATGCCGGGTGTAAGATCCCCAGTGCCGGTCTCAGTAATTATTTCCCCGTCTTTTGTATGCCAATAAGCCATTACAAATGATGAACGCTTGTGTCTAGAGTCCCATGAACCATATACCTCATTGCCTAAACTAACTGCTGTGCATTTTCTACAAGATTCTGGAATTACAGCTTCCGACAAATCTGGATACATGACACTGTAAGTACGAGAAATAATACGGTGTTCGTCATATGTAAGACAGTGTCGTGATGCCTTTGAGTATTGATATGCACCAATGTGTGACCAGTCCTGGTTTAAAATTGGGGCACTTCGTTTTGCTAAGTAGAGAAGATGTCTAACCTCTTCATCAGCTATGTCTGCTACTGATCCAAGGGTATCCATCTGTTGAAAGTGTTTTATTAGAGTAATTTCGTATTTTTGTGGTAGTTTTACAGATTTTACAAAGGAATCTCGAGTAAAACGTCGCATCATCTGCAATTCAACCGATCGATTGTTTTTCGGCAGTGAACCAAGGTGACCATTATATCGTTCGAAGCTAAAAAGCCAAAACGAATAAACTGGCCCATAGTCTCTTATACAATCGCTCAAATGATAGTGCAAATCCATGTTCGGTGTTACTCGATCCTTGCCATACTTAGCTTCAAAGTCTTTGCAAAACTGTAGGATGCTATCCTCATATTGCCTTATATCTGCCTCTGTAACATACTTAGAAGCGATTGTATGACTTGCAAGTACGAATTTCCGCCAAATATCCAAATCTGCATTAGGTAAGACATCCTTTAGTGAAAATATGGAAAAAACATTTGTCCAATTCTTCCATTGCTCTGCAGTAAATCCACCGAAAGAGGAGGATATTTTTCTTGGTATAGCACCGATGTTGCTAGCAGCATTTACAGAGTCTACCCTTTCCTGTACCGTTTTCAATTCTTCTGGTAGCAAAATTTTTAATTCCAACCAAATTTTAATTAATTTCTTCGCTGTTCCCTGGTACAGATTATGCATCGGGTCTATAATTGACATCCGGATTGGATCAAAGTACTCCAGATCCCAAAGAGGAGAATATCTGAGACCGTATTTGCTTTCTAGACTGTCTTTTTCTGTTTGTGTTTTTGCTTGTCTTATGAGATGAACCAACTGTCGCTGATGAATTAAATCCCGGGGTATCCAATTTTCAACGTCAAAACCACCATGCATATATTTTCCTACCGATATCACCAGGAAATGTTTTCATGCATTTCGAGCATCCTAAGGTAGCGCCATGGCCCAAAAATCCACACAATTTCCTTGTTGCAGGAATATCGCAGCCGACACACATCAATGCTAACTTGAAATTCTGTTTATCCTTTTTACTTTGAAAAGAATTCGACGAAAAACCGTATGTCCATACACTTTTGAGTTCATCTATAAGAGGGTCAAGGAATGTTTGTAGACTTGGTTCTTTTCCCATATCCGGTATTATACCGATGAGAACGACATTTTTTAACTTAAAACGTTCGTTTCTTGGTAAATTTAAAATAACAGCGTACATAACACCTACAGAATACTGAACATGCTCATATGGTTGGAACCAGTCCAAGTTTATCATTAATCCATAATGTCTCTCGCTACACAAAAAGTTGTCTTTCTCTGTATCTTGGAATTCTTTCCAAATTCGTCCATCGTAAACATCTGCAAAAAAAACCTTCTTCTTGTCGTCTTGATCTCCATTTTTCACAGTTCTTTTCAAATTCAGGAAGGTGGACAAGACTTGAAACTGAAGATTCCAAAGACTTATAACAAAATGTTTTATAAGGATACAGCTTTCTGTTCTTTTGCAGCTGAACAACTTTCAAAAGAAGTTCTCCACATACTTTTCTCCTTCCGATCTGTGGATGATTTGGGAAGCGAATATTCTGACAGGTTTTTGAGACTTGTTGACCCTCGATAATGTGCATACAGTCTTCGTAATCATATAATTTGTAACACTTCTTGCATATGACATATTTAGTAAAATTATCTTTCTTGAAACCGATATCTCTATATAATTTGTATACAGAAGCAGGAAAAGCAGCGGATATTGTTGCAATTGCAACATTTTCCGCAGACAAAGCATTGAAAAAATCGCTGAAAAATGAGAGCAAACGCTGGATTGCTATATCTGGAATAATGTGACAGGCCTGCCATGTACAAACAAAAATCAATAAGGACATTAAAAGGGAAGGCATATTTGAGCGGCTACTGTCATGATCACCGATTATAGTCTGAAATTGACGTGCATCGTCCCCTGTGTTGAAATCAGAATCAATGTCTGCGATCGTTACATTGTCCCAAATTTCTTCTTCTTCGCTGTCGGATTCATCTGAGTCGTGGTTAAGCGCCTGCAAATTGCTTTTTAATTTTGCCTTTATAATAGAAATTAATGGTCGGTCATTTTCATCAGATGATGATGCCAAATAGGGGCTTGCGGTTTCTTGGTTGTCATCTATCGAAGTTTCCTGACTTTTCAATGTCTTACTACTACAGTGCTATATACTGTTATTATAATATTTAAGCCGATGATTTTCGAAATGCTGCTTCCCAAATATGTCATTACAACCAGGACATTCTTTCTTTCCTCGTTTCCTCTGAAATTCCAAATGAGCCGTTGACACAGGCTGGTCTCTTTTTGACATTCTCGCTGAAAAAATAAAGACAGCTTTACTTATACTATTTCTCAGTGTAAATATTAAGAAACAGAGTGATGTTATTATAAATGTACATTGGTTCTTTGTAAAATAATAAATAGGGAAATACACTTTTTATCAAAGCATTTTCAAATGATAATTGAAAGCAGATGCAATCACTGCAAAAAATTTAAAGAAATGGAAAACTAAAGTCTCATATTTTCATTTATTTAAAGGTCTGTGTACCCTTCAATCGTGAATATAATGTTAGAGTACTTAAGTTGCTAAAGTACCCAGACCGACCATCAGGGGTCGAATTTAAGCTTTTTTGTGTACTGGTCAGCCGGACCAGCCGGACCAGTGGACTGAAAACTCTACTGGTCCGGCTCAAAATCTACTGGTCCTGCAAAAATGACATTAATTTGACCAACATTTTGACGATCCAGTTACGAAAATACATTTCCTATAACTAGGTCTGTCATTGCAAATTTTTCACATATTGTACAGTTCATTAAATTCCGATCTTCTATATAATACAACCATTCACGATCTTTTTACCATGATTTTTGGTATTTGCGTTTCCCTTTGTCACTTTCGTATAGTTTATTTCGATCTTCCATTTGATTTTCAGTTATCTTATTTTTTTGGTCCGGCGGTTTAACTCCTAAAAATTTCCACATTTTGTATTGTTGTGAAGGACGCTCACCCGAGATATTAATTAACTCCCCCCATTACCGTGTAATTGATTTCACAGGTAAATTGTTTTGTTGAACTAGAGGCCTTGGTAATCCTGTTTGACCCTAAGTAAGATGGAGAAAAAACATCCAAATTTGAGCTTAAACTGATTTTCTTTTATCTCTATCACCATGGATATTAACCTATATACAAGGCCATTTGTGTCAATGTCGAGAGAAGTGGTGAGGCTTGCTAGTGTTATTTTCATGTCGTATGCTTGCTTTTGCTGTTCAAAAGACAACTGATAAGTTGTGTGTTTAATGATACAACAAAGAAAACGAACTTATGTTGATTGTACTGTTACATCATTGTTCCAGGTTGGGGGAGGATTTACCCGCTAACATGTTTAACACCGCCACATTCTATATGAATGTGCCTGTCCCAAGTCAGGAGCCTGTAATTCAGTGGTGGTCGTTTGTTGATGTGTTACATATTTGTTTTTCAAATCTTTTTTTGTACAAAAATAAGGTCGTTAGTTTTCTCGTTTGAATTTAGTGCATTTGTAATGTCGGGGCCTTTTATAGCTGATTAAGTGGTATAGGCTTTTCTCATTGTTGAAGGTCGCATGGTGACCCATAGCTCTTAGTTTCTGTCTCATTTGGTCTCTTGCGGAAAGTTTTCTCAATGGCAATTATATCGGATCCGTATTTTTTTTTTGCATGAATCCCCTGGGGGGTTCATGCTTATATATTGGCGAGTTTTGGATGTGTCTATGGGCCACTCAATATCTCTCGACCGGAAGTCAGAATAAAATTCTCGGAACGTCTCGAAAGTTTTCTGTCGTTTTTACAGGTCTTAACAGGTTGTTATATTAAATTTTTGTTTGTTTGTTTGTTTTAATAGTTTAATCGTATAGCATCTACCTATTTGTACTACATGTACATGGTACGGTTTTGAAAATTGCATTCATTGTGTTGACCAACGATCCTACACCTCTTGATTCATTTACGTTATAGATCACATTTCAAAAGCACACTATCGGTTTGCGTTCTCAAAAATTCCGTATAAAATGTCAATGAATCATGAGTCACAACATTTAATGTAGACCGTTTGACATTCGAATTCAACTATATGTTTAAGATTTGTGTTGATGCAAATGCGTATTCTTTTCCTGAGTATCAGTGAGATGCTTTCTATTTACTATTTCGTGCGCTAAGATACTACTTGCATGCAATACTATTAAATTTACTCGTGAAAGCTTATTTTCGTTTTTGTTATCTAAATTCAGGACATGACAGAAAGAGCTTCACATGTGACTTTCAAGCACGGTCATCATTTCTATTCTGACTTTGAGTTGTTTCTTTTTTGTTTCTTTTTTGAGTCCTATTATTAACTTTGACCTTTTCGAAAAGCTACGGATTGTCTACCCAAGGAATAGATTCCTTAACTTTGTAATGTATTTAGACTTTCAACTTTTTTATTCGAGCGTCACTGCTGCTTTTTTGTATCTACTGAAGTCGTGTCTGGCGTACATCATTTTAATTCTTGTATCTTTTGATATAAAAAAGAAGATGTGGTATGATTGCCTATGAGACAACTACCCACAAAAGACCAAAATGACACAAACATTAACAACTATAGGTCACCGTACGGCCTTCAACAATGAGCAAAGCCCATACCGCATAGTCAGATATAAAAGACCCCAATAAGACAATGTAAAACCATTCATACGAGAAAACTAACGGCCTTATTTAGGTAAAAAATGTCCGAAAAACAAATATGTATAACACATAAACAAACGACAACCACTGAATTACAGGCTCCTGACTTGGGACAGGCACATAAATAAATAATGTGGCGGGGTTAAACATGTTAGCGGGGTCCCAACCCTCTCACTAACCCGGGACAGTGGTATAACAGTACAACAAAAGAACGAACTATAAAAATCAGTTGAAAAAGGCTTAACTCATCAGATAGACAAAACTTACAAGTGGACGTGGCCGGGTACTTATACATCCCGACACAAAAAGACACAATGAACAGATCCGAGAGTACTCGCAGTTACCTGACAGCTATTTCAAAGACACTAACAACTAATAAAAATATCATGCCTCTAAGAATATGTCTATATACCATTTTATATAAATTGGTTATTTTGAAAGTGTGTACAGGTATTCATAAACTTCTGAATTAAGATATTCTTCAGCAAGACTAAGTTTCTCTGTAGAATTTTTGAATTGATTTAAGTAAAATCGGGAATCTCCTTAAAATTTGAGATGCTTTATGAGACCATAACAAGTCTCTTCATAAGGGGTCCCACTCAATTGCATGCCACAGGTTTCACCGCATATAACATCTACCATGAGTAAAGACAGCTTCAAATACGAGTTGAGAATATAAAGGCATGCATGTAGGAAAAAAATATGAAGATATGATAGATAAAATAAATGCATTCAGAATTCCACATTATAAAGCAAACTGAGTAGGTTTGCACAATTTGCATAAGTCATCCGGTTAGTAGAAATTATGATTTTGGGGGGGGGGGGGAATTTTAATGTATATATAAAGTAGGGACATGACGAAAAATCAGAAGTATTCCCCTGCTGCCTCCCATCCCCCGAATGGAAGAAAATGACCGTTCCGTTAGATTGTAGATCCGATCATTTTTGCCATACCGTAAATGTAATTATGCGATTGCATAAACATTTTTGGGATTGCATTTATATTAATGCGATCTCATATATAATTATGCTATTGCATAAATAAAATTGTGCAATTGAAAAATTAATCAGGCGATTGCATAAGACGCCATTTGTGCCATCGCATAATTATGTTTGCCATCGCATAAATATTTATGCAATCGCATAAATGAATTATGCCATCGCATAAATGAATTATGCCATCGCATAAATAATTTATGCGATTGCATTCAAACACGATTTTGATACTAGTCCCCCGCTATACAAACTCAACATGGTCCGTAACATATAAATGCATACCTGGAAAGTACAGGAAATAAAATACTTTTTTTATGTTTTTCTGAATAATTTGAAGACCCTTTTTCCCATAAAATCATAATGCATATTGATAAAAAAAATATTAAACTTTTGCAAGGGCATTAAAGCCAGTCAAGGTCGTTACAAAACTGTAATAGTCTAGCATCTGCATTCCAACTGAATAAAATTAATGGGTGTAATTACTTAATCTGATAAGATTAGATAACAGGCTGTGCATTTAATTAGTTAATATGTTTACTTTTGATATCTATATAAAAGAACGAGGTCCAGTTTGTTAGCCGCCCTGAGTAAAAACGACAAATCTAGGAAGTCAACTTTACAGTTATAGGACAAACGCCAGGTTTTGAGTTTCTTCAGCAAAATAGCCTGAATTAACAGCTTATTGGCAAACCATTAATTCAAACACTTGTTTATTTGTCATCACAGCAGGAAATCTTCGGATTACCACAACATCTAAGATAAGACCAGAAATAACCACATGTGTATTATGTATTGTAAAAGTACTGTTCTACATAAATAAATTGTTATCAAAATCAGCTAGTGGCAAAATCTTCTGACGTTTGAATTTTATATACACAAGGTCCCCCCTTTAATTTCCTTTTAAAGTTTTTGCAATGCAAAAAATTAAAAACAAAATATGTGTTTTTAGTATTTTATCTTTATATTTATATATTAAAATTTCTAATATGAATTTCAATAAGAAATGACTGATTTTTCTAAAAAAAAAAAATTGTATACTGGAAGTTATCAAATCAAATGTTCTCATACAACATCCACACTTTTTTTGGAAAATATTTTCTCTAAATAATAGTGTCAATGGTTCTGAGACTGATTTTTTTTTCGCGCGAAAGTTTATAATTAGTTATTGTTTTCGATGGTACCAATTCAATATTTAACACTATAATGTATGGGGAAAATTTTGATTCAGAATATTTGTTCATTCTTATCATCTGAATGATCCGATTTTTTTTAATCAAATTGTTGGCAAATTCATCCCCCCTTTTTTTAAAGACAAATGGTCGTTCCCTAACTGCTAGAAAAGTTGTTCGAAAATTTGAATTCGGTTCTAGGTAATGAACATCTAAATGACATATAGTTTACAAGTGTGAACAAATATTTTGTACATGTAGCTAAACAAGGTGTATAGATGTGAACAGATTTAATGTGAAACTAGTGTACATGACACGCCATTATTCCGACAGCGCATTAGTCCGACAGCCCATTAGTCCGACAACCCATTAGTCCGACAACCCAATAGTCCGACAACCCATTGATCCGACAGCCCAATACTCCGAGAACCCATAATTTAGACACTTATCAAGTCAAGTATCAGGGTATCATGATTAACTAATTTCTTGCCTGTCTGTTTTATTACGTTTATGTAATAACATATTTTAAGATATAACTCCGTATATATATTACACTAGATTAAGGTATTTCCGGAATACTTTCTATATATATGTTCCAGACCGTATGAGTATTTGGACCGTACGCGTACGGTCTGGACCGTATGCGTCCTTTTTCAAAATTGGTATAGTATCTTTCTTAAAGAAAATTTATCCATGCATACACACAAGACAGATGCATTGTCGGAGTAATGGGTTTTCGGAATAGTGGGCTTTCGGAGTATTAGGCTGTCGGAATAATGGACTGTCGGAATAATAGTTGTCGGACTAATGGGACGTCACCGTGTACATTACATTAAACCAAATGTAAACATGTTTACTGTACATAGCGTTTGATGTGAACACGGTCTTAGTTTACAAGTCATCATCATTACAAATGTGTCTCTAACCAACACAAACAGTTTTAATATTTACTGTACATGCAGTTTTACAATTTGCTATTTGTTGACTGCAACTAAAGTCGCCAAAATCTAGATATAACAATCCTTCTTTGAGAAACGGATTTATATCAATTCTTATTAATTCCAAATCCCTCTGTATTTCTCATGTTTCTTTTGTATGATTGAAACTTAAAATTATAAAATAAAAATTATGTAACAAAACTAATCCTTATCTAGCATGTCTAGTGATGTCATCACCAGTTAGATTCATTTTTGGGGTTATTTTCTCTTTTTCAACGTCAGCATTTCTGTTAAACCTTTATAGAATTTATTTAACTGACAGACATACATGTATCTTCTATACAATACGGCGCAGGATATTTGCGCTTTTTCATAAGAAATTTGAGCTTTTTCAATTAGACATTTGCGAGTTTTATAAAGGACAAATGTGCTTTTATAATATTTGCTTCTTATGACTTCCCCGTGCTATTTTAATTGGGCTTAGGTCCGGTAACTTTGGCCTTAAAATAATGAAATTTAATTTATCAATTTTCATTATTGCTTATAATTGAATAAAATTGAGATGGAAATGGTTAATGTGTCAAAAAGACAACAACCCGACCATAGAGCAGACAATGCAGCGAGAAATTATCGCACCCGGAGGCGATAGTCGTTTCCTATAGCTAAGACATTTCTGTTTAAAAGTTATTTCGTAGCACATCGACATAGTTGTATATAGCTAAACAAAATTAAAAGTATACATTATAAAGACATAAAGACAAGCATAGTTATCAGGGGCAATTTTTCCTTGTGTCCTTTTATCTTTCTGTCCATCTGTCCCATCTTGGGTATAAGCTGTTCGGGTAAATTATTCTACAGTTTGAATGCTAGGAAGTTATAATATAGCACTTTGCTGGCTGTGGATATACATATATATTGGAGGTGTCTTTGCGGTCAGGACTTTAAATTTAAAAATATAAATATTTCTTATGTGTGGGACACAGTTGACCTTTGTCATTTTTTGTATTACTGTTAGTGTATAAACTTGCATAAGATTGATTATTGGTTGCTTAACATCCTGTTGCAAATGTTTCATGCATGTTCATAACGAGAACAAGTTAACAATAAATTCTATAGGAAGGTCTTGTAATAAATAAAATTGAGAATAGAAATGGGGAATGTGTCAAAGAGACAACATTTTGTATAATACCATGGAACAGACAACAGCAGAAGGTCACCTATAGTTCTTCAATGCAGCGAGAAACTCCCACACAGTGGCGGATCCAGAACTTTTCATAAAGGGGGGAGGGGGCGCTGACTGACCTAAAAGAGGGGGGCTACAGCCATGCTTCGGTGATTTCCTATATAATCACCAAATTTTTCCCATGAAAGGGGGGCCCGGGCCCCCTGACCCCTCCTCTGGATCCGTCTATGGCGCACCTGAGGCGTCCTTCAACTGTTTATATATAGCTAATTAATAATATAAGACACTTAAGTTGATTAACCATTCCAGACCCTTTTGCTTTCCCCATAATTAATATAACCAATCATATTGTCATAATATTGTTGTAAAATGATGCCCTTTATAGGTTCTTGGTTAGATTAATAAAACTCTTATCTTATCTTATTACCATAATTGATAAGTTCCAGTTCGAAGAGTTCAAACAAGAAAAAATTTGAAAGCAGAGAAAACTGTGCATATTATAATCAGCGTGACTTTTTCAGATTACAATACCAATACTAAAAATTCAGGCGAAAATAAGGCTTGCACATAGTTATATACTTTTATTCAGTCACGGACCTGTGATATCGCGGATGTGTTCTAGTGTATACAATAAAAACAAAATGAAGTTAACGATCCCTTTAATTTCGTAATGGTAAACATTATAACACTTGTGTTTAGGGAGCAACCATTTAACTTCAAAGGGAGGGGAGATGGGTTTTTTTGTCTAAAATTTTTTTTGACATCTGCTTGATCAGAATATTTTTTTAGGAAAAAACTCGGTTCCTTAAAAGTTTATTATTTTTTTTAACATCTGTTACAATTTTTATTGACTTGATTATTGTACATAATATAATCAAATGAATAAAGGGAGATGATTACGCACTTTTGAATATGCGACCTTAATTTACTGAAAGATAGAAAAAGGAAAATAATCATCAAATATCAAATGTAGTATATGAATGATTAAAACATGTATCATAATAAATCAGTCTCTTTTTTAACCGTCAAATATCTATACATGATAATATTGAAAGATTTCTTGAACTGGTAATTAAACAATATTGTTCATGCAATGTATACAAATACTTTGATCTGTAAATGAGTAGCACAATGTTAATTTTGAAGCTCCTTTCTGAACCATTATCACAATTGTTGCAAATAATTATTTTCTCCGTCCCATTCACTAACTATTGTATGACTAACTAGAAAGGAGGAGTGCTTTTGTTAATATGTCAAATACGGAAGCTTTGATCCCTTATACACATAGAGTTGAAGAACTTTGATGTCATCGAGGATCACTGTAAATTGCATAGGATAAATCTGTTTCTGGTCATGTGGCATGCAGTTGTAACAACTGCAAGTTGGCTATAAAGATCAGAATATATACACATATTCATTTATATAAAAAATTACTCTCTAAACACGAACTCCGAATTCTAAGATTTGCACATACCTCAAAATGTCAACTTTCAACTCTTTGATGTCTTCTGATGAGGATCCGGATATTGGGGACAGCAGCATGCATTTGTTCCTTGAGTCATCACAGACTTCAGAAGTCCCTGAGCAAGGAAGAAGCCCAAGTCCAGCACAGATATGGAGGCCACATTTTGAGAGTCCAGGTATAGCAAATAGCCCAGTCACAGTTTCATTAGGTGCTTGTGGAGGGCCACTAGATACTCCTCGCTCGTATACCCGACAAACCAGTACCCCTTTACTGGGTAGAGTACAACAAGAAAACACTTCACGTATATCCAGCTCGTGTATTAAGGTACTTCACTTTATAACTTATGAACATATGTGTGTAACCAATTGAAGTAATAAATTGACATACTTCCACGATATATAATGACGATTGGGAATTGATAGGCATGAGTGAGGCGATATTATAATTTTATCATTTTGTGGCGTGGTCATTTCCATTTTAGATTTGATAAGGATACTTTTATCAGTTTAATGATATTTCATTTTGATTGATGTGACAGCTTTTACGGTTCCTTGAATGAATGCTTTGGTTAAGGTTGTACCTAATACTACAGGGAGATAACTCCGAAATTCAATTAAACGTTTTAATCACTTTTTTTTTTAAATATTAGGCTTCTTAGTCAAACTGCTTTATAACCAATGAAATTTTTTTTATAAAGTGGTTGATTCAAATTTTTGATTTTTTAAAATGTTTTGTCAAAGGGTCAAAGTAAACATTTTGTCAAAATTTTAAGAAAATTTAACGAGCCAAATTAATATTTATATTAGTCAAGGTGTTGGGTACGTACAACCTGGAGATTAAAAATGTATTATCTTAAGTGCTAGTATAAACGCCAATATATATATATACATAAAGGTCTTTCGCTAAAAGGAAACTAAGCTGGAGAAAATCTATTTCTTTTATTTGAAGGCATTACACGTTCAATTTTAAATATAACCTCTTCATATATTATATTTAACAAGGTTATGTCGCACATTTAATTGATAATTTTTTCAAAAAAAAATAAGAATTATATATTAACTGCACAGCCACAGTTTGTTTGCCCTGTATGAAAAAAAGCGAAGTGCATATTGTCATATGAATTATCTCTTCTTGTACGAAATTAAAATTGACAGTATTTCAAACAAACTAAAAAAACGCAATTTATACTTAAGTTTTGTAGGCAATAGGGTTATGTACATGGTTATTTTTAAGATCTCATGCTATTCTTTTTTTCAATAACTTTCAATCATCATATTTATGTTCAAGTCTAATCCACGGTGCAATACTATAAATTGACACATGATTGGTGAATTATTAATAATACCAATGAAAGTTTAAATATATCAACATATTTGTATTTTCAGACACTTGAGAAGTTATTTGACAATCAAAGGACATTTCTCCAAGAACAGTTTGTCAAACAAAATGCTCTTGTTGGAGAATGCCTTTCCATGTTAAAAACTTTGGAAAAAAGACCAGAAAATGGAAAGCAGCTGAATAAAAGTAAAAATGAGATTCACGTGCCTGCATATATAAAGGTATTTCATTTCTTACTGTTGTTTTATTTAATGTCACTTGGAATAAACTAGTAGCCTTAACCAATCAAATATTCAGTTATCAATATACATGTATGCATACAGTCATGATGATACAGTGTAATCAATTAACATACTTGTTTTCATTTTTTTTTATACATTACTCATCATTCGAAATATAATAATGTTTACTTTAAACTTTTTACAGCAATCTGTACGTGACGGATTTAAACATAATTAGAGAGCAAATGGGTTAAAGTGGACCACAAAAACTGCAGCCGGTACAGTACTTAAGTGAGTATAACATGTATCTTAAAACAGCAATCGAATACCTAGTCCGAGATGACTTTGACATCTGAAGACCCTTTAAGAACTTGCTTGGGCAGTGGGACGGAAGAGCACACTCCTTATAGAAAACAGAGAAATTGCTGGCTTAGACTTAACGCGGCATATTTATTAAAAATTAAAGCAATCATATACCATCCGATTCCCCATTCAATGATGTGAATTATGGTCGTTCTATTGCGTCCAAGGAGTCGCTGTACCTATATGTTGCCAAACAAAAGTATAGCAATGTACGGATGGATGCTATTTTTTTTTTTTTTTTTTTCAAATATTTTGTTATCAAATCAAAACGTTTCTGCCTTTTATGAACTGTATAGCCCGCCTTTTAATTAAGTGTCCCTTGTATGCAACGTAAATGCACCTACATTTATAGTGACAATTCTTTTTTTTTAATATAAAGGACAAGGAAGGCTAGTCCCATTTTTTCTTTCTGTTACAAGTATGTTTAAAGTATCAATAAACGAACTATATGAGTTTAATTTAGAAATAAGATGATGAACATATTCTTATATTCAAAGATGCAATTCTGAAGAAAATAAAGCAATGACAGAGGCGATTTTGATCTATGTGAAGGGTCAGCATCAAACTGTTGAAGAGGGCGTGATCAGGTGTAAGTACATCTATAGCTGCAGCACTTATACTTATAATATTTTGTAACAGTCGTTATAGACGATCAAAGTTACCTATCCAATGCGTTTTATCACTTGTTTCCTAAAGTTATGATTGTATGGTGGATTGGGAATTACTTTTTTCAAACGAACCCCCCCCCCCCCCCAAAAAAAAAATCCAACCAAACACCAAAACAAACAAAACAACAAAAACAAAATCAAATAAACACGCTTAGTAAAAAGTGAAAAGAATGATTCGATCATCCCCAAATTCCTCCGTGAATATCAAATGGCGGTCAATTTACGACAGTATCCGATTTCTTTCTTTACCCTAAGTGATTAATTGTCATTACTACATCGCTTTTTTTCCGACGTAGTCGGTATAGTTTCGGTTTGTGTCCTTTGAACTTAAGGACGCTTAACTATGGCAACAGAATACACATGCTCTAAAATCCCTCAACTTTTAACTTTTTATATAAAAAGAAGATGTGGTAATGCAAATGAGACAACTTTCCACTAGAGACCAAAATTACACAGATATTAACAACTATAGCTTACCGTACGGACTTAAACAATGAGCAAAGCCCATACCGCATAATCAGCTATAAAAGGCCTCGAAATGACAATGTATAACAATTCAAACGAGAAAACTAACAGCCTAATTTACGTACAGAAAATGAACGAAAAACAAAAATGTAACATATACACAAACGAAAACCAATGAATCACTGGCTCCTGAAATATTCGCGGGATCCCAACCCTCCTCAGTTTGTTTATCAATGCGTAACATGTATGGACCTTTAATTCAAACTGTACTGGTGTTCGCGGCGTTATTCTGGTTTTTTTTTATTATTTCATGTAGGCTTTGACACTGAAGTATTAATTTTAGGTTTGATATTTTCACATAGTTCTTTTTTTTCTGCAGGTGGGATTGAAACGTATTTCAATTCTGTTAAACAGAAGGAGATAATGGAGTTAACAGGGAAAAAGGAAGAACATAATAGAAAAATGGTTCTCTATGGCCGAAAACACAGGGTATGTACTAAATAAACACTTGAGACAGTTTTAGTCATCTGGATAAGGAATAAACATCGGCGATAATTATTCTTAAGATAGGAATTTCAATAAAGATTGATTAAAGACACATTGAAACTTATATAACAGTAAGGAGATGTTTGATGCTTTTGATGAGTTCAAATGAATTAAACGTAATCAATTTGTTGTAGGCAGTTTGATTAAGAGATTTGAAGGTTCATGTATCATTTCCGTATATTATGGGTAATTCACGGTTTTCATAGGTAAATTTTTTTTTGTAAATGAGAAAATTACCATTTTAACAAATCGCTTACTCAGAGACGGGTCCGGATTTTTCTGAATAAAAGGAGAGCGCCTTGTTTAAAATCTGTAAAAGAGGGGGACCCATTTTACCCTAAAATCACACTGTTTAATTTAATCCGAGTTAAGTGTCCCCGATGATACGCCTATGCTATATACGAAAACAACTGTACAAGGTACCAATACTTAATAATTCGTTATTTATAGCGATTTCAATTTCGTTTGTTGATAGTGATGCAAGGGAAATAATCCAAATTATACATCAAGTGGTATTTACTTAAATTTTCATTTCACCATCTTCTGAGTTTAACATTTAAGGTATACTGTACATATGTATCGTTTTTCAGAAACTTATCAACCGAAGAAGAACCCTAAAAGAAAGAAAAATTGATCCAAAGGAGGAGGAAAGGTTCATGAAAGCATTGGAGATTGAAACCATGTCCTCAGAAGATTCCGATTCTGGGCCCGTATGCATAAAGCTACTTAAGTTAAGATTTTCCTTAGTAAACACCTAAGTTAAGGAAACTCCGCCCTTTTTGTCTAAGTGGAATGCATAAAAAATCTTAAACTAAGTATTTCCTAAGTATAATCTTAGTTGTTTTAAGTCACGCCCACAAAACTTAAGTGGTATGCATAAACCTCCTTATACTAAGGAAACGCCTAAGATAACACTTAAGTCTAAGGTACCTATATAGCTAACTTAAATTTTCAAAAATAGTTAAAAATCAGTCGAAAGTTTGTGTTTTAGGTAGAATATTAATATGTTACCTACAATTTGATTGATTAATATATATCAGTAATAAAATACTAACTATTCGTTTATTTATTGCTAAATAATAAGTAAATATTAAACATCATCGTTATTTTCTTCAAATCACGTATAATCAACAAAGCAAGAGATAACAGTGGGTAGTTATATATACAATTTCCCAATCTCGTTGTTATGTGTACAGAAAAGTACTAATTTTTTTCACACATGTACGTAATTCTACGGAAGCCGGTTAGGGTCAGGGTAGAGTTTTATTTTAAGTTGTTATAAAGACTTAGCTAACTTGTTTAGACGACTTAGCTTAGTCGTTATAAGGACTTAGCATATTTATCTTGTTATAACAACTTAGCTAACTTATTTTAACGACTAAGCTTACTTGTTTAAACAACTTAGCTAACTTGTTTAAAAAAATACAAAAATCACTTACAGAGACAAAATCGAAAAGTTTTAAGACCTACCCAGAGGTGGATTTCTTTCATAAAGGGGGGAAGGGGAACATGGACCTCCATTTTGTTGAAACAATTAGGTTGATTGTTTAGAATCACTGTTACGGTAGTCAGAAGTCCACACTGCTACACCCCCCATGGAATTCGTCGGTTATATAAGGTATTTATGATACCTAAGCTTACTCGTATTAAATTATTTTTTCATATTACCTTATATATTCAGTGAGATATATTGCGGTTTAGAAAATTAAAATGTGGAGAATATACTTCCTGTAATAATTTGTTTTAGTAAAGATTGAAGGACTTTTGAAAAATATCCTATAGTTTGTATATGAATTTCTGGAAAAAAAATTCTACCCTTCCCCCCTTTTTTTATATAAAAGGGAAGTGCTAAAAATGTTAATTTCACATCAAAATAGATTTTTTTAAACAATGTTAGCAAGGGTCTGAAAAGGGAGATGGCAGCGCATAATAAGCTGAACGATTAGTGAACATTTTATTGAAAAAAGTCTTTTGTAAAACTATTTGTTAGCACATGCTTATAATGGTACACCCAGTCTTGAGCTACGCCACAGACCTTGATCATGTTTTGTTAGAGTCTAAAACATATTGTTGTCTCCAGAAAATATTACACACATGAAAAATAATTAAAGATTAAGTAGAGGAAAGTTTTTGGATTACCGAAATAGTTTTCTTCCAATGCTCATCCGTCAAAACATCAACCATAAAAAGCGTTGTCTTATATATGCGCCAATTGTTATCATTATACTATGTTACGTTCTATTGAATTGTTTTACATACCTATATCAATTTTACCCCAGCTCTTTAAAATAAAAGCATGCGTTGATCAATAAATTTAAATAATCATAACAAACTTTTACACGGATGAGTACATGTGATGAGCTAATATATATCATACGGTAACTAGAGAAAGGTTCCGATTTAAGTATTCCTTAGTTAAGTGAAGACTTAAGTAAGTTTATGCATACCATTTAAGAATTTGACTTAACTAAGGAAATTCTTAGTGAAATCTAAGTTTAAGGAATACTTAAGTTAAGATGTTTTATGCATACGGCCCCTGAGGACGATTCTATCTTCGTTACACGTCCTCTGTCGTGGGTGTCGACAGAGTTTAAACAGCTGATACAGCGTTTGGATAGAAAATACGATCGTATGTTAAATGCTCAGGGGAAGAGATTAAAATCCAAAAGAACAGTCGGGGAGCCTTCAGATAGACCGTGTCCCAAAAAGCCCAAGGGACTGGAGTGGATGTTTGGCTAAGGTGATATGGAGTTTTGACCATCAGTCATTTCAGATACATGTACATGTACTAATAAACATTTTGACATGCATACATGGTCTTGTTTAACTTATTACGACGAATTAATTTGAACTTATGTTGCCGTCTCGTTTCATTTTATTAAATTGTGTTTATATTCAGTTTCAGCTAAACATGAAAAGAACCACGGGTCATTCACCCTTAACGTAAAACCATTTGATATGCTTGGTGGGAAAGGGAAGCGGCGGATTGACACACACGCGCTGCACACAAACATATTTTCACTTGTGTACACAATTGTTTATTTTTTGTAAAATTTTGTTCGCTTGGATCTATTCTTTCAATAATGTACATGTTTATTTTTAAATGAAATGTAGCATGTGTATGTCATTGATTATGATGTGTTATTCATTTGTTTTGTCTTATCATTTGTGTCCACTAAAACTTTTAATCAATTCAAAAAATTCATTACATTTATTTTTATGGTTTTTATAAATACGCTGACTTCCCGAAAAAAAGAAATCATAAATTTAATGTAAAAAATGAATATAGAAATATAATGAACACGTTTTCAGTTTGTTTAGATTTATATTTATCAAAATAAGGTTTGATCAGAATGGGATGCCAAATATGTAACACTTCTTCAAACATGTAGCCATTTGAATGTGTATAATAAAGAATATGACCACATAAAATGTATTTACTTTATTACTTATACTTGTAAATAGCTTGTTCCGGGGCTTCTTGTGTAAATAAGAAAAATATAATTTCAGAGTTTTATATTGCAAAATGTACTTCTTGAGTATCGGAACTTTGATATAGGTGTGCTGCTCGATTTTGGTGTTTATCGTTGCAATTTCGTGATTCTAATTGTTTGATTTGAAAATGTTCTCAGTGCAGTCTTTTCTAAGATTCATAGTCCAGAGTCTTCTGATTACTGATTGATCGAATTACCTTTTGCTGAGTCAAAGTGTCGGTGTCTTTTTTTAACGTTTTTTAACGTTTACAACATGTGACGCAAAATGCAACTCTTTTTTTTTCTTTTTTACCTCATTCCTGAACAAAAAACGATAAATGACATAAAGGCGTTTAGCAAGTCAAGATACACCTGAAGCTTGAAACTTTTACAGCCATATAGTACAGCAAATTTGTGCAAGAGGTTATGGCCTAAGTCTCACTTAACCATCTTTATAAAAATACAAACACTCTTGTTAATTGTGAATCTTGTAGATTTGTAAATCATCAAACTATCAACATATTTGCACACACCCCTTCCCCTTTTAAACGCTTATAACAATCGTAAAAAAAACAACAAACGAACAAACAAACAAACAAACAAAAAAGGAAGTAAGAAGTTACTTAGAACATTTGAAACAGTTTATTGCGGGTAATAAATTGATATTAAATATTAAATTTACTGGCAATAACATATGAATAATTTTCAAATTTACGAAAATTTAACAATATTTAATTTAGTATATAATAAGTTTATTTTCATTATTGCATTTGTAAACTAGAAATTTAATTCACAGTAAATGGTTTAAATCAGAAAAATAAAGACATTTGTTCTGCTTTAAATTTCTAATTTTATTAAATTTACTTAAATTTTCCCTAATTTAAATTTCTCATTTAAATAGGTTTACTGCAATTTAAAAGAAAATAAATTTTAGATTTATACAACTTTAAAAATATATGTAAATTGGGTTTATTCTTAAAAGTTTATTGGTTATATTAAACTTAAAGTAAATACGGTGTAAATAAGATATTTTCAAATGGATTATACTAATGATATATTTTGAAATTTTAAATATATATTAGCTTTTATATGGATATAATTTTCTAATAAATGCATCATTTCATGCAGTGAATAATGTGAAATTTTAACACTAAATTACCTTAATATATAAAAAAAGAGAATACGATTACTTTATGAATAGGTAATGGTTTGGTCTGTACTAGGATCATTCTGAAAAATAGAATAACAGATGCAGCTCTTATGTGTGCATATATTCTAACTTATTTGCTGGAAATTGCGAGAGAATAAGAGATCAAATCACTGAATACTATTGTATTCGTGTTTAAGGACATAATGTAATTATAATTTTAACAAAAATGTCAAAGTCCTGTAAGCCAAAGTAAAAAGTCTTATTTGTCATACAAATTTCCAGTTATATTTATACTATTTTGATATTCATTCATACATCAAACATAGTCCAGCTCTATGCATTATGTTTACTTTTAACAATATATAAATCAGTCTACAAAAGATTATGAAACAGGAAATATAAATTGTTCTCGTGTCAGATAATCCAAAATTTATGAGACATCATTCCTTTCTTTCCTAGACAATTTCGTTTCTTGACATCTAAAGAGAAGTGGCAGAGTTTAAATACTTGTGTTTAGAATAAAAGTAATTGACTGATCGGACTGATTGGACGGATAGTACCGATCGACATTGCTGACGGATTTAACTTTAATACGTCACATGATAAACTAATACAAATTACGGAATCTGAATTTGGTTAATTTTATTAAAATGGCGACATGTGAAATACGAACGTTAAAGTACAACTGAATATTTTTTATTTATTATTTAGCAAAGTTTTATGAATTGAAATGAAAAGAAATGTACAGATAAAACCTATTTTAAAATCATTAAAGAATGGTCTTTTTCGTTTTAATTTAAGATATATATTTTCAAACCCGTCAAGTTCTAAAACGGTGTCTATATCGCGATTTTGATTTAATTATTTTCCAAAAATACTCGGAAAACGAAATGAAAGAATCAGTTATTGAAAATTTTAGTCTAATATGTTCATTATTTTATCTGTTTGTATCCTTATCATCATAAAATTCTGTAAAAACAACAAAAAATTATCACAATCACGGACCCTCAATATTCTTGTCACAATCGAAGCCTTGAAAATCACAAATTCAAAGTATGCTGTTTTTTTAACAAGAAATATGAATAATTTTGAACAATGCAAACAACATTACACTATATTTTACTGATAGTCTTGTTTACCTTATTAGAAAATAACCATTCCTCAACAATAAAAAGTACAAAAATCCAAATACCAATATATTCATTGCAAATGAAGAATAATTTCATGTTTGTTCAACAAAACAAAACTTTAAGCAGATTTATTCTTGAATTATTCTCATTTTGTACAAAGTACATATGAAATATATGTATATCAACTCATTGCAATTGAAGTTACAATATTTTCAAATATATGGTAAATATGAAAATTTGTATCAAAATAAAGCAATAACTGCATGCATGTTTTATTCAACAAAAACTAAAAGTTTAAGTATTTTAATTCTTATTACATCCTCTTCTAATTAAAAAAACTTGTAGAATTTAACTGATTTCAAATAAAATAGCATCATTTTCAATAAAAAGAAGATTAGTTTTGGTAGTTCTAAACAATGCGAACAAAATTGTAATATGATTTCTCTGACATTCTTATAATTTATGACAACACCCTTTTCTAAACTATTAAAAGGTCAAACAATTCAATGGCGGTCAATAATTACCATTTTCGTAGGAAGATTTTTCATTTTAACAGAGACATATTACACAATTATATAATATATGTCTCTGATGTTAACAATATTTAATACAAAACTATTAATCAACATAAACAATTTAACGTTCTAAGCATCTGATACCGTTATACTATATGAACTTTTTTATTGCAACCAATTTTATTACAAATTAACGTGTGAATTAAGGTGTCTTCGTAGAGGTCAAGCGTTTGTCGATTGTAAACACTGTTGAGTTCGGTTTACATAAGAATTTTCAATATATACGTATCCGTCCGACTGATCGATCGATGACCGTTGTCACGGTAACCCTCACATAGGTTAGTTGACTCATCTGCCGGATCATATGGGTCACCGATCACTCATCGATCAGTCGAACATCCGTCACCGATCATTCACCGATCAGTCAAGTTCACGGCAAACAGTACCGCCAAAGGTTGCAAGTACTGTATTATAATGATATTGTGTATTTGAACTTGGCCGTAAAAGTGTAGTATATTTAGAATAGGTTTAACCATTTTCAACCAAAAGAAAAAAACTAGGTAAGATGACGAACATGTCATTTTATATGTGAAATAGTTTTACATTTCCAATCAGATATAAAGAACATGCAGAAAGCTCAATAGACAATTCAAAACGTAATTTATTAGTCTCTTTGTACATTCATCTTTTGTGGTATGATCATCTCGAACTGACTACCCACATCAATTTTTTAACCAAATTTACACAGTTTGAAATGCACTTTATGAAGTGCAATTCAATATCATTGAATGTAAATAAAACGTGTTTTTATAATAATCTATAATAAATGAGTTTAGTGTAAAAGAGAGACGACAGATACCAGAGGAACAGTCAAACTCATCAATCGAAAATAAACTGACAACGCCATGGCTAAAAATGAAAAAGAGAAACAGACAAAATATTGTTTAGTTAACACATCAATGTTAATATAATGGAATTTGATGAGGCTGACATCAAAGTGAGAGAGTTAGCGCTATAAAACCTGGTTTAATCAACCATGTTCTACATTTGAAAATGCCTGTACCAATTCAGGAATATGACAGTTTTTGTCCATTCGTTTTTGATGTGTTTTGTTATTTGATTTTGCCATGTGATTATGGACTTTCCGAATTGATTTTCCTGTAAGTTCAGTATTTTTGTGATTTTACTTTTCACATGACAGAACATAGAAAACTAAAGAATAAGCAATACGAACCCCACCAAATATTAGGGGTGATATCAGGTGCTCCGGAAGGGAAAGCAGATCCTCTGCTTTACATGTGGGACCCGTCGTGTTGCTGATGTTATAACAAATCCGGTAAATCAGGCAGGTAGGTAGGTCACATTCATGAAAGGAAAGGGGGTTGTAGTTACCACGCAAGGAACATATCCGATATCATCTGTGAAAGTGTACCCATTGAAAATCATGTTATTTTCTATTTCAAAAACAAGTATATATATGATGTTATTACTAACATTTGTCTGTATTTAATTTATTAGAACGTTGTAGTTTTATGACAGAATATACAAAAACTTGGTCTACAAAAAAGGAATTAAAAAATGGAAAAAAAACGTTTCTGTTGATGACGTGTTTCTGATTTATCCAAGGGCCATCTATTTCTTTCGGATTGGTGGTTCTTTACAACATCTAACTGACGTCATATTATCATATCTATTTATGAAAAATTGTGATTCAGTGTGTTGGTTCTTCTTCCTCTTCGGGACAAGTACTGTCCAACAGTAGAAATTATAATCATAGGTCAGACATTTATTGATTTTCTTGATAGAGGGTTACTGCTCATAAGGAAGCTATTAAACCAAGAGTTCCAAATGGTGAAGTTGAAATCATCCCTTCGTAAATTTTACGGACGCCATCACGAGTTGGTTGACCGTTATGGAACAACCGTTTCACAAATGATATCGGATATGTTCCTTACGTCGTAACTACAATCCCCTTCCCTTTCATGAATTTGACATACCGAATTAGACTATTTACCGGATTTGTAATCACATAAGCAACACGACGGGTGCCGCATGTGGAGCAGGATCTGCTTACCCTTCCGGATCACCTGAGATCACCCCTAGTTTTTGGTGGGGTTCGTGTTGTTTATTCTTTAGTTTTCTATGTTGTGTCATGTGTACTATTGTTTTTCTGTTTGTCTTTTTCATTTTTAGCCATGGAGTTGTCAGTTTGTTTTAGATTTACGAGTTTGACTGTCCCTTTGGTGTCTTTCGTCCCTCTTTTATTGATTCATTAGTTTAATTTTCTTAATGTTACCATGATATGTCATAGTGTACCACATATGTCGTCATTCACACAATTCATCAAATGTCAATCATTGTATAAGTACTAACGATTATCTTAGACCTGAAATAAATTAAACAACAAATATTATCACATCAAATGTCTAAAAACAAAGTATACATAATAGGGGATGGATTCAGATTTATCTATGCTTATGACATATAATGGAATGATGTGTAGGTAGACATATCTTTACAATGTATTCATTGTGGCATGACGCCCTGCTACTTAAATTAAAAGAGTATGATGTGTATGGAAAATGTTGGCTTCTGATTTACGAAATGTACAGCTCAATAATAAACTGTCGATATTGTTTCAACTACAACGATGAGTGCGTCAATGAGATGTGTTATCAGACATTCTTTAATTAGCTTTTATGTATCAAGGACTTGCTTATTGAAACGAAATACGGTACAATTCTCTATGACTTAAGAGTCATATGTTGTTTACAAGCGGATGTCTCCTACAATCAAACCCTTAAAACATTTGCCAGTCTTTAAAATAGCGTTGTGTCTTTAAGTTTTCACCTAGTAAGAGACATGTATTACTGTATAGAAAGTGCCAAATCAACGCTATTGAAAGATTATTTTTATTTTTTTTCAGAAATACCGATAAACAAATCAACTAAACATGTCGGTTTTCTCTTAGAAAGTAGCTGTAATTTTATGTAAATTGCGGAAAACTGTTTACAAACATTTTTTAACATATACTATGATCATGTAATTTTGTTATAGATTACAGAAAAAAAAATATGAAGAGACAATATAAAAATAAACCATATCCTGTTTAATGTCTATAATGACAGGCTATCATCTCTAGAATTCATAGCCACACCTCTATCCTGTGACACGAAATACAAGTAAGATGACGACGAGATTATTGTATTCTTAAAACTTTGTAAACTCTTGAGTCGATAAATTGCTGGTCATTAGCGACAATCACAATTGCTTAATTTGATGTTCCTTTGATACTTTGAACTGACTATTTTTTTGTGTTAAGTGGGTTTTGTTCCGAATGTGTATATATGTAATGACATAATATATGTATCAGATAAAATAAAGTCAACAATAATAATATCAACTTACCAACCATATAAAGTATAAAAATGTCCTGATGGATTGATGTCGACAAGCATTGGAAATATTGTAAACGGTATACTATACACCCATAAATATAGTGACTAGCATTTAAAAAGTATCTGAAAACTGAATGCATAGCTGTATTCAAAATGTTTAAAACATTATTCTGTATATTTCTTACATAATTTGTTAAACATAAATAAAGTTTATATTTATTTTTTTTCAAATACACTGGAGAGAATTGCATTTTACGAATTGATCATTTTGATAAGGAATAGTATAATATCGAGATAATTATCCTACTTTAAAAAAATTGATGCATATACAATACAAGAAGCAAATAGGTAGATGTTTTACAAAGGTGTTAGTTCATTTCAGAAAATAACTACAATATATTCGCATTTAAATAAGTTATCGATAACAATAATCTAAAAAAAAACACGTTATGCTTTCTTTTCGAACTTAAATTTCAGTTTCGTTAGATAATTGAATTATATTGCACCGCTCTAGTTAAATCTGAAACGAGGTGAAGTAATTATGTATTTAATAAGGAAACGTGAATGTATTATATATGTTATGTATATTGCAAAATATCATGTTTAGATGCTCTTTGTGTAACTACTAGACATTTTTGCTACACCATTTGTCTATGTATGTTTACCGTAGCATTAAGAGACAGATTAGGAATCTTCATTCAGATTAATGATCAGTGTAATCCTAAACAAAAAATGTGTATATATGTTTTGAATCCAGCGTTTGACCGTATTTCATATTGATTGCAAATAAATCAGACAAATCAATGCATTTGCCTTTTCGTTTTCAGAACGCCGTTAGTTTTCTTGTTTTCTAGTATGAGTTGTTTTAAATGTGTCATTCCACGACTTTTTAAATCTTACTATACAGTATATGTGTTGCTCTCTATTGAAGGCTGCATGCTGATCTATTCCGATGTAACGTCTAAATCATTTGGTCTCTAGTAGTTGTGTCATTGGTTACCATACCCAATATATGTAATTGTATATGGTAAATAACTAACATGTAGACGAAACGCGCGTCTGGCGTACTAAATTATAATCCTGGTACCTTTGATAACTATTTACAATACTGAAGGAATCACTACCCTTTCTGTAACATTCCCTGTTTTACAATCTAATGTTAGTGGCTGAAATTAAGAAGTGGAATGCATGCAGTAACATTAAAAGATATAAGAAAGCCCAATCTTGGGTAATGCCCAAATATTCCGGTAAAAATTAATGTTTGCGGCAAAACTAGATCCAAACTGTTACCTTAATTGATTTTTTTGTCAATATTGTAAATACCCGAATTGATGTACATGTAAATAGCATACAAAACGAAACAATTGGAAAAGTAAAATTATCAGTGCAAAAAGAAATACTGAAAGGTTTTAAAATGAAATTGACGTACACCAATTAGTTTTAAAACAATTATAATTTTGAATTTTTCACACAAAAAAATAATTATTGCCACATTTTGAAAATGTATTTATTTTTGTTTTTTTCATTTTCAGTAGGAACTGTAGACAGACGGAATTCGAATTATTTCTGTTTGAAATTTACGGATGACATAACATGATTACGTACGCTATTACATCTGGAGTTTTTTTCCTAAAGTATGTTGTACGTAATATTGTATTGTTTGGTCTCTTTCTATATTTCGCTTGGAAACACGCGTCTTGATATCATGTATTTATATATCACATTTGATTGAGTATGCATTAAACCGTGTGTTTTCTAATTTTTGTTTTCCCTTTTTTAACAATTTCAAATTTCCGACACCAACCAAAACAAAATTACTGTAAATATCGAATTGTATCAAATATGTTTAGCCTGTTGATACATAATCCCCCAAAATATACCAGCACTACTACATACCTTAGTATTGCATAATTTACTCATGGGTAGTTGCTACCTCTATGATCTGTACCCATGGTATGCTTCCACTTTATTTACATCTAACCCTGACGTCAATCTGGTTCTGAAGTAGCTTCATCACACTCAGATTAGATGTATTACGATGAAAAAAATGAAAAAGAAAAAAAAAATGTTCATAAAGCTCACACTGTTTGTTTTTTTATTTCATTGTTTCGTGTATTTCGACAAAAGGTTCATTTCTACATACAGGATAAAGAAGATAAAAACAGAGAGAAAAGCGAGATGTGGTGAATGAGATCGATTTTATAAACATAATCATGATGATTACAAAAATTAAGAGTTGTCTCAGTTGACAACGATACCACATTAAAATTTAAGGCAACATTACTTACCTCTAGTTTGTGTCATACAATTTCATAAATAGCAATTTCAATTATTCACATTCCAATTTCTGAATTATTAGAATTGTTGTCAAACAATGTAAAATTAACAATAGTTTCACCTTATTTCATGAAATAAAAAAAAACAGTAACTAGATGAACGAGATACACGAAATAAAACTACATTCAATCAAAAGCAAAACCTATCTATAGTAAATATATTTTATCAGTGAAGATTATGCAACACTATAGAATACAGATATTGTTTAAGTGTGTATAATAAAATCATTGCATGAACAGTTAGCGTTGAAGCCAAAGCTAGGGTGAGACTATACATGTAATTTGGTTAATAAGAATAGCAAGATAACTATTTCTAAATAATCAGCCGAATATTTAATATGAGAAAGCAAACATCGATTCGCAATAATAGAAATAGACATGAAAAATACTTATATATCATAAGATATTTTAAACCATATTCAAAGAAATAATAGCATAAAAAATAATATTAGCAAGATTGATTTTAGTGATAATTCAAAAAATGATGATCTACTTAGAACAGTTCCCAAATTAGTGCAAACGGATAGGTTCTTTCAAATATGATTTTTTATGTCTTATGTGATGTTGTGTTGCTTTCATTAACGTGTATTCAGTTGAATTAAAACATCATCAAGATAATTAATCATCCGTTCTGTACTACACATGTTTAGTGTTTAAAATACAAATCAATGAACAAAAAGTAATGTAGTGTTATTTGGCAAAAATATAGATAACAATAATTCGATATGAATCTAATCAGAAGGCGTACTCCAAAATGAATGTTATGATGTGTAATATATACTAAAACATTTTTTTTTCAATTTTTGTCACAAAAAAGTCAGTATTGTGCATGTTGTATCTGTATACACTTTAATTTACATGTCGGTTGTATTGCTTCTACTAACATTGCACGTGTTCATGCTTAAATGTCGAGTGGTTCATGATATAATTTAACAATAAATACCATTATTATATGTCTTTGTTTTTGTGTATACCGATTTAATATGATAAAGTAAAGAAATGTTTCAATTAATGACGTAGGTTATCGATAAACATGAAATTAGATGGTTATTAATTTACCTGGTAAATTTAACACAAATATGCTGTTAATACTGCTGGTATCGTTATACAGAACAGTTGGCGTGGATCCTGGTGTTTTAGATACCATTAACAGCTGATTGTATGCATTACCATAACATATGTAACTACCAACGACACCGATAGCATAGTAGTATGCAGCAACATGTGTTGAATGGATTGTTTTAACATCATATCCATCGTCTTTAGATGATTTAATATCACCATCGCGATTAATCCAAAACAGTCTGTGTTCATCAGTGTCTACAAATTTGTAAATAAAAAGAGAAATACAGTTATGATTCAATTGTTATTAGTGTATTACAATTTCTGTAAATATATTGTGTCTTCAAGATAGACTACAATGAACCGTGTAGCAAACAACTACATGTTGACTAATTATATCAATTGTTTGTTTTATTCTATTATAATTGCAATATAAGAAGTAAAAACAAATGATCAGCAATACAAAAGAGGGACGAAAGATACCAGAGGGACAAACTCATAAATTGAAAATAAACTGACAACGCCATGGCTAAAAATGAAAAGGACAAACAGACAAACAATAGTACACATGACACAACATAGAAAATTAAAGAATAAGAAACACGAATCCCACCAGAAACTACTCCACATACTTTCCGAAAACGTTAGCTTTTAACATTTAAATACCATATCATAGTGCAGTTCAAGTATTTAACCTTCTTGAATCACGTATTACTTTATTATATTGTATTTGATCAACAAATTTAATTAGTGATGAAAGAATCGAACCCATTCACATGCCAATGCATACGTTGACATCTAAAGAAACAGATGAACAGATTGTTTGCTTGCAGTTTAAACTTAAGAAAGGACAATGAAATACCATAACTTAAAACTTATATTCAACAACTTAACATATGCAAATGTATATATATGTGCTTTATTTTTTTTCTGTGAAGAATATCGATCATTTCTTATGAAATATACTGTTCCATGTTTATCTTTTTTCATATATATATATATATCTAAAGCTTTGTATTTATTTTTAGACTTACATGTTTTGATTTATGCAAAAAAAGTGTGCATGCGTTATGACCAAAATGTTTTTATTGGTGAAGCAATCTTTTTCTTTTTTTTTAAGATGACAGCTGTTTTTATAAGCAATAATAGAAATAATGTTACATTTGTTGCTCATCTGTGGTTACTGAACTGCTTATTAAAATATCGTCCTTAATGGTGATACTAAATAGTTGGCAAAGTTTACTTTGAAACCATGTATAATGTCCGTATGCTAGTATATTATTTTATGTACTTCGTTTTGTCGTAAATAGTTGATGACTACACGCTATTTATTGATACATATGTTGATATTTACATAAAAATAATCATACAAAAATAGAACATACACATGATACATTGTGATATATATCAAACCTGATAGAAAAAATATTACAAATTGTGACGTCTAAGACATATTTAACACATATTCCCGATGACCCTTACCTATATCCATGCTATCAACGCATGCTCGATGACCCTTACCTGTATCCATGCTATCAACGCATTCCCGATGACCCTTACCTATATCCATGCTATCAACGCGTACTGATGTAAAGTTAACAATATTTTGTTGTTTAGCTACGTCGAATCTAGACTTTGAAATTCCTAAATAGCGTTCAACTATATATATCCACCTGAAAGACAAATCAAAGTGTGCTTGAAGGCAATTAACGTTTCAGGTTCCGTTTATTCTACACCATTAAGATAAAGGTGGACACTAGTGCACTACAACATTTGGTTATAAAAGCAGATTCAATCCACCATTTTCAAAATTAAAAAAGCCTTTACCAAATCAGAATAATGACATTTGTTATCCATTCATGTAAAGTGTAAGAGCTTTTGTTTTAAACATTTGGTTAGGAACTTTTTTTTTATATCATATTTTTTTTTACTGTAGACCTATCTGTAGGTTCTGTTTAGTGAATTATAATGCGATTACGACTGTATATCTTACAAAAAATACTTTAAACGATTTAACAGGTATACTGGAAGGAACTTACATTTATCAATGGACCAACTAATAACATTAAAGGTGGATGTTGCAATGCTTCATTGTCGAGAAATACTTTCCTTTCACGATACATTGTATGTAACATAAAATCAAACAATGACTATTTGATAGTTTACTCATCTCGAACACCTCAACAAAGACCTACTCTAGTTTAATTTAGAAGAAGTGTAACTACCAAATATAGGTCAACATGACTATGTGTTCATATTTCAGTCCACCCTTGATTTAAATGAATATGTATACTATCAATTGATAAGACATGCTGGTCATTATAGTGCTTTTGTGCTATTAATGATGCCTACATTCTAATTACGTATCTACATAGTTAGTCATCAAAGATTAAACATCAGTGGTAGAACAATTGACAATGATTAAAGGACATTCTACTGGGAACCAAATTTAAAAAAATGCATGACTTAAGTTTATATTTTCTTAAAGCAATACGAGTCTTCGTCATAAGTTTCAGTTGTAAAATTTGATTTTGAATGAAGGATTAGTTACATTAACATGATTAAGGTGGCTCGGGACTATTCGACTGCGCTTAATTTCACGCATGAATTACAAAAGTATTTGTCTTTAAATATTTTGATTGATAAGAAATGTTAAATCATTGTAGTTATGTGAATAATTGAATATTTTCGCTATAATCAGTATTTGTTAAAGGGTCAAAATGTCATTTCACCCATTTTCACCATTTTCCCGCCAAAATGTGGGTTAAAACCCAAAATATATTTTTTTCCTTATCGGTGACCTATTTTTTTATTTGCTCATTCTTTGAAGCTATATTTCAGCTTTTTATATTACAGTTTTGAACCAAGTGTCATAGAACGTTTTTTGATAATTCAATAAAAATATGTCAACACCTCTATTTCCCCATCATTTCATTGAAAAATGGTTCCTTTTACATACCTGTTTAAAAGTAAAATGTTGAGCTTAAATGGTCCGTGACCCCCTATTTTTTTTCTCGACCAATTTGATTTAATTTCTGTAAAGAATAAAATGACAAAAAATACGGCATTTCTGATAGAAACTTTGAATAGACCCCGAGCCACCTTAAGGAACATTCATTTAACTAGATTGAAATAAACTCATCATAGATATCCTGATTAAATTTTTGTATTAACGCAGGACGCGCTTCTACAAAAAACTCACCAATGACGCTCGAATTAAAAAATATTATCCTTAGTCTGTCTTTTTATAATTTGATATGTTTTCCTCTTTTGCATATTAAAGATGAGGAATGAAATTCAAAAACTTATAGTAACTTTTTTTTTAAATTTCGAATAAACAAGCAAATGTCTAATTTATGAATTGTTCAAGTAATTGTTTTATTGAGTTTCTGAAGGCATTTGCTATCACATGAGATTAATATATATCTTCCACTGAGTATATGCACGGCTTGAGTGAAAAAAGTCCTTAATTAACTTGATATCACCGAGGAATTGTATATTTAGAAGCAATAGAAACGAGGACCGAGATCAATCGGGACTTCGCAGAACGATAATGTATGTGTTTTTTCAACAATCTGACGGCATTCCAATGGGAACCAATTGTGTCGTGCTTATTGACGATGTGTTCCTTTATCAATATGAGGCTTACTTTATACAAGAAGTTCTTACGAAGAAAGATAAAAGGTTAGCAGTAGTCTGTAATGTTACTTTTCGCTATACATAGACGATGTTCTCTCACTAAATAATTCCAAATTTGTTGACTATGTTAAATGCATCTATCCCACCAATAACTAACAATAACGGCAAATAACAATAAGTCTGCCTCATATCAAGATTTACGACAAAAAAGATGATTTTAGTGTTTCCCAATTGTGAACTTTCCGTTTCTATGTAGCTACATGGAGTCTGATTACGGAGTATATATATCCCATAGTGGTTAGGATATTCCGCTGCTTGTATTTTCTATAATGATTTCTTTAAAAGAGGGTTTTTTGCTCGAAAGGAAGCTATTAAACCAAGAGTTCCAAATAATAAAGTTGAACTAATCCCTTCGTAAATTTTACGGACACCGTCACGAGTTGATTGCCAGTTTCACATATGATATAGATAATGTTCCTTATGACTACAATCTCCTTTCCTTTTAACGAAAATTATCTACCAGACTATTAGACTATTTACCGGGTTTGTAATAACGTGAGGAGCACGACGTGTGCCACATGTCAAGCAAGATATGCCTAACTTTTAAGAGCACCAGAGATCACCCCCCATATTTGGATGAGGGTCGTGTTGCTTAGTCAGAAGTTTTCTATATTGTGTCTTTTCTACTTTTATTTGTCTGTTTGTCCTTTTTCAGCCATTGCGTTGTCAGTTTATTTCCGTTCATTGAGATTGACTGTCATTGGAATCTCGTTGGTTATCGTTTTATTTTACTACATGTAAATACATCATTGAGTTTACTAAAATTGCTATGGGTACTGAACAATAAATATGATAACTTGTTTTAATGAAAAGCAATTTTCGATAGTATTTTACCTATATAATACTGTCTCAAAACAGGCTAACTGCAGTTTTAGAAGCGTAATGTACTTAGGCAGCTTGATACGTTTAGATGCACAACTGTGTGATGTAAGTCATTGTTAAGAATTATAAGAAAATAAAAGTTGTCCAAGTTTTACAAAGTAACCCACACGAAAATAACAGGTTTACAAAAATCTCTAAAGAAAATTTTAGTTAACGACGAACATATTAAAAGATTACGAATTGCATGCGCACCACTTGATTTAAAAAGTACCGACTATGTGCTTATTAAATTGTTAACGTTAATTTCACTAAACATATGGCTTACAGTTGTCATATTAACGATCATACCACATCTCCTTAAATGTATATTTTTAAGTTAAAAATTTCTGTTACTTTTTTGTTCAAAGACGAAAATCAATTACGGTAAACACTTCATTAGGAAATATAACTACACGTTTTGTCTGCCGGGTATACAACATGTTATGGTTCACTGTATAACATATATGTGTTGCAGGGAACGATGGAACGATTGCATGTAACACAAAATTGTAATTGCAAGCAATATCCGTCTATTTCAAATCTGTTTCACTACTGTACCTTCTGAGTGTAACTTTTATAACCATAAGTAATTAGATATGTATACATTCAATATAAAAAAACAGGTTTCAGCCGAAGAATTGTAAACTTTTATTCACCGACATACTATTTTGAATAAATAAATAAACTCTTATCAATTAAAAAAAAAATAATATTTAAGACGAATATTTCTTTAATTCTTCAACAAAACAACAACTCAAATTATTAATCAAGATATCCATTATGCATGTATTCGAATTTCGTTACTCGAGGTATCATACTACCATACAGAACGGATCTAAACATGGTCTGACTAATTGGAAAATATTTTTTTGGTTTAGTTTAAACATATTTTATTTGCAAAAGTAGCAAAAGGAATTGGACACAAGTTATCACGACATTAGAGACGTCCTATCTCAATGTAAATATAAACGAAGAGTACAGTAGGTAATGACGAAAAAAACATAGTAGGAATGCATGTAGTACATACTACAAACGAAAATTAGACAAAAAATGAAAACAAAAATACAGTATAAAAAGGAATAATAATGAAAAAAACTGGCTGGAGTGAAGGGTTGTAAAGTAGAAATTAAGAATGTTAATTAATTGTTTTAAATCTTTGTGTTATTCTGATATAAGATTGTACATACTCAAAAAATTCTTTGTTTTGCTGAAAAGAATGGTCACCAGCCAACATAAGCTCAATGAATATAGCATATCTATTTAATTTTGAAAACAGTGTTTTTCTTGCTTCTTTGTGAAAAGCGCTCTCTAAAAATAGTGTATACCATCCTGAACAGGATGGGCACATCTGCATGCGGGACTGGGTTTAATATTAACACGATGTAGATCTGAATTTAAAGAACTGCACATCAAACGTGTATGAATAATATTAACGTGTATGAATAATATTAAGTGTTCTATCCCCACAACTAAAATAGGAAGGTGGCTTTATCAATTTGTACCTCATCTCCCTGCTTCCGACTGGACATGTTCTAAATTGTCGGCGTCTTGTTGAGTATAACCATCCCACAACTCGCATGCATATTCCATAACGGGTCTTATAAAAGTTAAATATATACGAGCAATATAATTTCTATTCAATACACATTTAATTTTTTTAAGAACATCTAACATGTCTAATCTTGTGCTTGCACACTTTAAAATGTGTTCTATATGTGTATGGAATTTACTATCGAGTTAGACTTGTCAAATTAAAAACTATGTCATTTACATAAATAAGAAATAGTCGGGGACCTAATACAGAGACTTGCGGAACTCCTGCATTAGTATTATTAACAGGCGAATAGGCACCTTCGATGATTTTTTTTTTAATAATTTTGCTGCTTCTACGTATGTTCAATCTCCAAGAGACGTATTCTTATTCTTATTCCAAATGTACCGGCTCATACACTACAATTTGATGTTAGAATATTTTCTAATTATCTCATCAAAAGTTTTAAAGATAACGTACAGTGGATTCGTTATCATGGTGCGTTAGGTGTTGATAATATATATATTTTTTTTTATTGACATACCTATCCTCAATATCATATAAATCTACAGTGTTGCATACTTGTATTAAACGTTGGCTATACAAGTTTTACCTGTTAAGGTTGGATGATTCCTTTTCAATAGCAGCGATCAACAAATTGAAAAGGCTCATTTATTTCAATGACAATTTTAAAAAGAAATTAAAACTTTTTTTTAAATGGTTCGATGACATAGCACAAAATAATTGACTGCGGTTTCATCATATTAGACCTAACTGATAAAAAAAAGTCTGAATAGTTCGAATAACAAGATTCAATCGTACTTGCTCAATTTTGAGAATCATAAAACGTAATACCTGTTTTTAAGATCAAGTCGTATCACAAAAGGATTACTTAGACTTGATAACACAGTCACATTGCTTCCGTCTAGGTTACATCTTGAGAGTCTGTCTGCTAAATAATCAACCCAGTAGATATGGTCATTGATTGGATCAACAGCTATTCCTGTTGGAAAATGTGGTGATGACTGGATAACTGTTTGTAATGTTCTATTCTTTGAGGGATATGCAAATCTATATCAATCATAAAATGTGATTTACATTATATTAATATATTGAATAATAAAACCTCATCACTATCTGGTTCATATCGTACAAACACACTATGCTGAATTTGTTACATAAAGATAGAAGACTAGTGTGAATTATATGCAATGACAAATATATGTTTTTGTCAACGTATCAATGTTGGCTGCACATTATAGACGAGAAAGTTTCCAGAACAAGTAAAACTGATAGATTACAGTATAAGCGTAAAGAGTTTAATGTACCCATTGTTTTCCTTTTTCTGAAAAGACTTATGTTATCTTTAATTTCAACTTCAAATTTAGTTTAATACTATTGTTGTATGGTATTAAATCACATGGTCATAACTCGAGGAAAATTTAATGTTGTTTTTTTTTTATCTTAGAGGACAACATACAAAATAGACTGCAAAATTGAAGAAATCCTTTTTACTATTATTATTCTTATATTTATTAGTTTTATTAGTAGTCGTTGTACCAGTAGTAGATCTAGTATTAGATCTATTGTATTTCTGTTTATCATTAGTAATACAGCAACTGACCATGAACAAGACGTTTAGTTAACGAGTTTAATGTTCCGGAAAAACACACGGCTGCAAATTGTTTTAAATATATATAATAAATCTATATTTTAATTTCTGTCTTCTCGTAAAAAGTTCTTATTTTTGAATTTTAGACGTTTAATAGGGTACCACACAATTTACGTTATTGAGTAATCAGCTTAAAATCCGAAGACAATTTGTATTATTAAGTTTCCAGCCTTTTTCGTGAATATTTTCGATGCACATATCATCCGAATGATTGAGACATAAAACCATTCCCGAGTCAAATTCAAAACATCAAGTTGGCAGTTTTTTAGATGGAAATTAAACGCATTTTTCTTAAAAACAAAAATTCCAAAATTCTACGTTCAGTGCCAAGGCTTGTTTAAGACGTCGTTGTGAAGGTAAAAGAGGCTTTGTAACGTCAACAATAGAATAAAGTTCTAATAAGAAATGAATGATGGTTTACAGCATGTGAAATGGAAATTCCGATATTTCCAAGAATAATCATAATGCAATAGTGTTACTTGTTAAAATTGATATCTATATAATATATATAAATAAATGTTTCTTCAATAACAAATTATATACCATCAGAAACGTAAATCAAAATTAATAACACGATATAATTTATTATAAACATACAGTCAATAAAAAAAAACAGGTCTAGCTATATTTGAAATTGTGATGGAATTCAAATAATGCAGAACATGTAGTAGGATGTAAACGAGGGGAAAACTATAATACCTTCTGAAAAATGTATTGATACACAGAATGCAAACAACAGATATTTTGAAAAGCCCAATTTACGGCACGGCCACCATTCACATTACGAAACCCTTTTGCCACCCGTCTCATGCTATGTCAAATTTATCAAGCAAAGAAAACTTTGTTCAGTGGTCCACCCGGTACACACTATTATTTTTACCAAAAATACTTAAGACTTTAAAACGCCAAGGTCTCAGAAAATAGACTAGAGTTTCTTGATATTTCATAATATATTTACAAAAACTAACAACTCAGAATATTCACAAAGTCCAGCTTGTCTTTATAAATGTGTAGCATAGCCAGTGCTGAGAGTTTGAGTCTCATCATGGTTCTCAAGTAGGTTTTAATATTCTTTTCATTGTGTTAAAAGATCAAAGTCTTGAATAGGTGGTGCATACATTTCATCATGTAAAAGATGATTTTCTATAAGTATTTCATTAAATTTCATTTAGCGTTTATGAAGCAATCATTCAATTTTCAAGATGGAAAATTTGGATCAAATTATGAATCCTAAATATTTTTTCGGCAAAATTTTTATTTCGGCATTGTCTTTCGGAACGCTGGTGCGCGAATTTTTTTTTCTGAATTAAAATGATCTTTATTTGTGTACCCCTTTTGTGTTCCGGTTATTTTATTTTAACAATTGCTCATCCTTGATATTTTCACGAAGAAACCCCGTCCTGCATTTGACCTCAAACACCCCCCTCCCGGCCCCCGGAATAAAACTGAAATTGTGACTTACTGAGAAGAAGAGGATACATAATTTGGACGGACGGACGATGCAAACCAAGATTGAGAGTAATAAAATCATTTCATGTCATTAAGCAATAGCGGTAAATCTTGTGTTTGGAATGTTACACTTATAAGAGAATAAAAAATGAATATTTTATTAGGAATAAAATAAATATTTGTACCTTCACGCAGATAAAAAGGGGAGGGGTACTCATCAGCTTCTCATGAATGATCACACTCAGTGATTCTTTCCCAATTTGATTATTTTATGTTTTATAAGACAAAACCGCGCTATTTTTCTGGCGTCGCCACAATAGTAGGGTGCCCAATCAACAAATGTTATCGATTTGCCTTAACGGAATAACATACGGCTATATTTTATATCGTTGGAAAGAGGAGAACAAGCCTCATCGAAATAGCGTTGTCGTCGTTGTCTGCCGTGGTCACGTTTTTTTTTTTTAAATCAGGGTCAAAGGTCAAAGCAAATAATCAAGAAAAATGCACAGTCACATTTAGATAGCTTGTTTCTCCTACACATATTTGTTTTGAGCAAAATAAAAACAAACAATTTATAGAAAAATATCTTTTTTATCTACATTTAGAACTTGTTTTATATTTTTATCGCCAAAAATGACTTTAGATTGACTTTTTTGCAAATTTGAAATTTTCAAAAAGCTGTTAAATAACAGTGACATTGACCTATTTCCATTTCTAAATTTGATTTTTTTGTATTTGATTCGGTACAAGTATCATCTAAAGATGTTTTTAAGATCTTAACTTTAATCATTTGTCTAAAAAATAATTGTGATTTTCACGTCTTTTGATAGTAAGGTGTTCGTCAATTTCTAGGAAAAAATCAATTTTCTGTTATTGGGTGTTAAAGAGTATACATAAATGATTTGTTTCGAAATTAACGTCGAATTTGGTTGAATATAAAGCTCTATGTATAGCTTTGCTTTAAAGAAGTACAAATTACTGCAAACAGAGACAAAGGTGGAGGGGTAAAAGTTTTGAAAACAAAACATGTGATTAGAAACAGGTAAAACCTATCCTACTTATACAGATGACCAAATGAGCAACAATTGGCTATAATGTTTATAAGTATTCCAAAAATATAATAAGGGAGAGGGTTATATACAGCACCGATGTATTTTACAAACAATTGCAAACACAATAGGCGTGAGACACCAAAGGAACATTAAAAACTTATAAAATGAAGACAAGCAGACTTTAGTATGGCAAAAACACGAAAAAGAAACGCAAACAGAAAATTATGATCATGGCTAGTTTTACCTACACTACATTCTATGGTCTCCTGTAGTTCCCTGACCAACGTCAAAGAACATATAGTAGTTTTTTTTTATTATTATTTGTTTTAATACATATCTTTCCCCACTAGATAGATTATTATTATATTTCCCACGATTTCAAAATTGAGTAGATGTTTTATTTTATTATTTAGACAATATGATGGACTGCGTTATTTCATTCGATAGCTAACAATGATTTATAAGATACTCATACAGAAAAATAAAATCTTATACATCGTCATCTTCGTCGTCATCAATGTGTCTAACTACAACCACACGAGTATTTATATCTTGACATATGTCATTTGCCTGACATGGGCATACATCTATACATGATAGATTTTGTTCGAAGCAAATGCAACCCTTTGAAAACACAGAATTCCTCCTACAAGTAGAAACTAAATCTTGCAGCAATTCAGATGACATATGACCTTCGAGATAGAAAGGAGCAATTCATTGTCCATTCTGGAGAGGAGAATGTTAAGATAGTTCTTCTACATGGGAAGACATCAAATTTACGTCTGGAGTGAAACTCTTATTACATATTATTTAAAAGTAGATTCGCAAGTTTGACAAGGGAGAAATTTTAAATTGTAGCCAACTTTACGCTCAAATTGTTTAGCTTTTGATCTGCATCTATAGGTTCAGCGAAGTTACAATAAGAAAGGTTTGACAAATCGGTGAAATCATCTGGACTGTCCTTCAAGACTAAAAAACAGTGCGATTACTAATCCTAAACAGGGTCCAATACGTTGTATCGCATCATGTACATGTAACAGCGTGGTAGAAAGTTACAGATGACAAACCCGAGACTATTACATATTTTGTGGACAGGTATACAGTTATAGTGATCGTTTGTTTATGTAACTTATACGTGTTTCTCTTTTTTTTATATCGATTAGACCGTAGTTTTTCCCGTTTGAATGGTTTTATACTAGTAATTTTTGGGCCCTTTATAGCTTGGTGTTCGGTGTGAGCCAAGGCTCCGTGTTGAAGGCCGTACATTGACCTATAATGGTTAACTTTTTAAATTGTTATTTGGATGAAGAGTTGTCTCATTGACACCCACACCACATCTTCCTATATCTATATAGATGCGAAAATCTTATATACAAGTTATAATGTCTGTTTGAAACCATAGCTCCTGTGTATGCTGCATGGAGTGGATGTAAGGAACGCATAATATTATACCATCTATATCTTGTGACTTCCTTATTATCCTACCCTTGATTCCTTTCCAACCCATATCTTTGTCTTCATGAAAAGCATGCATAATTATGTAAAATCATGCGAGTATCTACTACATCGGGCGTACAACATAATGATTATTAAAACCTACATACTCTTTCTGTGCTGATTGAGGGGCCTTGGAAGTGCTAGCTAGAATATGACTCCATCGTGTATCATAGTAACTGTTGATCTATCATGATGCTAATTACAGACGAATAAGAACTTGATTCAGCTTTAAAAAAACTTTGTTGTGTCTGCTAGTGTACGATTTGTAGCAAGAATGATGCTACAACATTTTGTTATCATCAGTACGAAAATGGTCTAGGTCTGAAGCATCATGCAATAAACTCAAATCTTTCCGTGCTCCCGTAGCCCCGATAAAGCTTTTGTTTGTGCTTATTCCTCGCTTATTAATAAGCAATTCAGTAGAAAAAACACTGACATATAACACACTTATCCCATTGTTTTTCATGTCTAATTTGTGTCTGGATTGATGGACATAGTTTAAAAGGACTGTAAATGTGTGCCATATTCCGGGTCTGAAACGTGATCGAAGGATTTGATTTGTATATTCCAATTATAACAAAACTATCTATGAAAAAAAATTAAAGGTATAAATCCCAACAAAAAATATTTCCAATTACAAAACAACGATCTTCAAACTAACTGGACTATTCCAAATATACAATTTGACCATACAACAAGCAAGAAATATAAATAAAATTAAAAACCAATTGTTCAGAGAACAATTGAAGGTCTTTCCATCAAAACAATGTATTTTGATATGAAAAGTTGTGAAACTAAGTTTAAAATGTCATTTCAATCGTCAAATGATAGCTCCTAGTAAGCTGATTCCAAAAATATATTGTTTCCATATATTTTTTTAAATAAGGGAGATAATTTGTTACTTCCGGTTTGAAAAATGTTACTTCCGATTATATTTGAATATTTACTTGACACTGATTCCAAAAATATCTGGTTCTATATACTTTTATATTGATAAAGTACAAAAAATTGCTACTTCCGGTTTACAAAGGGTCACTTCTGGTTGTTTTTTCAAGGTTAAATGGTTCGATACCTTTTTCTAAAAGTTGTATATCTTTATCATGTATACATATAGAATAAAAGCAAATGTCAAAATCTAGAACGTCAAATTAAGCTATGACCTTGATATCAATTTCAAGGTCATCAACCAAGGACCTCAAATCAAAAGACCATAGGTCTTAATTATATTTAGTTAATGAGTTATATCACCAAACGCGTATGTTTAAATACAAGAGGGGAGAAAACTCCCTTTTACATTCAACGTACGCTTGCAATCAAAATTTTCATCTTACGACATGTCGCAACTAACAATTTAGTAAAAATAATTTGTTGATATCTTATACAGTCTTTGGATATAAGTGAAAAAAAGCCAAATTCAAATATTAGAATATGACCTTGACCTTTGACCTTGACCTAATTTTCATTTTTTGGGACCAAGGACCTCAAATCAAAAGATCCTAGGTCTCTATCACTTATGGTTTATAAGATAGAAATTCATATCACTTATGTCAGATGCATAAGGGGAAATAACTCTCATATGGAGCGGTCATATCGCTTCGGTCAAAATAGGACAAATCATGCGAAGGATATAACGAGCAATTTTGTAAAATAAATTTGTCATAATCTTTTACGGTTGCGAAGGAGATGCGCTAACAAGGAAAACAGTGTTTGGGGAGATAACTCCTACAAAGAAAAGTATTCGTTTACGCAGGGTAAATTTCAAAAGCGCATAAACTGTTCGATATCATATACAAAATATCTAAGCGACATATTGCGAAACAAATGTTTATCGCAAAAACAAAATTAGGCGGAAGAAAAAAAAAAAAAAAAATAATCAGAAGAAAAACAATAGGTCTTTCCACAGAAAAGTGGAAAGACCTAATTAGTGACAATGGTCCTAGTTAATGACCTGGTAGTGTAAGCTACAAAACGATTAACGGCACGAGAAAAGGCGTGTTTGAAACAAGGCAGAATTATCACTAAATTTGTGTTTTAAATTGCTTTTTTCTTCTCACCGATTAACATTACACAAAAGATATTTGGCACACATATGAACCATGTGTTATTGATGTAATCAGAGTAAGAATCCCATGAAAGTAACATGTAATAAATTTTCTTTTGTTCAAAATGTGGTAAATTTCAGCTAAAAAAATAGCCTTACAAAAATCATGAAATACTTATACTTGAATAATATAAATCTTTTCAGCTTTCGTTATATGATAAATTTAATTTTTAAGCTAAATGATAAGTAGCATTTGAACAAATAACACAGAAAGCAATAACTTTATTTTTCGTGTTGAAGATGGTCTGTATGATGAGGTATCTGTGGGTACCCTAAGAAACCACAAAATTTTGAAAAACGTAACCACGTCAGCATACGACGACATTCGTGATTAAAAAATATAATGATTTTCCAATCGTTTGCATATAAATATAGCCGTATGTTATCTGTTAACTTAAACTCGTTAACTAGACGTCCATTTCGATACTGGGCACCCTACTACAAACAAATAAATACTGTTTTGTCGGCTCTAGATGTAAGGGGAAGGCAATATTGAAAAAAGAATTATCGGCGGAAGGTTCTGAAAAAGAAAAAAATTGAACACAATGAACCCCCCTTTTCCTATTTGTTTTTAAAGTGCTTGATTTTTTTCTACATTTAAGTGACGTCACAATTTTTATTTTTGGGACTATTGACATTGCGTTTCTAAAATGTACGACATTTCCGAAGATTCCGATATTGAAAGTGAAACAGATTCAGATGTTGATCTAGCTCAAGATATCACAGAATCGGAGAGTAGCGAAGATGAAAATGTGCCGAACCAACGACCATGGTTTAGAATATACCCACCGGAAATAGATGAAATGCAACAGATCTTTGCAGAGAATGTTGGACTTCAAGACGTTCCTCCAAGGAATTCAAGACCTATATCTTATTTTTTTCCTGTTTATGAAAATGGATTTCTTGAGACAAATAGTAACAGAAACCAACAGTTACTATTATGTACATATTTTATCGATCCATTCTTTTTGTATATATACATCTAGCACCAAGGAATTGATAAATATAGAACATATTCGGCGTACATGTAATTTGAAAATTGACACAAGTCGAACATTTGAGCTGCGTATTTGCTTTATGAAAGTTATTTGGCTTTTTATATATAAAAGTCAGCAGTTAAGACACTGAGCCCCTTCTTGATCGATGTGATGCCTTATATTTCATCAAAACAGTAAAAAGCTATCTTAGCTGTAGCTCCTTTTTTCGTGGAGAAAAGGTACATTTTCGTGAGAAAATTATAACAGCTTGTTTCTATAAAAACAAACAGTTTCAAATGAAAAAGTAAAATGTAAAATTTAAGACAAACAATAGTGATATTATTATCAGCTTTAAGAGCCGGGACAAAAACAAATTCCTTGGTTAGTTCTTTTAGTTTATGTTAGATACGAGAAATAGGGTTTTTATGGTTATTCATGTTGTTGTAAAGAATAAAATGTTCTTTAAAATGTTGAATACGTATATCAACTATGTTCATTATTGAATTAAAAAAAAAGTTTTTTCGTCCGCTTTTTATCGTGTTATCCATTTCAAACAGTAAGTACGGAGTGCGTCGTGGATGATCTTACGACACTCATTCCAATTAACAATTGACGGGGGACGATATTTATATCCTTTACTGAAGAATGATTTTAACTCTCGGTCTTGAACGAACTTAAGATCTCCTTTTATCACATAAAAACTAGGTCCATAAATGTATTCGGGATTACTGCAATTGCATGAAGTACGTGTATTTTCATTTATATTAACATCTTTACACAAGTGGCTATAATTAAACAATTATTTCGAGGTAGATTGCTTGTAAATATAACAAATAAGAGGGAGCTCAGTAATATCCAGGATTTTTTCTTTAAAATACCGGCATTGTTTACAAAATCAAAACCTTTCTTGACATACATTATTTTAATAAAATGATTTTTATGATCTTCAGGGCAATCGATTTAGGAAAACAGTTTAGAATAACGACTTGCCATTAAAGTTTATACGATTTCATACTAAGGATTGCTTTGTGAAATTTTGGTGCAATCCTCTAAAATTTTATTTAACTTATGAACCGAAAAAGAACAGAGCTAATGTCTGCGGTTGATTTTTAAAATAGGTCCGAAATATTTGTATGATTGGTCCGACATTTTCTTTGATTGCGATTGTTCTACGACCATAAGAACGTTTTTTTACAAACAATTTTAGAAACTAAATCAAAAATATTAACAGAATCGGTTCTTGATATATTACCAATTCCCATAATATTATCATTAAGACCGAGAGGGTAGACTGTCTCTAACTTTTTAATCCAATATAATTATAATCGTACACACTTTGAATAAAATTCACCAGGCTGCTTACTTACTAAAGGTCGAACTGTTAAATATTTAATTGGATGATTGTGCTTTTTAATGTGTTGATAAATGAGACTTTTGAATTCATTGGGTCTTTTAAAACGATACAGTTGTTCTTTCGTGCTTTTAGATAAATATAGTTTAGCTTCATCTACGTATAGCTGAATTTATTTCATGTGAGAAAAAAATAATACTGTTTGTTTTTTCAAGCTATATCAGTTTCAAAATTTAAAGAAAATGTGTGAATATTAAACAAGAACCTTACCGTTATTTTAATGGATAGACGGGGACATGTAAGTATTTTTTTTCCATTTGTAAACTTCATATTTTGTTGGTGTGGATTTTAAATGAAAGGAGCAAAGACTGGCGTCCAGAATATGAACCAGCATACACTAAATTATATTATGTAAAAATGTTAAACTTGTTTGGCAAAAGATGTCAAATGCTATCTTTCATAAATTACCAGTCAATTTATAACAAAAACTAGTGCTAGTGTAAAGCTTGTCAATGTCCCATTGACTTGTTTATGTCTGTTCTTCAATTATTTTCCTTTATTAGGCGAGTTTGAGCATGGTTTTCTAATAAATAATGTGTTATCGAAAGTTAATCCACTAACCAATTTAACGAAGGGCTGAGACAATGACATAGAGACAACATGTAATAGATGAACGACAGATGGTGGAGACACTAAACTATACAAGCTAAATCAGGTTTTGTAGAATAAATCTACTGGAACAAAAGCAATTTGTCAATGCAACGTTTTAATGTCAGACATATCTGATATTGATAATTCTGTTAAAAATGTTTTTAAAAACAAATTTTTTAATGACACCAAACATATTTCAAAATGTCAACCATTAATTGAATTGAGTAGCTATCTTTACTTTATATTTAGAATTGTTAGTATATTGCAGTAATGAAATGTTGAAAAATAGTTTCAACTTTGTCTCCTGCGTTGATGTATTAATATTCCTTTAATGTTATGGAAAATTAGAACATGGATGTCTATATATTTATATCACTAGAATGTCTTATTACAATTGATGTTTTTCTTAATACTTGATTTTACAATTTTCATTCAAAGATTTCCTTTCTTATGTTACCTTTGACATAATCAGAATAAACGTTTACATACCGAGCGATGTCAGAGGAAAAGTATCTCGGAAAATAGATGAATTGGTTTTTGTAATCATAGTCCATGGCGAACACATAATGGCTCTGCTCCATAAGTACAGTTACATTGCGTGTATCAATATCAAACTCCATAATTGCATTGTAGGTTGAATACAAAATTGTTCCTGTGAAAGCTGAAAAAATGTCAAGAATTCTCATAAAAATCTATACTACAAGATAGTCTATTCATTTTCGATCTTTTATATCTGGGCGTCACTGGTGAGTCTTGTGTGGAGAAGGCGCGTTTTTGCGTATTGAATTTTAAAACTGATGCTTTTTGTTATCTATTAATCATGTTTTTCTTTGTCCAATATGTTCTCCTATTTATTTGTAAATTTCAATGTTATATTTAACTTTGCCATTTAAGTGCGAGGTTTGGCATGCCAAAAAACCAGGTTCAACCCACCACTTTTATTCCCCTTTAAAAGTGTCCTGTACCAAGTCAGGAAGATGGCCATTGTTATATTATTGTTCGTTTCTGTTTGTGTTGCATTTTAACGTTGAGTCGTTTGTGTTTTCTCTTATTTTTGAGATTTTGAGATAAGACGTGGCACGGTACTTGTCTATCCATAATTCATGTATTTGGTTTTGATGTTATATTTGTTATTCTCGTGGTGTTGTGTCTGTTGCTTGGTCCGTTTCTGTGTGTGTTACGTTTCGGTGTTGTGTCGTTGCTCTCCTCTTATATTTAATGCGTTTCCCTCAGTTTTAGTTTGTTACCCCGATTTTATTTTTTGTCCATGGATTTATGAGTTTTGAACAGCGGTATACTACTGTTGCCTTTATATACTACAAAACCCTTAATTACATTTATACTTTTACTTTTATTTAGATATATAATGTACGTCATATATATGCTATTTGCTATTTGATCAGGGTTGTATCTGGTGTCCCATATTGTTTTTGAGTTTTAAAAGATAGACCAGATACTAATGTTTCCATCGCACGATCGATCGTCGTTCAACATTTTGCAGTTTATCTTTGACCACTTAAAATAGGAAACACTGTTGAGGAGTATATTCATTTGTACAGTACACATATAAAATGTTACAAGACTTGATTATAACAAAGTATCATCATAAGTATGCAACGCAAAAGGTTTGTTGGCTCAACGTTGACACATATATATACATGTTTAAGCCTTTTGGATAAAAAAATTAAAAACTCTAGAACCCGAAGGACTCAACACAATGTATGAACGATGATAAATATATTTATATTGAAAAAGCGAAAAACGCGGCAAATGAACGTCATAAAAGTTATTATAACGTAATGTATCCAAGTGATGTAATTGTTGTTTCAATGTTGTAATTTATTCCAATGAAGAAGGCCGAAATGGCCGAAACGTATGGGAATTTGTTTTATAGTTTTTATTATATATATATATATATATATATAAATATGTTTGTATATCTGTTAGTTTTAATAGTGATTAATATAATTACACAACATGTACTACTGTAACACTATTTTTCACATTTATACCTATCATTTCTGTTTTTATTTTGTTGACACATCGTGTTCAAAATAATAGATAAATTAATACGACTGGTATACAAGTGAGAGGTTTAGCTAGTTGGAACTTAATGTTTAATCCACCTTTTTCTACATAAGAACATGCCTGTATTAAGTCATCAATATGACAGTTGTTGTACATTCGTTTGATTTGTTTGAGTTTCTGATTTTACCATTTGATTACGCACTTTCCGTTTCGAATTTTCTTCGGAATTTAGTTTTTCTGTAATTTTTCTTTTACATACATATTGTTTTTAAAATAACAAGATAAAACGGGGATATACACGTTTAGAGGTCAAGTTTGTGACCCTCTGATGCTTCTTTTAAATCTATTTATACCATTACTTTGCTTTAATTTCTAATTGTATTCATCTAAAAAAGTTTAAATACAGAATGTTACTTTGAATGCAGACAAAATGGCAAACAACTACTGTATAAATATTATTCTAACTGGGAACAAACTTTTTTAAGCTTTTATCGTGCAGTCCTTTTATTATTTATACAGAAAGGTTGCTTTGACTTTTTTCAAGACATTAATATCCTTTTGACCAATTATCGATGTGTAAGAAATGTTTTTGTTTTGTTTTAAAAACTTAGCTATTATTGACTTGCTGTTTGAAACAGTTGTGCTGCTTTCAAAATTTTGTAAGCGAACAGATGTGCTAATTTGGAGACTGCGTAAACGAAAATATGTGCGCAACTCGAAATTGAGTAAACGAAGAAAGCGAAATACTATAATATGTATCACAGGGCATGTTTTTCGTTAACTTTTTGTACCTAAATTAGGCCGTAAGTTTTCTCGTTTGAATCGTTTTACATTTATCATTTTGGGGCCTGATTAGGCAGTATTGGATTTGCTCATTGTTAAAGGCTGTCGGGTGAACTATTTTTGCTAATTTATGTTTCATATTTGGTTTATTGTGGAGAGTTGTTTCATTGGCAATCATACCACATATTTTTTTTTAAAAGTAATGACTTAATGTTCATAAGGCAGTCTTTCTTAATCTGATTGATCGCTTAACATTTACCATGTCCTTAGTTGTGGTTTTTACATGATATGTAGCATATCAAAACTTGACGGGAACATATCATTTAGTTAAGTAAATGTTTGGAAAGATGCAGTATACGGATAAAAATAGGCAAACGATAAATCACAGAAAAAAAAGGTAAAACGTTACCATAACAAATTATTATACAAAAAATATCAGGGTCAAATGTACTTTTTATGTTAGACGAGCTCAGATCTAATTCGCTGTGAAAATGTATTTTATAAATACTTGAAACTGGTACAAAATGTTGAGCTGGATTTGATTATACCCTTTCGGAGCACATAAGATCATCCTGAGTTTTTGGTCAGGTTCGTCTTTATTTTTCTTTCGTTTTGTGTCGTGCAATAATTTGGTTTGTTTTCCTTTTTATCCATGTCGTTGTCAGTTTATTATTGGTTTATGAGTTTGAATGTCTCTCGGGTATATTTCTCCCCTCTCTTGGAAGTGTTTCAGAGTTTTTATGATTCAATGAAGCAAAGGAAACTAGTAATCTCACAAAAAAAAAAATCCGAGGAAAATTCAAAAAGGAAAGTCATCAATCAAATGGCTAAATAAAAAGCTAAATATATCAAACAAATGGACCATAACTGTTATACCCCGACGTGGTACAGGCAGTCTCCCACATAAAGAAAATTGTAGAATAAACCTAGTTTTAAAGCTAGATAAACCTCTCGCTTTTATTGGGGTCACATCAAATTACATTATAGTAATGATAACTTTTCACCAATTATCGACACCACTGCATGTGTTAAATAAAGATACCACAATAATGTATATGATAATTCACATGACCGCCTTACATGAACGTATTACAACGTTCCAAAAATTTTAAGGCGTGTTTTTTCTCTTTTAAATTTAAACAAAGAATTATCAGTAATGTGTTTTTTGGGACGACAACTACTTCAAAAAATTGACGTTATGGAGAGGAATGCCCATTTTGTTATATCTTTTTAACAATCATCAGTTTCTACTCCAATTGCCATACGTTTACTTTTGTCACTATACATGGATATATCGAATCGAATGCTAATTGTACCAAGAAAAAACACTTGACATGTTGAAAATAATTTGAATAATATCGCTTGTGCGCTCGTAAATAGAAGTTCACAAAGAGAAAAAACATCCTGTTTAAGAGATGTTCAAAAGATACTTATCTTGTTTCCACCTTTTGTTTCAAGTAATCAAAACTATAAAAGAACATATTAACCAATCAGAACAATGTAACGCAAAGTTCAGGTTAGAAAAATTTTAAAAGAAAGAGGATTTCAAATGAATATACTGACTCCTTTTCTACAAACATTGTTAAGAATCTATATTTATTGTTACGAAGTGTGCAGCTACGATGTAACCACATATACACGCACCGGAAAATATAAAACAGTATACATATTCCATTTTTTAAATAATGAATCGGGGAGTCAAACTGTCAACAATGACCCATCTGATCACTAACTCATTTACTTCATAAATTCCAAATGTGTGTGGGCATTTGATTTCCTAAGCTATAAGTTAATATATGTTAGTATAATTAGAAAAGAAGCCTCCAAGTACCTTATTATCAGAACTAAATTGTCGAAATCTGCATCTGGTGTTAAATAAAATGGTACCGTCAATGTTATTACTTAAATTATCAGTTCGTTATGCAACTTTTTTATGTGTTGAATTATTGACATGTTTTCGTTTTTTTAATAATACAACAACAAAAATACAGAACTCCCAGTAAAATTCCAAAAGAAAAGTCCTTAAATGGCAAAATAAAAAGCTCAAACACATCAAACACATCAAACGAATGGAAATTAACTGTCGTATTTCAAACTTTGTCATATAGTTTCTCAAGTATTCAAGCATAACTATATTGTTGTCATATTAATAATAGTTGTCACTGTATCAATGCGCATACTCATTTTGAAAAGGGGTTGTAGTTTATATTTGGTAACTGTATGCTTGCAATATAGAAAATATAATAATCTCATGAATGAAAGGAAATTGGTAATTCACTTACGTTGAAATACGACTATACCATATAGTATACATATCCCTTACATTGATATGAAAACAAGAAAACAGTAATTGTCCACACATAAAGGTAATTTTATAACCTTAACTGCTAACGTCTTGAGAAAATACATCTTTGATTGATAATGATTTTTCAAAGTCCTATGACTTAATATAAAAAAACATGGATACGTTCAGGAATGCGACATCACTTAAAGCATGGAAGTAATATTGAAAGGAATAACATCGTCGTCACTTCAAAGGTTTCATCTGCGTTACCGCCCATCTTTCGATAGCTCGTTAATTGGTTCAATATCTGGCATGGAAGTTGATTCTCCGCATGTGATCGATCAAATCACTGACACTTATCGGTCATTTTCGTTTTCACGGAGAATTACGACCAGACAAGTTTTTGTCGTATATACGTGCGAAGTAACCCGAATAGTCCATTCGTAACATTCCGTTGGTGTACCCTGCCGAATAGAATCATTCGTTCAATTTTTATTTTAGTCCATTTTTTTCCTATTTTTGGTTAAATTGATCTTAAAAGAGGGACGAAAGATACCAAAGGGACAGTCAGACTCATAAATCTAAAACAAACTGACAACGCCATGGCTAAAAAGGAAAAAGACAAACAGAAAATCAATAGTATACATGACACAACATAGAAAACTAAAGAATAAACAACTCAAACCCCACCAAAAACTAGGGGTGATCTCAGGTGCTCCGGAAGGGTAAACAGATCCTGCTCCACATGTGGCATCCGTCGTGTTGCTTATGTGATTACAAATCCGGTAAATAGTCTAATTTGGTAGGTCACATTCATGAAAGGGAAGGGGATTGAAGTGTCAACGTAAGGAACATATCCGATATCATTTGTGAAACGGTTATTCCATAACGGTCAACCAACTCGTGATGGCGTCAGTAAAATTTACGAAGGGATGATTTCAATAGTTTAAACCGACAGCTATCACATATGAAATTGGAGAACAAGGCTGGGTCATTTTCAATTTTAATATTTACAGACAGTTAAAAAAACATTTCAGTAAGTTAAGAAGATGATTGTTAAAAAAATACGTTTGGACCCCCTTTATTAAATACGAAAAATCTAAGTCTTTCGTGTATTAGTCAATTAAAATATTCACAATTCTAAACGGTTCTATCCTTCAATTTAAGTTCTTGGTACATAAATTAATTTGTGTAAAAGTGAATTTGTCGTAAGACAGAGCCCATTTTGTCAGTTTGTTATAATTTTGCTGTAGCTTGTTACATTAGTACAAGCATTCCACAATAAACATTTAAAAAAAAAATATATATATATTTACGAAAATATTTTCCACATTTTAGTTGTCAAGTTTCAATAACATAATGACATTTATGACATATACATAAATTTAATACTTGAAAGTAACTATCCTTTTTTCAATCTCGATAAACTTTGCACATTTCAACAGTAAAAAAATTATGTCTAGATTTGTCTACATTATTTTGTTAAACATCATGTGAAACCTGATCGATTCATCGGTATTTAACTGTTTAACTCGGGATCCGCTTATAACCGGAAGATACTTTTAAAACAGTTTAAAACAAACGGTAAAAAGCAAAAATATGCTAAACTAAATACAATTTTTCATGCTAAACTGCTGTAGTTTGAACAATTCTCGGCCGTTTTTCAAGTTTTTTACATCATACGACTTCTTTTTGAAGGTACAGGTTTTATATGATACAGCGCCACCTTCTTATTAATAAACCTCGGATTTCACACAGATACGTTATAATTACCGGACTCGATTAAATCACGTGACTGAAAAGAAATTCCAGATGCCATTTTACAACCGCGGTATCACAAATAGTAACCAAAGGGGTCTTACCGCTGAGACTATAATTGGATAAAATCATATGACTTTAGTACAGGGCTCTGCATGCCGTTAATACATGCTAATTAGTCGATGTTATTCCTTTTAAATATTAATTCCATGCTTAAAGATAACTGAAACTAACAGTAAGTTTCGAACATATCCTTTATCTGAAATAGACTGAACATTTTACGTCATATTTCAATTTGAATTATCCCTCGTAGCCTAGACAAACGATACCTTCAAATACATTTTGTTTATAAGCTCTGCTTCACTATCACATTTATGATTATAAAAAAGAAGATGTGGTATGATTGCCAATGAAACAACTGTCCATAAGAGATCAAAATGACACAAACATTAACAACTATAAGTAACCATACGGCCTTCAACAATGAGCAAAGCCCATATCACATAGTCAGCTATAAATGCCCCGGTATGACAATTTAAAACAATTCAAACGACAAAACTAACGGCCTTATTTAAATTTAAAAAACATGAAAGAAAAACAAATATGTAACACATAAACAAACGACAACTACTGAATTACAGGCTCCTGACTTAGAACAGGCACATACATAAATACTGTTGCGGGGTTAAACATGTTTGCGGGATCCAACCCTCCCCTTACCTGGGACAGTGGTATAACAGTACAAAATAAGAACGAACTATAAACAATTGACTGTCGGAATAATTGATTAGGCCGCTAAATGTGCTTTCTGGTATTCAATTTTGTATTGACAAATACAAAAATGTCCATGCAATGTAACAACGCAGTAGTTCTTAGTGTTATTCATTTAATAAGGAATTATTATAATATAGCTGTTAAGTAGTTTCCGTGCATTATGGATTTATTTGGGTCTACGTCACTAGTAAAACTGCATTTTGCATAGTAAAATGTCCTTGAACAACTGAAGCTCATGAACTTCAGGAATGTCATTCATTAATTTCAGATATTTGAAACTTTTAAATCTCTGTACAAAGATGATACATTAGTTTATTGATTTTCGAGTTATCTAAATTGACCTGTTTACACAAAAATAATTGAAAATTCTCAATAAAATATTTTTGAACTCACTAAGGGAATTTTCAAAGTGAATGGACAAGGTAGGTGTGTCCTAACATGTATGTTTCATCCTGTCACCAAACTCTTACGCAATCAAAATGTAGCGATTGGGAGTGTCACATAGTCGGTACATTACAATTCGAAGAAATAAACATGTTATGATGTTACCCAAGAAGAAATATCTGTCATAATTTGTCATATATTTCAATCATTTACTTTGTTTGCATTTGTGTTTCTTTTTTCACGTTTAACAATGTTCAAAGAAAAGTTCTAAATGTAATTATCTGTAGCATTGATTTTCCTCTGAGTTCAGTATTTTTGTGATTTTACTTTTTAGCAAAGCATCAACACTTTAAAATGCCTGAGTACATAGAGAGAACTACATGATCATTGCATTACAAAACATAACATCTGATATATGTTTTGTCTACATAATTCTATCTCTTTCATACGGATATTCTCGTCAATCATTACTATTTCATTGCATTTCATATATTTGAATTAAAAGTTTTCTACGAACAAATACAAGGTGTTGAGTTCGCTTTCTGCTCCAATTGAAAACTTCCCATTTATCATTAGTTACAATTAATACACTTACAACATTGTACAAAACATAGCAATTCTTTAAAATGCACCTTCGTATAGGGGTAACACTTGTCTATAAAACGGAAAATGGAGAAGGTCACGTGTTGGCCCTTTGAGCTTGAATGTAAAAAAATAGTATGAATCTTTTTAATAAAATCGGTCAGGTGTTCATTATACATGCATGTGTTGGACGTTGAGGTATGCTTTCTGGAATCGGTTTTATACATTTTCAAATGTTCTGTAACATGTTCAAGAATATTGTTTTTATTTCTGTTTTAAATTAGCTATAGTTTTACCTAAAACAATATGTTTCACTACAATACGTATTTGTGTATGTTGATGTTTTTGTTCGCTTCAACTTGTGTTCTTAAAAATCAAACATGGAGACTTTTCATTTAAAACTGGAAAAGTATATTTTGATATGGCAATATTGACAATAGAGAAAATCGTAAGCTAGACAAGCGCCCATGCATCAGATTTTTGCGATGTTTCAGGAGATCAAACTCTTTGATTTAACATAGTAAATAACATTTACTAATTTCTTCGATAGGCATATCAGCACATCATCCAGAATGGTTAACAGAAACGTTATTTGATACAAAATTCGTATCAAGAAATCATCGTTTGACTCAAAACCCTACAAAAACGTAGCAAAACGGCCTCACTTATTTCTCCTGGTCGTTATAACAACATTTCGAGCGTCGAAAAAAAAAACCCACAGTTAATGTGAATTATGAACGGGCATGCTTATTTCTCTTTTTACAACACTGTTCTAATATTGAAATCTTTTAAATTAATGTATACTTAGGGCAAACTTAAAGTACATACTAATGAAGGTCAAACTATACCTAAAGTCAATCCACATGTATTGCACCCTACTTGCATATCATATGCCGTTTTCGCAGGGTTTGTTTAGGCCAAATCTTGTATACCTATAGATGTGATGCAAAACAAAAAAAGTTTATGCATTATAGCTCGACAAAATGTACAAATTCATTTTGAAATACAATTCTGCAATTTTTTATAAGTGCTCTTGACGCATTGAGGTAATTTTAAAACGTAACGACAAAGACATGTATACGTTACGGCTGAATGTTTTTATTGTAACGTGAACACTCAAAATTCGGATCATATTGCTTTAATGCAGTTTTGAGGTAGGTGTATATTTTTAACCTATTGAAAAAGATGGAGTTATGAGTAGGAAATATAAGATTTAAAATATGTACTACTTTCTTGTATTTTCGTTATGACAGGCCGGAACTAGTGGTTCTATGCCTTCACTGCAAACACTTGAAGGGACACTAAAAAGCAACAGTAGTATACCGCTGTTCAAAACTCATAAATCAATGGACAAAAAACAAAATCGGTATAACAAACTAAAACCGAGGGAAACGCATTAAATATAAGAGGAGAACAACGACACAACACTAAAATGTAACACACACAGAAACGGACCAAGCATCAGACAAAATCCCACGAGAATAACAAATATAACATCAAAACCAAATTCATGAATTTGGGATAGACAAGTACCGTGACACGTCTTATCGCAATGTGAAATAACACTAAAAAAATTAGAGAAAACAAATGACGCAACGTTAAAATGTAACACACACAGAAACGAACAATAATATAACAATGGCCATATTCCTGACTTGGTACAGGACATTTTTAAAGGAAAAAATGGTGGGTTGAACCTGGTTTTGTGGCATGCCAAACCTCGCACTTTAATGGCAATGTTAAATATAACATTGAAATGAAAACATAATATTACAGGACTACAATATAAATAAATAGGAGAACGTATTAAACAAAGAAACACATGATTAATAGATAACAAAAAGCATCAGGTTTAAAATTCATTACGACAAAAACACGCCTCGTCCACACAAGACTCACCAGTGACGCCCAGATATAAAAGATCGAAAGTTAAAAAAAGTACAAAGTTGTACAGCACTAAAGATCACAACGAACAATTGCAACTTTTAACATGTTTAATCTTTCATGATACTTGAAAATATGCATATTTTACTATGAAAGTGCCAAATATAAAAAAAATGAGTCTATCAGAGAAAAACGAAAATTTTAGACACCATAAACCCATGATCTCTTCGATATTTGTGACTCAATAAAATAATCAAAATTTGTTTTACAGGAAGTTAAATTGACTGTGAAAATTGTATTGTATTATAATTTACTTATGTTTCATTCCTGGTATTCTCTTAAAAACATCTTTGACGATATTTGTTTTTTTAGAATCGACATGTGCTAACATGTCCTTAAACTATTTCGAAATTTCTACCGTTGGAGATAACCAATGAGAAATACAACTTGATGACAGGAATGCAGTTATGATACGTTTTATAATCATACAGATAAGTCCACCATACACGACACATTATAATAACAAGATATTCAATTGACCAATTATGGTGCCTAAAATTTGAGCTATTCTATAAAATGAAAATGTATCTAAGCCAAGTGCAGATAAAAAAAATGTTTTAGCATCGTTTGTTTACGTTTCCTTGTTGTGATGATTTTCGGTTTCACAAGCATGTATTTCCCCGAAAAATGCGTATATTCTTACGTCATCGTTCTATGACGTCGGGTTCCTTATTTATAAAAAAGACCATATGACGTTGGGGTACAATGGGAACAGCCCATGAAATATATTCATATATTACCACGGGTGTGTACTCAAAGCGTTTGAAGGACGTCGTGTTAGAATAATTTGTATACACATTTCTTTCAAGTTGATATAAAACCCCACAGTGGAAATACTATTGTATATAGCAACAATTGTATATAGAAAAATTCCCGAATTATTCATTATTTATTTAATTCAATATTGTTAAGGAAATATTTTTTTTGTAAACCTTTTTTATGTTCAAGTATATGTCAACACAATTAACTCATAATTATAATTACCATTTGAAATTGTAGAAATAAATATGTATTTTTACACACACATTCAACACCACTACTTCCGTATAAATAAACACAATGCAATGCATGGATGTCTTTTGATTATTCATGATCACCTTTCAATATTTGTTATACATCATTCCCTACACTGCATGGTATGTCTTCTCTTTATTAACATTGAAGAACTAAGTGCTATTTTTTACGACATTTAAAAGAAATTCGGTTAAATCAAGGATCGGATTTCGCAAGTTCCACTGTATGTGCATTTAGATAACCTGCTAAAACAGTGTCGTATAATGTTTGTAAACAAAACGATGTAATAGGCCCGAGACAACTTTTTGTACATAAATCAACGGTTCACTATTGTGTTATTATATTTAAATGCATGTACTATGATTTCAAATGTCAAGCCCTTTTGGTTAATGTTTAAAGCCATAAATGTTTGATTGTGTGCCCGCGCGCTGATTCAGTATAAAATGTCATTATCATCGTCGTGAACTTAAAATATATGTTTTGACCTTTTTTAAATTCTATCATTTTTTGTAAACATTCAAAATATTATCTCTAGTTACAACACGTTATTTATTTGTTATAAACGATGTCCTCCCAAAAATGTTACAAACACCTATTTAAAACAAGTACATGTAATTATATCCATTTGCTATTTACATTCAAGATTCCTTAATATAAAACAAAAACATGTTGTATGATTGATAATGAGACAATCAACCAGAGTCAAGATGATGGATCTCCAAATCATGTTTTTTTTTTAAATTTGAATTTTTTTGCGACAATAATACAGTACACAAGAATACTTACACGATGTAAATTTTTGGCAATGCAGTAAAACACACAAACACAACAAAATGTGTACTTCCATTTAAGTCAGAGCTAGGCTTGTATCATCCTTTATTTGATTGAATATGTAAACTGAAATCTTCAGGTCTTAATATAAACGAAACAATGTGTTTAGTTAAGCGAATCGTTATCATGGGTGTATTTTTACCGGCATATTACATATCACTGGGATATTATATGTACAAATAGCGTATTAAGAACCTAATTGACACGTACGCAATCCTGCAAAAAATATTAAACAGGTATTAGGGAAGAGGAGATATCAATTAATTTCTTCATGATTTAATTTCCAATAGTTGTAATACCAAAATATAAATACAGATATACATAGTTACTGGATTATTGTACTCTCCTTTTTTAGCGACACATTGTTGTAGGCAAATTACTGCTACCGTTTGGGGAAACTTGTTTTTTTTTATACTGGTACCGTTTTTGGGAACTTGGATATTTTTAGAAAATCTTGAGCAAATTAATCTTCTGACATTTGAAGTAACAGTGTTAGTTTCCTTTATAACAGATTGTTTGAAGTCATTGCTGGTGGCACTGTTAGTCGACTCAGGATATCATCAAATAAGAAATCCGTGCCTCTGTATTGAAGTGATTTATAATAACTCTTTCGTTAAATTGTCCGTCGATGAATTGTCGATATTAAAAAAAACAGTAGTGTGTGTATTTGTATAGAAAACAGTAGCCTGACATTTGTATCTACAATGTCAATGATGTACAATTTATCTTTTTACTTTCATTACTCATCAAAAACAATACATTTCTCATTTAATTATAGATCCCCTAGATTCGGAACCCTTTCGATGATAATTGGCTTTTTAAGATTGGAACACATTTATGTACGTTTATAATGGTAAGGACAGGAATAGACATGCATACATTCTGAATGGAAAGGAAGGCGCGTCCTTATCTATAACAGCTTTTCCTTTATCTTATTGTTCGGCTGATACACAGATAACTTATGTAATAATTAAAAAAGATAAGTTTCCAATTCAGGCCAAGTAGACCTTCGATGATCCGTTAGGGATCACTGTTTTCGATTGAAGCTCGTAAACCTACTACTCATATTTATTGTTGATCGAAGTAGATTACTATAAGCTTCCGGGCGAAAACATAGTAGTGCTATTTTCATTGAATACAAAAGGATCGATACAACTGCTGATGAACTGTTACTGTTCATACCATAACAAACTTCGACTACCCATTGTATACCATCACAAAAACCATTGTGTACCATAAACATTTCATACCATGACCAGTTCGTACCATATGGAAGATTAAATTGTTTACCGTTTCGTTCCTTATGGGATATGTTTACAATTTATTTTCACAGTATGCTTTTTTATATGTATTTATAGTTCAGTACTGAAGATGAGTTTTTTTATGTTAAATTGCCTACCATTCGATACAATTTGCGTGCATGATTTTAGTTGAGGAAAGAACCTGTATTTCGTTCAAATTTTTGATATCCTGTTACTTTGACTATTGATTGCATGTAATAACTGTCTGAATGGTGTATACTTCACATGTTGTTTTATTAATTCATTCCATTAAGCTGTTTTACCTTCCTTTTTGTCAAAAAGCACTACATGCACTACGTCAGTTCTTATTCTGGATGTTCAACAGTTTAAACTGAACTAGTTTTAATTAGGCGTTTCAAAGTCAATTAAGAGTTGCTTCCAATTCAAACATAAAAGTAAGACTTTGTTGAAGTACTTAAAAATTTGAATACTGTGTGAACATTGATCAAATATGTATGAAACTTATCAATACACATTATTTTTGAAAGACCAACATATGTGAGCAAAGTATAGAAGTACCGCCGAACTCCATTAAAACTTCAATAATTTAAGTACTTGCAAGTTTAATATATACTAGAACACACTCGCGAAATCGCGGGCATATAAAGCTTCTGAACTGTTGTAGGATGATTTTTTGTAAAAGATATTATGTATGGAAAATTTCATAAAACATGTAAAAGGTATCAAAAGCCCTCTCCCTTTTTTCCAAAGTCCGATATTTGTTTCCTTTCTGTTGAATTCAATTATTTTCGTGTTTCTTGCCTCACACCACAATTATTAGTCTCCTTTGCTGCAATGCATCTTTTGGTAAAAGTCAAATTAAATTTAAAACTTGCACCGCTTCAAACATGAAATAAATGTAACTACTTATATATAAACCATTATTAATCTAATAAAATATGCTTCTAGGACAATCCATTTTCTTTTGAGAGCCTTATTAACATACCAATGGTAGGATATGAGTCTTGTATAAATGATTTAGACCGACTAAAGCTAATATAAGGGGTGGTCGGATGGGTCCTGATCCCGAAATCCCGGGCTTAAAATCATGAAACCCGAGATGCACAATTTGAAGAAATTCATATCCCGAAATCCCTTAAGGATCAATCCCCAAATCCCGAACTTGAAAAAATCGATCCTGACGGACCGAAAAAGGTCCTGCTCCCCCTAATATCTACCCTAATTTCATTTTTGCCAAGTCACTACTTTCACTTTCAACAATAAATTTGTATACCCCATTTATGAGCATTATTTTTGTTAGTCAGTGCATCCCTGTGTTCGTTCGTTCGTTCGTCCATCAGTCTGTCACGCTTCAGGTTTAAGTTTTTGGTCGAAGTAGTTTTTGAATAAGTTGAAGTTCAATCAACTCGAAACTCATTAAATATAGTGCCGATGTGGCATCCGTATACTACGGACTGTTTCCACATGTTTTACTTCTTTCAATTATATGCAACTGGTATATGACCCCTTTTAAATAGCAAACATTTCAAAGAAAAACAGTAGACAGAATACAGAGAGTCTCTATATATTAAAGTTGTATGATCGTAGTTTAACGCGAAAAATATGTTTTAACAATATCAGTCATTATATTTTCTTTTGAATATATTGCAATATGACTTTGTTTAGTTCGCATTATCTTTTTGGATTTAACACAAATAAAAGATTAACATGAGATATCCTGTGAACTTCATTTTAGCAGGACGATTTTCCTCTCAGTGGTTTACAATATTTAAATACACTGACGATCTTTTTCAATACGATATATATTTTTATTTGTTACAATTTTCTTTAAACACGAACATTTATAATGTACTATACAAACAAGTATATACAATCGGATAATTTATTGAACAGGATAATAAAAGTGTATACAATTACTTTAGTTTTATCAAAAGAGATATATTTAAAGTCCCTAACAGTTTGAAAAGCATATGGTGAACAAATTGTCCATAAATAATTCTTTAGTATGACAACAATCACAGTTTCAAACATGTAATAAAAATAGGGTGTTAAAGCGTTGACCGAAGAACATTTTGTATTCGGCGCTTCATTCTTAAAATTCTCGCACGGTCAACGCTTGTACAACCCTACGACGTTCCAAAAAAGCATTCAATACTAATATTTACATTTTGTTTAGCTTGGTTCATGAAAACACGATTTTTATCAAATGTTTATTTAATTTACTTGTGCACTTAAATGTGGGACCTCGTGTCATCAAGAATGATAGATTATATTGTGTGATGACGTAGATTAAGAAATAATGCTATATTGCAGTTAGCTAAACAGAATAACGTATTACAATGAATGACATATCTCATGTAATTATTTGCCAGAAACAAATCTTAAAAGTGTATTCATAATATATGTAATCAAAATGTGCTCTTTGTTGTTGACCAACTTGTATAATTAGTTATCAAAGGTACCAGGAATATAATTTAGTACGCCAGATAAAATTCAAAGTTTTGTAAACAGGAAATTCATAAAAATGACCAAAAATTTGATATTCATGTCAACACCGAAGTGCTGACCACTGGGCTGGTGATACCCTCGGGGACAAACGTCCACCAGCAGTGGCATCGACCCAGTGGTGTAAATAGTCATCAAAAGTACCAGGATTATAATTTAGTACGCCAGACGCGCGTTTCGTCTATCACTACTGGACGAAATAACAACTGTCCATACCAGTAACAGTCGTTCTAAGACTGTAATTGTTTGTTAAAGTTGTAACAGTTGTAAAATTTTACTGTTTCAGTTATTGTATGACTGTCCCAACTTTTAAAGTGTTTGTCTCCAACATAAATCGACTGCAACAACGCTAGAAATAGCTGTCACAAACATTAAAGGACTGATACAACTAATTTCAAGTTGTAACAGTTGGTTTACAACTGTCCCAACTCGAAAAACGTTGTAACAGTCATAAATGCACTGTTAAAACGCCGAAAATGTTGTCACGGTTATAATACGACTGTTGCAACCTTTTGAAAGTTGTTACAGTTATTTAATAACTGTTCCAACACGCAAAACGTTGAAACAGTCGTAAATAAACTGTTTAAACGTCGAAAAGGTTGTTACAGTTAAAATATGATTGCTACAACCATTATAAAGCAACAGTTTAATAATCCATAAGTGTCGCAACTTTCAAATATTGGTAGTCATTTTATAGACTTAAAAGTTACGGATAACAAATTTCTATCTGACAGTCCGGGATAGGTTAAATTATTTTAAATACAATTACATCGTGTGCAATTTTTTAAAAGGTTGTTATAAAAAAAAAGACACAACTGCCATACCCATTTAATACATTAGTATAAATAGAAACTGATTGTAAAAACAAAAACATACTGAAATATCTGCCGCTGAAAATTTTGGGATTCTCCGCTTATCTGGTAAATGTTGTAAATTAATAACTCAATTGACACTCCCTTGTCTCGCATCTCTTCGAAAAAAATCAGACCACCGTAAGATATACCTGCAATTTCACATGGGACTGGTTTATGCACATTTAATGCTTACACAGTTACATGCACCTGTTAGATAAATTGAACAAGGTGTCTCAATTTATTTGTAAAAAAATGTATCTTATAATATCATATAAGACACTTTTCGAAATTATCATAATGACAACGTTTTAATTTTTATAACCTTGTTGTGAAATCATTCATGCATGTAAGGTTTTACCTCCAATACCCGTAGATTTACGAATCACATAACTTCATAATAACGGTCAATATACTATAACACGGCCGACACTCGGCTAACCGAGAGATTGGTCGGTTAATCTATATTGAGTATGCGGCTATATCGGCGGTTGGTCTGTTAATCGGGTTGGCTAAAGTCTGTTAATCAGGTGTTATCGAGAAAATCATTGAAAACTCAGCATGTTTCATTGTATAACCTTTTAAATATATGTTTATCATAAAAAACATTTATGTCTAACAAAACTATTCAATGTACTGAATCCAGTGGTGTAATTATTATTTTTCTAGCTTCTATGTACGATCTATAAAATGAAAAGGCAAGTTACTCATCAATAAATTTAAACACATTTTACACACACAAAATGTACACAAAATGACACTTGTGTTGAATTTACTTGCATGCAATATTTTGAACATCGAAAAAAGACAGGCATTATGTGTGTTAACCAAATTGATATCATTGTGTGAAAAATCTACACGAAAATCCGTATTTTGGTGACATAATTCAATTTTTTTTTTAAACCTGGTCTGTTAATGGGTCGGATGTATAAAACCCGGTCTGTTAATTGGTCTGTTAAGAGTTATGAATGACAATAAAAGTATAATTTTATTACTATATAGTGTGTTAATTTGGTAGGCTCAAGACGAGCGGCTAAAATATACGGAAACAACACCTGAGCAATGGAACATAAAATATATACGGAAACAAAACATGAGCAATGGAATATAAAATATACGGAAACAAAACACATGAACGATTAACAATTTAGGAAATGGATATTGAAAATTGATAAAAGTGGTTTCAAAAAGTGTTAAATTAAAGTAAAATTAATTTTATCCGAGAATGGTCGCATATATTCTGTGGATTCTGTTTTATTGTCATGAATGACACCAATTTGTCATCTACATTGGTAACCAGTATATAAATCAGAGATTAACGTCGTAATGTAACTAAACATCAGTAAGTAAAAATATATTGGGATGCCTTAATATAAAGAATAGAGAAAGAATAATGAGTAAGATAAATAAAATGTATAGAAAAGTAACATAACAATTTAAAGAATACAGAAATAATCAACACCCCAATCCTACCCTCATGGTATACACGAGAATCTGGATGGAGATACAGAATATAAATAAAAATAAGGACAGTAGAGAGTGATGCATTGCTAAAAAAGAGAGAAAAAAAAACAATAATTGTTTAAGAATAAAGACATGAAACCACCCTGGGTGTTGAAACAGTAACGGATTGCGATGTACTCATATTGGTAACAAATGCTTGAAGTTTACATGTGGACTACTGCAGTTCTCCACTGCACGTATGTAGAAAAGGAACTAAACGGAATAACACGAATTTAAACTTAATACAACCAAATGTTGCTGCATTCGCTCCTTTCAATTTACTTCTTTAGAATGATTTATAAACAACAGATGATTAAGTAATAGAAGACAAGAACCAATTGGATGATGCTGACGAATTAGGGTTAAACGTCCAGTGACAAATATCATGTGCATATGAGAACGACAACATGTTATATGTACCCTGTGTTGTATTAGAAAGACACGTTCAGTCGGATTTGAGAACATGCTACTTTTTGCACAAACATTAAGGCTGATTGAAATCGTTAATAATAAATTCATGCATATTCCAGCGGCCAACCCAGATCACGCTATATTGAAGTGACACACTCTTCAATAAAATGCAAAGAAAGTCAAAATAAAAATGCGTTTACTGGAAGGATAGTGCTGCACCGTGTTATCATTTTTTTACTCAAGAATCTCTCATTCTTAAGTTTTTCAATGGGAAAATATAAAGGTAGCAAAACTATTTTCGTGGCTAAATAACTCTTAACTGACACAATTTTAATTGTCCAACCCATTAACAGACTTTATAACCCATAATTTTCACTAAAACGTGGTATTACTCACGTTATATTACAATTATGAAATATTTACTAATGTCAATTTATATGCAAGAACCAAAGTAGTATTTTGTGTCTTTTAAATGATATCTAAAATTGTTTGTTTCGCCTTTTATTAAAAAAATTGCTATGCGTGTAGTCATAAATACTACATACTTGCGCGACGCCTTTTACTTTTACTGAAAACTGCGCAGACTATGAAATGTTTTTAAAGGTGGAAAATGTTCTATGATAGATATCATTTTGTCAGACACTTTTCTTTTTTTTATTTGATTCTTATAATATGCCAAAAATCTGTATATTTGATAGAGTTTAACATTAAATTGTGCGTTTTACTCTTAACAGACGTATAGCCAACCCGATTAACAGACCAATCTCCCATATAGCCGCATACTCAATATAGATTAACCGACCAATCTCTCGGTTAGCCGAGTGTAGGCCGTGTATAAACCCAGCGGGAATATACACACTTGTCAAACTTTTCCCCGTAGAAAACTGCCGAGGGCTTAGTTCATACGACACGGACACTTTTAGAATTAATTTGTTTGTTTTTAAGTTCTTGTGACTATTTGAAAAGTATATACAAGTTACCGTACTCGGTTCTAACAATTTTGATTTATAAATACAAATAAAATCTCAGTTATGCTGAACTTTCAACGCATCTTTTGTAGCTATGGAAAACACTGAAATATTCGTTAATGTCTTGCATCTAATTTCAATTTATATTATTTACCGGGTTTTTTAAGTCTAGTCAGATTTACTCAACTTTGTACTGTTATTGTACCGAGTGGTGTCTTATTCATGCGCGTAGCTACGTTTACGTCAAAACGCCCGGGCGTACACTTGAATTTTAATCTCAATAAAATACAAATAACTTATAAATAGTACATCAGCCCTGTAATTTTTTTTTTCAATTTCGAATTAAAGTGACGAATTTTACTTTTCAAACAAAAGGTATCATATTATATAGATTTGTTTCTCAAAGTCTGAATCTACTAGTTGTGAATCTTCAGAGAATTCTACCAACTTTCCTGTTATTTAAATGAATTTATTATATTCTGTGATTCGATATGTGGTTTCCATTTTTGTCGAGCCTGTGACATTTCTATATGTCCCAATAGCAAGACATATGCGATTCTAAATTTCGTCGGTGGTGTCACTCTTGACCCCCCCTTTAGGATAAGTGTGGGGTTAAAAGGTGTTTATTTTAAATATAAATACCTCAAGCAAACCTTTGTATGGAAGTTGGACAGAAACTGTGCAAGACAAAAAGAGTATCAAGAGCATAATGATGAAATTATCTGTTTAATTTTGCCATATTTAGAATTAAAAAAAAACTTGTTGCGCAAGTAGATACAGTCTGGGATAAAAGTTTGTTATAGACCAATTACTTTGTCAAACCTTTTTTGGATTTTATGATGGAAGAAGCTTTTTTCTGATTAATGTCTGTATCAAAATTTTGAAAGCTTTTTTTTTTCTTCCATTGTGGCAGTATTAATTTGACAGAAGGACTTATCTTTATTCAATTTAACGATATGGAACTTTTTCAAAAGATTTTATAAACCTTAATAGATTTTCGTTAAAATTGGGTCGAGTCGGATATTCCAAGAAAAGTAAAAATATCTCTATTTTTTTATTTTTTTTTGTAAATCCTGTAAAAGATAGATAAATGCATTCACTTTACGCGGAAGAAAATTCCAGCCGAGAACCAGGATTCAACAGAAACCTTCCGAACATTAATTATTTCATGTTCATTAACGACAATTACCCCATATATGGCTCCTTTTGAACATATTTTAAAGAAGACTTTTCTCTATATCTAATGACCATTAGATTCCATATCAACACGATGAATAAACTAAACATTAAAAATAAACCATTTAAATTCTTTAAGTATGTTGCTATTGATGAGAATTTTCAACAACGGGAACGGAATCTCATTCTTGATAACCTGTTAGCTTACGGGGGCTTCGTCACGTTGAACCAACTACCAACAGGTGCTATGACTTAGGCCCTCAGACCCCTCGCCGAGGTTCGGTCGTACACGTAACAAACACCTAGCTACGCCACTGTTATTTGATGTTCAAATGTCTTTATTAATAACTCTCCACATGGACGCAAAAATATTAACCATCGAGTTCATATTTCGCCGTGTTTTATCACATATATAAACCTACATGTATAAGTGAGGTAAATGTACCATGTGCAGGGGCGGATGCAGGAATTTTCGAAAGGGGGGGTGCTAACCCAGGGCACCCAGGGCAAAGGGGGGGTGCAAACATATGTCCCGATACAAATGCATTGATCGGCAAAAATAAAGGGGGGGGTGCGCACCCCCGGACCCCCCCCCCCCCCCCTGGATCCGCCACTGATGTGAACAGACATGACAGAGATATATTTTTTTCTGAGACAAGTTCGTCGATGGACGATGAATAAATTAGATGACAGGGAATTACGTCACCGTAATAACTATTTTACATTGTAGTGATACAAATCAGTATATACTCTGGTTTGTTGTTATATACATATTTGTATATTTGTTTATACAGTTACATGCATGCTAAATGTATATGATTTTCATCCATTTGAATATATCATTCTATATACATGATATATATACATATGATATGTTCATGTCGATATATTCTGCTATCATACTATTCTAATATAAATGAAGGACTGCTGAACCAACTCCTCTAAAGTTTCGTGAAGGTAGAGAATCCTTAAATGGATAAGGATGTATGCAGGGTTGTCAAAAGAAATTCTAGTATAAAGTGCAGTGCAAGTGCATGGTAGACACTCTTTTGTAATAACTGATTTTTCTAATAGATTGGATTCGAGTAGGCATTCGTAAAGTCCTTCAAAACATTCTTGAGATATTCTTCTGCATGTGTTAACATATTTTAACACTGATCAATTAAATATTGATTATTATGTTCGTAGTCATATACATCTATGGTATTTTGGTTCCATATGATTTTTTTTTTTTGGATACACTGTATCATGTGTATATCAGTTATTTTTTGTTTTTTTTTTTCTTTTATGCTAGAATTGTACATCAAAGTTGCACCACCCTGACACAGGTTTATTTTTCAATGTATGTAGTGTGTTTTGTTGCTTGCTGTTTATCATATTTGTTTGTATGTAGCTTTTGTATATAAATCAAACTATCATCACTGTAGGACTTTTCGTCTGGGTTTTTTTTACATTGACGGTGTTGCCTGCAAGGCAGAACCCTTTATATAGGGTGCTCATTATGAAGTATTAGTTTTGATCATTGTTGAAGGGTGTGGAGTAACCTATTATATAGCTAACAAGCACATCACTTGGTCTACATGGTCTATGGTTGATGGTTGTCTCATCAAAATTCATACCACATCTCCTTATTCATTTGTTATTCAAATTAATGAAAACCATGAAAATGTGCTCATTGTTAGATAAAGCCGGCCAATCAAACATGTACACCTAACATTCATGTCATATGCCAAAAAAAATAGTGATCCTATACATGTACAATGTACATGATGTAGCTTATCACTTTTTTATAGTTCGTTCTTATGTTATACTGTTATACCACTGTCCCAGGTTAGGGGAAGGGTTGGGATCCCGCTAACATGTTTAACCCCGCCACATTATTTATGTGTGTGCCTGTCCCAAGTCAGGAACCTGTATATTCAGTGGTTGTCGTTTGTTTATGTGTTACATATTTGTTTTTCGTTCATTTTTTTTCCCCATAAATAAGGCCGTTAGTTTTCTCGTTTGAATTGTACTTTTACATCGTCTTATCGGGGCCTTTCATAGCTGACTATGCGGTATGGGCTTTGCTCATTGTTGAAGGCTGTACGGTGACCTATAGTTGTTAATGTCTGTGTCATTTTGGTCTTTTGTGGATAGTTGTCTCATTGGCAATCATACCACATCTTCTTTTTTATATCACATCTGAGAAACATTGAAAAATAGACAAAACCACAAAAATTCAACATTGACCAATGAACCCATGACATTTAGCTCAATGTCTGATGAACCCTGCCAGTCAGACATACATGACATAGACTCAATTGTTCCATTCTGTCTATACATGTACATTAAATAGACATGAAGTTGATCTACTGGAGTACTGTATAATATTAAGGCCAAAATAAATTTATTGCATGTTTCTGGTTTCTCGACCATACATGTACCTCCGTTTCTAGCCTACCCGAAACAATGTATTCATCATACATGTACATGTCATATTCATCATTTGATGTCTTTCCACATCAGATAACTTGTGTGAATGATAATTACAAATAATACTCATCAGTAAAACATATCAGAAACCAAACTTTGAAACGACTAAGACTGCACAGTGTATTATATCTGTCATATATGGGAAATGTTATCACAGTACACATGTACCAATAGCAAGACATATGCGATTCATGTAGACCTTGCAAGATACTCATATTTCTCGTATGAATTGTTTTACATTGTCATTTCGGGGCCTTTTATAGCCGACTATGCAGTATGGGCTTTGTTCATTGTTGAAGGCTGTACACAGTACAGTGACCTACATGTATAGTTGTTAATTTGTGTGTCATTTTGGTCTCTTGTGGAGAGTCGTCTCATCATGCTTATTGGCAATCATACCAGTGTAACCACATCTTCTTTTTTTTTATATCATACATGTATATACAAAAAATTTATCCAATTACAAAATGTACATGTACTTGTATAAGAGAGCATCTCACTGTTATAAAACAGTATTTTTTTTACAAGTAGTCACTAAACAATGAAATGAGGTCAGGTGCAATGGACATATAATGACAGGCTGAAACTTCATAACATATTAGCTATCTGAATACCGACAAGATAAGAAGCATCCAGCTCTTTTAGCTTTTAAAATGTAAAGCTTTATAAAAAAGTTTACGTCATCAGCCCAAGTTTGTAATATCCTATGTCCTGCATACAATCAACTTTAAATGACTTTTGTGGAAGGCAAGACAATAAAATGATACTTTGAAGTACATGTATTGTTTAATATTTTTGACTAGTATAAAATGCCAGTTTCAGAATGAACATTAATTTAGATGATAGATTATATTTATATACTGTATGTACATTCAGATCGCGACTCTTATATAAGTACAGCAAGCAGTCATTTGACATCAACCAACGTCCATGCAAGGGCTGTAAATGCAGTCAAGGTCATTAAAAACTTCCGTCATCATGACACTTACCAATAGTGACCGACCACAACAGACCATCATGGGTAATCAAGGTTGTGTAACACCCCCTGGTGGTACATATAGCTAACAATAGGAATGCAAGCATTAACTTCTATAAATTTCACACAAACCAGATATTCTCAATATCCAAATTCATATAAATTTATTATCCAAGGTATTCATGAATTCAGATATGATGCACTATTGATATTCACTGAAACTGATTTTTTTATTAATCCACCTTGCTATTTTTGATTAACTATCCAAGGTATTTCATAGAATTCAAATATGATGCACTACATGTATGATATTAATATTCCCAGAAAACTTTGAATTCTCTTAATTCCAAATTATTATTTCAATTTCAAATAAATTAATTATCGAAGGTATTCACTGTCATCAAATAATGTAGTCTTTCTTTCAAATTGTAAGTTTGCTATTTGTACAATGCACAATTTTCTTCTTGTCCAATTTGATATGAAATCCCAACAACATCATGGCATATTGCTGTAAGCCCTATTTGTTATTTCCAACAACAATAAGTCCATTAGTCCACTGTTTCACAATTTACAGCTACAGGTATGCGAGATACTTAGTGTCACCTATACATGCTATATGTATTTCCTTTTTTTGCCGGCTTCATAATCTGACTGGGAATCATGCTCAAACCAATGTGAATTCTACAAACGAAAAAACATAAATTAAGAATAAAGTATTGAAACTTATCTAATATTGTCTAATTACATGTATCATGATTATTATTACTTAATAATTCTTTAAATTTATATTGAAGATAATACTCATGTATAAATACTAGAGATCATAATTTTCTTGACAACAAAGTTCTACACACTAAAAAAAAAATTACTTAGTAATTTTTCTTTACTCATTTTGAGTAATTCTATTACTTACATATTTACTAACTATTACTTACAATTACTTACTTTTACTTAGTTTTACTAAATATTCTGAAGGAATTACTTGAAATTACTTAATTTATTTTTTTACTTGATTTAATTCATCCAAATAGTTTTAAGTAAAAATTGATTACTTGAATTTAGTTAAACTATTTCAAAAATTACTTAGTAATTTATTTTTACTTAAATGCAGTAAATGATTTACTAAAATTACTTCTGATTACTTGAAAAAAAAAATATTATTCATTACTAGGTAGGATTAGATAAATTACTAAAAATGATTACTTTATTATTTTACTCTATATATTTAAAACTTTTACAACTTCTATTATATATAATGATAAACGCTTTCTATGAAGTTTGACTCCATAATTTAACAATTTCAACAATATGTGGGTTTAAGTCTGAAAATTGCATAATTTTGGATAACAATTTTTTTTTAAAGAGGCAATTATTCCAACTTGGAAATATTTTTAATTGTATGGAATTTACATAATTTCCTGTGCTTGAAAATTTTCATAAATTTCATGTATATTCTGTATTCTAATGTTCAGTGTGGCACTTAACACTTTCTATTTCAAAGTAGATAACACATTTTCAATAGAACAATGTACTGTGCTGCGCACAATACTATCTATACAAAATACATTGTATGGAAAGTATTATGCAATGCTTAAAAATAATAATGCCGAATAAACATGGAATTTTAAGCACAAGAAATCATGCAAATTACATAATTAAAAATAATTCCAAATTGAAAAAATAGCCTGTTTTTAGATAAAACTTCGAAATGCTTAAAACATTGGATCGGAATTACTTAGTATTACTTATAATTACTAGTCATTACTTAACCTATTTTCATTTCAAAATATCCTCAAATTATTATTATCTATTTTTAATATAATTTTATAATGTCAAATAACATGATTTAGTTTTACTAAAATTAAAAAATAACTATTATAAATGTACAAAATTGTATAATATTTCCTATATTTTTAATAAGCAGTTTTTGATTTGAGACTGAAAAAAAAAATCGGCCAATCAGAATTAAGGTTTCATTTGACTTTGGTAAGCTATTTTTGAAAATTGGATGGAGCTCATTCAGTTTTGAATTTGAACAAAAGTTTACAGAGTTTATTGAAATACTTACACGAGTTACACACATGAAAGGATAGGAGAACCTTACAAAAAGGACACTTTGTGGGTTTTCGTGTTTCTGGCTACTCTTTGTGTACTTATTCAATTAAATGAAAATATAACACAAAGAGTTTCTGGGGAGGTTGCCCATAATAACTTACAACAAACAAGAGAAATTATGGATTATAACAAAGGATATAGTATATGGTTATTCTTTAAAAAGGTATGTTACTATTTCAAATTATATGCATTTATAATAAAACAGTGTAGAATTTTTATTTCAATCTATAAATATATTATAAATTAGTGCCTATAAATAGTAACACATGACATACAAATATATGGGAGTGTGGATTAATCAGTACAGAGATTATTTACTCTTAGATTGTTCTTGAATAAATATTTCATTGATTAGATTTTGTTTTCTTGAACTCGTGTACTTTACATGCTTTAAGCAGATTACTTTAAATTGTAATTACTTAAATTATTATTTTGAATAACTAAGATTTTTATTAAGAATTACTTAAAATTATTACCAAGAATTACTTAAAATTATTACTATGAATTACTTAAAATTATTACTAAGGACTACTTACAATTATTACTTAGGATTACTTACAGTTATTACTTAGGACTACTAGAAATTATTACTAATGATTACTTGAAATTATTACTTAGAATTACTTGTAATTACTTATTATTTTACTGAGTATTACTTAAGATTATTACTAAGGATTACTTGAAATTGCTTGGATTATTACTGTGAATTACTTGACGTTTTACTGTTAATTACTTACAATTACTTGTTATATTACTAATATTTACTTGTCATAAATACTTGAAATTACTAAAAATATTACTTAGAATTACTTATGTTGATTATTTTGTTTACTGAATTGGATTACTTAGAATTACTTAAAAAGTAAATTACTTTTATTTACTTGAAATTACTTAACATCACCAATAATTACTAACAATGATCAATAATTTTGACAAATTCAATTACTTGAATCAAGTAATTGAATTACTTTTTTTTGGTAATTCCAAGTAATTCTTTTTTTATAGTGTATGATGTACACAAATGAATTTATGAGACTTATACAATTGAATTTATATGTCCTGTATGAGAAGAAGAATAAAACCCTTTTTTTGGGGTTCTAATTTGAAAAAAATATGTTCTCTCTTTCTACATTAATGTTTTCTTAAGTGTGTCACTTCATTGAAGGGTTACCGTTTAATTGAGGCTAGCACTATACAAGATTGTTTTAATCAATTATTTAAAGCCAGACAAAGTTATTTCACTGTAAAACATAACAGGTGATTTCTTTGGATCATTTTAATAGGAAATAAATACTACAAAGATGACCAAAAAAAATGCACTGTTGACTGTCATTTTGTCATTTTGTGTCATGAATGAATAAACCTTCTTTTTTTTTTATGTAAATCATGAAATGTAGAATCTTTGTTCAAGGGTTAACCCTTTCTTTAATTTAAACATTTTTAGCAACCTAAAAAAGCTAGTATTTCCTTCTTATGATTAGCAGTAAACTTTGAGTTTAATTTGACATCTTAAATGTTACCCAGTATACTTTTTACTTATTACAGCTTGTATTAAATAATGCTTTGTAGTTTATTTAACCAGACAACATATTTTCTTTATTTTATATTAGTTATTTACCCATTTTTATGTTGATAAATCAATACTTGGCTGCATGACTTAGACATGTTAGATAAACTTTTAAAACTTTTAATATAATATCCAAAATAAAAGATTATATCCTGTTGTTTCATATTTTTCATAATTTTAAATTACTTTCAATTATAAAGTTATCCACAATTTGAAAAGGACATTTAAAATTTATTAATATCATTATATAAAATCATCTTCAATACCTATGACATTTTAATTTTCATCCCTCAAGGCAATAAACTCATGTAACTGTTGTGTCTTAATCTGTTTATTACATATAACATGTATATAAGAAGTCCTGATAATTAACTTTTCAGTGTTAACATCCTGATTATTACCTTTTCTAATATCACATTTACATGGTCATGAATTCAGGTTCAGTAAATATATTTTTAAAATTATTTATTTTGAAGTTAAATTAAACATGTAAAACATGTTTAGTATGTTTTAAACCAAATTGATCTGAGCATGGATGTAATATTTAAATATTACTTCCATGTGAGACATACCATGTAGTTAATTAAGTTAATTTTTGTAATTCAATATCTATAAAATTCATAAAATGCTTAAGTTTAGGCCATGTTTACATAACATAATACGCTTACAAATAGATTTTTTGTATCCTCCCACATACATGACGTACTGAATGTTTCAACATATGAAATTAAATATAAATAAAATATTTTAGTAATTTGGAAAAGGCAAAATACATGTATCTGAAATCAGATGTGATTATACATGATGAAAGGAGATGTGGAATATACATGTATATATCAATGATACAGCAACCAAACAATGAAGTAGTCAAAGCACAATTTAACACATGTAGAAAAATATGACTGTTGAATGGAAAGTCCTTTAACAGTGGAATAAATTAAAAGACACTTGAAATATGTTTAAAAGGAGATGATTGGTATATATATATATATATATGCAAAAGAGACAGCAGCCCCAAGACCAAAACAAGTTAAAAGGCATAATCATGATAATTGAATTTTGACTAACCATGCTAACCGGGCAAATGTTATATAAAAAGTTAAACTGACAGAGTTCACATGAAAATAAAAAGTTAAGGCCACACTGATTTGATTAATAGTTCTTTTGATTGATAATATAAGACATGCTTTAGAATTATAAAATATATCCATGTTTTGTTAATCATGACTCAGAAATTATTTTAAACATATACTCAAACATGCTAGTTTCACATTTTACGCATAAATATTTACTTTGTCATAATATTCAACTTGAATTTTCTCAATTTAAAAAAAATCCAGTTAGAAATATTTCAAGCAAATTTAGGATGAGTCATGCAGTTTTCAATACATTAACATACAAGTCAGGACAGGAGCCTGTAATTCAGTGGTTGTCGTTTGTTCATGTGTTACATATTTGTTTTTCCTTCATTTTTTTTATATAAATAAGGCTGTTAGTTTTCTCGTTTGATTTGTTTTTCATTGTCTTATCGGGGCCTTTTATAGCTGACTATGCGGTATGGACTTTGCTCATTGTTGAAGGCCATATGGTGACCTATAGTTGTTAATGGCTGTGTCATCTTGGTCTCTTGTGGACAGTTGTCTCATTGGCAATCATGCCACATCTTCTTTTTTATATACAATATAAATATAGGTTTTGTAGTATAAGGCCATCCGGCAAAATTAAAACCATTGTGAATGCCCCACAACATCATGTAGGGTTAAACACAGTAAGACCATGAACACGGGTGGATCCAGCCATTTAAAAAAAGGGGGTCCCAACCCAGGATAAAAGGGGGGGTGGGGGGGGGTCAAACTAAATGTACCCTTTCAAATGCAATTGATCTTCTAGTCCAAATAATTATGACGTCTTGTGTCGAAGTAAGGCGTCAAAGAAAAAAATTATAATAGCCTTTCAAGACGTCATAATTATTTGGACTATTGATCTTCCAAAAAAAGGGGGGTTACAATCCCGGGAACAATTTTTACAAGCCCAAATTCTTACTTTGCTTTTGAACATGCTACTATACATATACATAGAAAGATGTGTAATATGCACGAGTGAGGTGATATAGAGAAACCGATATAGAACGTCGATTCATACCTGAAGCATGAGGGTAGGCACGAAATGTCTTAGAGGAAATGTGCACATTTTCGCTTCAAAATCGTGGATCCATGATTATTCTGATAGACATGCTTTAAAATATTGTTCATTTATACTCACCGATTGAAATTTCCAGGTCATCCGTTTATATGTATGTAGTTTCCCTTCTACATATCTACCATGGCATGTCTACGATTTTTTGTAAAGTTTGCAGACCCGCTATTTCTGCCGACAAGGGTACAATAACGTCAAATCGTTTACGGGTGAAGAATATGATTTCCGTTTTTAATAAAACTTGACAGATTTGATTTATTATCGTCGGGAAATGTCCCTAATGGATAGCAATTAAAATTAATCAGCTTTATTATTCTGTATGATATATGTCTGTAATCTGTAATCTGTAAACGAGTTTCTGCCAATCAAGCCACACCTCCAACTTAGTCATATTCTTTTAAATTTACTTCAGGTACCCCGACGTAGCAATTTGAAATTAAGACAATTAAATCAATCTTCTGCAATAATATTTTAATTCTATTTTTAAACGAAGGCTTTTGGTATAAAACAAGTTATAAAAGACTCTTGAATAGACTGAATAAAAAATACAAATAAACCGTCAAACGCACAAGAGTGCCACAAATGAACAGACATAATTATAAATCCATAAACGGAATACGACAAAAGACATAGAACGATCGCAATTTTTAAAAAAAACAAAACAACAACAACATAAGATGAGGGATCATATAAATTATGGGTAATTTCACAACTATATCACCAATACGTGACACTTAAATGAAATACATTTATCCATAAATCCTGTATCAAACTTTGAGAAGGCACGGATTTGGCTATACTTTTTTGGCATTTTTGGATTATAGCTCTACATCTTTTATATAAGCTTTGGATTTTACATATTTTGGCCACGAGCATCACTGAAGAGACATTATTTGTCGAAATGCGCATCTGGTGCAGAAAAATTGGTACCGTTAATGTTATTAGACGTGTACACATTGTTTTAACATTCGCAACCGTCACACTAAAATATTTGTATTACATATTTACCGACTGTAACAACCCATGTAATGTTTGTTTGAAACATTTTACGACTGTGGCAACCATTTAAAAGTTGTAATGAACATTTAATGACTGTAACAACCTTTAAAAAGTTGTAACAAACATTTTACGACTGTTACAACTCTAAAAACATTGTAACAAACATTTTTTGACTGCTTAAACGTCTGAAAAGTTGACACAAACAAATTTCAACTGTTCCAACTATAAAAAGGTTGGGACAAACATTATACAACTGCCACAACTTTTAGAAAGACTGTTATAAATAGTATTTGGCTGTGACAACGCCGTAAACCACTGCAACAGTCCTAAAATTACTGTTGATAGCATTTAATGTTTTTCACAACCCATAAAAGTGTTGGGACAGACATAATTTAACTGTAACAACGAAATAAGGTTGATTTGACAGTCTTCTTCAGTCTTCCACAGACTAAAATAGTCGTACAATGACTGTTACTGGTATGGACAGTTGTTTTTTCGTCCAGTAGTGTATATCAGACTCATCAGTGACGCTCATATCAAAATATTTATAAAGCCTAACAAGTACGAAGTTGAAAAGCATTGAGGATCCAAAACTCCAAAAAGTATAAGTGTCTTGTAAAAAAACGTAAATTTTTGATAGTTTGAAACCTTTTGATTATATATAGGATATGTTGTTATTGTTTCATTGATGCGATAAAGACTTACATTGTTCAACACCATTATTGACATGTATTTTTGTTGTATAACCTTAAAAAATACACTGCTAACAGCAACATGACGACTTAACACAGAACTACACGTATGGTGTCTTCGTGTCAAAATATTATTAATTAGTTGCTGATAAAGCAGTAGTATTGTGTATATTAACATAAACCAGTAACATACTAGATTACAAAATAGAGCAAATGCAACAGGTCAAATTACAAGAAAACTAATAACTAAAATAGATTTCAATGCAGTTTTAGTCTTTTAGAAACTGGTTTACTGTGTGTTAATTTTAAAAACATAGTTATATTTATTGTTTAAACTGAAATAACAATAATAGTGTCTTTTTCCAACATCACTACATATAAATGCTTATCATTTTTGATTCGATAGGAATAATAACCACGAAATACAGAAGAAAAAACTTCAATCACACACAAGATCAATATGAACATATGTAATTAAAAAACACGATCTTTCAATCCATTTAACACATGTGTTTTACTATTTCATTTTGAGTTTTTCAGTCCCTTGCGGTTAAAGTTTTTCTGAACAGAATTATATAAATGAATAAATGGCCTATGTACATATTAAGAATGATGTTTTTATAATCACGTTTTTTTTAAAAAACATACTTTAGAATGCATCTTTTCTGTATAAAATTCGACAAATATCTTTAGTTCAGAAATGTGAAGATATTAAACTTCCAAAATGCCTCAGAATATACAATATGAACTAATTGAATAATACAATAGATTATATAATTATACATACATGATACAAATGGTACGCAGTGAGGTAATAAACATATAAAAAACAAGATTTTTACTCCCATTTTTATCATACTAATTCAACTTATAAGACCCAAAAGTCTCAATCAACCGGCTTTTATATCAATGAAATAGGGTTTCTAGTAACATGATATCATAATTGATTGCTATTCAATGAAAGAGATCGTATTAAAAAAAATTGAAAACCAGTGTTAGGCTTCACAATTGATTATTATCTTATTGCTGGTCGTTCAGTCGGAACGCCATATTAAATTATATAATTATAGACAGGAAAACTGGTAGTTGAACCCGTTCTGTATTTCAATATCATTTGTTTTGTTGGTCAGTTTCTCCTATCGTGTAACTAATCAATGTGTTGATTGCCTGTTTTTATTTAATGTAAAAGACAGTATGTCCTCATATCTAATAACTTGTCAATGGTTTCTGACTTATCAGAAATAAACCAACAATATATTGGATAGTTGAATATACTTATAAACTTCACAATAGTGTCACACATATCTCTAATAAATGTGAAATAAATAAATAACCAAAAAAGTTCTATGGTAATGGCTACATCACAAGAATAAGTTCTGACGTGTTTGTTTTCAGAGATCCCGGAACTGTAAGACACTACTTCACGTTTGAAAACGTTTACTGACAACAAGTTCAAAGCCAATAACTGCTAAAAAAAACGTCATACATCTGAGACTAGATTATAATAACTTTTACGTATATGTTTAAATATAAAATTTTGCTCCCTTTAACTTTGTCATAAAACAAATTAAACGTATCTTCAACAATGATAATATCAGTGGTCCAAAATATGACAGAAACAAAGCCAACAGCAACATTCCATCTTTTACGTATTGAAAGAACAAAAAATCATTGATGTGATCATTAATATTGAAGACTCAGACGAAAAAAATAAATAAACTTGTTCAAAAACTGACCGTTTTTGCTGTAATCGAAATGTATTTTTCTAGATGGCCTTAATTGCCCTTTTAATTAATTTTTGGTTTGAAGTTTTGGCATTAGTGTACTGTTGAAAGAATAGAAGTGTATACATAATACAATTCATTGATTCACTTTATTTTGGTAGAACATATTTTTTTTTTGGGGGGGGGGGGGGCGTGGAAAAAGGGGGTGGGTTTTTTTTTCGAATACCATGATATTTATGAAAAGAAAATGTGGTATATAAAGGCAACAGTAGTATACCGCTGTTCAAACTCTTAAATCCATGGACAAAAAACAAAATCGGGGTAACAAAGTAAAACCGAGGGAAACGCATTAAATATAAGAGGAGAACAACGACACAACACTAAAATGTAACACACACAGAAACGGACCAAGCATCAGACAAAATCCCACGAGAATAACAAATATCACATCAAAACCAAATACATGAATATGGGATAGACAATACAATGTATAATATATGCTTTATTTCAAAAACACTCAGTCACATTGACATGTGAAACAAGAAGTAAATTACAAAATACAATAACATACAATTAAAAAAATAAATAAAACAACTTAGAAAAAGTACCGTGACACGTCTTATCGCGATGTGAATTTACACTCAAAAATAAGTGAAAACAAACGACGCAACGTTAAAATGTAACACACACAGAAACGAACAAAAATATAACAATGGCCATATTCCTGACTTGGTACAGGACATTTTTAAAGGAAAAAATGGTGGGTTGAACCTGGTTTTGTGGCATGCCAAACCTCGCACTTTAATGGCAATGTTAAATATAACATTGAAATGACAACACTGCAATAAGACAACCACAGTAAGGTTAAAACATGACATTGTGCAAGACATTTATGTAAATTGTCCTTGTTTCATTACCAATGTCTGTTTTAATAAATGAAAGAAGATCCATATTTAATAAAAACATCCTTGGTTTTCTTTACCAGCGGTGTAAATGCAAACAAACTCAGAGTACAGTATGCCATTATTTTTTACTACAAAATGTTTCCCTATTTCGGATTTACTTCCTCATGGTTATTGCCCAACAGTGTTTATGAACAACGCCTCTATATTACTTGTATTTGATAATGACAAATCGTCTAGAATCATTTTATGTGGGCGTTGTATCTTTTGTTTGCATTCACGCATCTTGATTGAATAGCAAGGACGTTTTTTGATAAATAGAGTTGTGTAGTGAAAAATTATGTTTTACATGAGTGCTTTTAAACTACAAGCATTGTTTTTTTTCTAATTTGAAAACAGACATGGATGCCATCATCAATTTAAAAGCTTACAATTTTATATCAATAAAAAAACAAATTAAGGTATACGTAACAATAATGACATACAATGTATATTATTACAAGATCAGTGTCAAGTATCGATGCTGTTGATAACAAATTAGTTGCTATAATGCGTTGTTTAAGATCACATGAAAGTAATCTAACATTTTTGGAGCTAAACGAGTACTTTAGTCATGTTATGATTTTATAATTTCTTGTTTGCTGTAGTTTGTCATGTTAAATATAATTCGTTTGCATGCGTCGGTTGTTGGTTGCTTATGTCGTTTGTTACTTTGTTTCTGTATAATGCCTTAAATGTATATGGTTTAGTTAATGTCATAGTTTCAGCATGTCATGCTTGAGAGTTTCTGTTTACTCGGAAGCTTTGAACTAAAGATTTAATTGTTTAGTATGATGTATTCTACTGCGGGTTTGGATTGGTTTAACATAATAGAAAATATTAAGCAAAACTATGGATTGAACAAAATGATCAAATTTAATAATTAATAATGGGATGATATCAAAATATATATAGAAATAACGAATACATATATGGTCCTTAATCATTCTATTACGTCTAGCTTATCCTTGGTGATTAGTAAGACGTTATGAAATTTCGAGCAGTTGTTCTTAAAATCGTTTATCATCCAATTATTGTAAATGTCGTATTCAAATGAAACATATATTCTAAGTTAACTATTTCGACATATGTTCACATTATTTTAATAAGAACTGTACTCATGTGGTCATATGGAAAATAGAGTATACTACTGTAGCACGTTGAAGACTGTGCGTACATTCAGCAATCACATTTTGTAACTTTATTATTGCAAGTGGGTAATCATGGTGATCACAGGAATGCTGTTATATATATTGAATAGAAAATGTAAAAGAGAAACGTGTCAAAGCCACAGTAACCCGACAAAAGAGAGCCAAATGGTACAAATTGGTCTTTGACATAACAGGAAAAAACACACACGCAAGGCGCAGGCTTCAGATGGCCTCTAAGCAGTAATGCAAACTTGTTCATCAAAATGGACGCCCTGATTAACGTCGGTACGTACAAACGATCATACTAACAAAAATAAACACACACACAAACACACACACACACACAGGACAACCAAAGTCTGGAGGTTTCTGTCTTTGGAAGGTGCGAAATGAGGTTAGTTAAACATGTTTTGTGATGGCAAAACCTTCTACATCCAGCAAGCGGGGAAGAAGAAAAAAATATGTTATACGACATTTTTTCTTATCTAAATTTGTTGCATTAAATAGAGCTATCACTAAAATAATTTCAACTGAACGATAACGTTTCGATGTTTATGATACGGTTATATATTCATATGAGTGTTTGCATGTATAAGTTTGCATGAACTACATTAAAAAAGAATCGTGCATAACCTATTTCTGTAAATATTCCTTATATGGACTCTTTAATATACCACGTTGAAATGTTTTTACAAGGTTAACTTAATAAAACATCATCACAATGTAATAACATTCTAAACTGTCCTTGTCAATTAAATGCCTTTTTATTTTTAATAAACATTCTTTATGTTAATTCAGTAAACTCTCTTAACGTTTGAAAGTTTTACTTCCTGTCGGTATAGACTACTAAAATAAACGTTTTATCAAAGATATTTTATGGGACACAATGATTTTCTGACACAAATCTTCCTTATTTTGACTAAAAGTGGGACGATTTTCAGTATTAAATGAGAACGTTATAGGTCTATATGGTTAAATGTGTTCGCTTGCCAAATTGAATGTCACACGGTTCATTTAAGCTTTGAATTTAAAATAGTTTGGTCACGAGCATTACTGTCCCTTTGGTATCTTCCGTCCCTCTTTTACTGAAGAGACATGTATTGTCGAAATGCGCATCTGTTGCAGGAAAATCGGTACTGTTAATGTTATTAATTAAGTCGATTCGGATTTGACATGAGAACACGTCCTTATTTTCATATCTTGTTTTTAAATTACATTTATTACTTCAAGCTTTATACAAATCTGATGTGGTTATCACTGACTTGTAAGGATTACCGTAAAACATGTGAGATGAGTCTCGATTTCAGGTTTTATTTTAAGCACATATGGCTGTTAACAAAAAAATAAATGTAGCATGTATATGATCGATATAAATACGTTTTTTTAAAGGAGATATAGGAATACGGTTAATGCGTCGAATATACATTTTGACTTATGTTTTAAATCGAGAAGTAAAGCAGGATTTAGATTAACTGATGTAACTATACGCTGGCAAGTTATCAATACAAAACAGGAAAACTAAAAACTAAACAATTATAACACAAACAAATCAAATTGAAACGTGATTTTCAATTACTTGATCCAATCTATTGATGTTGACATGCAAATATACAGACGATATAACTGCATTACACCTGCATGATTGATTAGCCTGGTGTTGAGTTATGTAAAAACTATTGACGTGATGAAATGTTAGAAATTATATAAAAGCAATAAACACGATACTTTATCTTGTAACATATCTTCCTGAAAACTTTGATATACATTGCGTAATTCATTTCTTAATCTTTGCTTAGTTTTTGGAGGATGGTTGTTTTAGTTTTCTTATTATTTGCAATGGAACTTTAAGTTTTTGTTGTCAGTTATAATAATTTTGCATTGCGTATCATTTTAGGCAATGGTGTGGTAGAAACTTACTTGTATATCAGCCATAACCATGATAACTATTATTTGTAATATTACCTTACAACGTATCAATGATGTTCGTTGATTGATTGTTTGTGTATAGTCATTGCATGGTCGAAAGTACATTAATTTACTAAAAGTTATGAATATATCTTGTTTGGGAAAAGCTGGTGTTGAATATGATATTTCTCTTTTGCGGAAATCAGATAATTATGTAATTTCAAGTGTTATATTCGGATAGTTATCAAAGGTACCAGGCTTTTGATGCACGTTTCGTCTACATAAGACTCAACAGTGAAGTGCAGATCAAAATAGTTATAATTCCAAACAAGAGCATTCAGGACCCACACTTCCAGAAAGTAATAACCTTAACGACAATTTGCTCTGTCACATAGTATTTACGGCTTCTTTTTGAAGTGTTTTAGAATGGTAATTGAAAAAGAAACCTGAAGTTTTCTACAGTAATCTCCGATATGTTACGTCTTCTAAGTCGTCAGATAAGACACGAATAACATTGATATATTGGTATTGCCATGTTTTAAAAAAGGTATACGTTAATGAGCAAGATTTTAATCCTATTTCACACTTTGTTATTTTAAAGTTGTGTTCCAATCTCAAGAATCCTGCCTTTTCAAAATGTTTTTTGCGTTTTTTTTAAGTAACATCTCTGATCAGGGTTAAAAGTTCGAGGGTTGGACACAAGTTTTATCCCTCTAATATTGTTTACATATACTTCTTTCAAAAATATTGATCCTATAATTTAGTGATTGCTGTTCGGTTTATAATGTCATATTAGCGAATGAATTTTTGTTTTGTCATAAAGCAGGCCACTGGGCTTATCGTTCTAATTATGTAAACAGGTTTTATGTCGGTGCCTTTTATATCTGGTATATGGTAAGGCTTTTGTTCATTGTTGGAAAAATACAGTTCCAGATACCATATTGTTTGGACTTATCTGGATCGTTGTTTCATCTAATTCACATCATATGTTTTATTGTATAATAATATCATAAACGGTACCAATTTCACCGCACAATTTACGCATTTTGTCAATTATTTCCCTTCAGTGATGCCAGAGGAGAAATTATTTTAAAACCCAACATCTAATACAATCAACACATTTATTTCCGCATGCAGACTTTAAATTAGATGTATGGCTGAAGGAGATTCATTTTTGTTATTAAATAGTTGTTTTCAGATATAAATGATATACATGACATCTTCGACAAAGCTATACCAAACATACGTGAGCACTCAGATTATCATTTTCGTAAATAAAAAATGCAATTTTCATAATAAAAAGATGAAGCTAAATACATGTGACAATTTTTTTCCCGAAGTAACGACATTTAACATACATTATCTTAAAGCTTCTAAAACAGGTTTGATCTCAATATATATATAGAAAAAAATCATTAAAAAACATAGAAAAAAAGCAAAACTGCAACTTGTTACACTATGTAATTATTGATTACTACATGGCATTTTCCATGTTGGCCCTGGTATCAGCCCTAGACTCCCACCTCAAGCCAGAGGACGATGGGCCGAGGGTTTGGTATGGGTCGTGGACTGATACTACGGACCAAATGGAAACTGCCATGTAGTAATTTATTTATCACATATTTTCAAGCAAGAGAAAAAGACAACATATACGAAATTATGATTGATACTTTCAAAAAAAATTCTAAAAATGTATCAGAATGAGTTAACAAATTTCGTATCACAGTGAGTAATCAATTTTTTGTGAAAAGTTTAACACATGACTTACAATAAATATTTTAATTCTCATCATTGTAAATATAGTTAAATTATAATTCGTAAACTCAAACGAATATAAAATATTTATTAAATAATCACAAACTCTCACATGGGAGACGCCACTTGCAAAGACAAGTGCACATTTTATTATTCATATATGTATAATGAAATCAATGTGTTTGTGTAAATACACCGAACATTCTCAGCTGGTACTGGTTATCGCATACTTAAGATGAAAAAATCTGAAAATCTGAAAATAAATAATATAAAATTATTATATTATTTATTTGGAAACGTGCTACTGGTCACTTTAACTGTAATGGCTCGAATGATTTTAAACTACCTGAATTCATTCGAGCATGAAACTTTAAACCCCTTTCAAACCGACCTTACTATAAATAACTAAATACGTGTTAACTTTAAACAACAACAACATTCTTCATGTTCGACTTTTGTACAATTTTGATAAATACATTTAAATACCAGTTGCAGCAAACATGTGTCCATCATGTCCCATTCCGTAAGGGAAGGATATACATACAATGAGCTTTGTTCATTGTTGAAGGCCGTACGGTGACTTAATTTCTGTGTCATCGTGGTCTCTTGTGGAGAGATGTATCATTGACAATCATACAACATAGTCTTTTTTTTATAAATACAGATACGAATACAAATTGCGATTATTGTAGTTGATTTATATATTTATTTCACAAATTGATAATTGGTTGTATTTCTGGTACTTTGTATGATTTAAGGCATGTTTGGTGAAAAGATAAGAATCAGACAAACAAAAATACAAAAATAATTCATAAAATAAAATATACCTCGATTACGTCTACTTTCCGTCTGTATTGTTTTTCTCTTCTACTCAAATACAATTTTTGATTTAGGAAAACTGTCTACTTAATAATACAGAATTGACCATTGTATGCTTTTAAAAGTAAAGTAATTGTGTAACGGAGCTGACGAGGTTGTTTATCATACATATAGTGATATTAACCTACCATGCAATACTTTAAAAACAACTCTGATAACGTTTCGATAGATTGGCGTTGTCATCTATACAATATCAATAATGAGTACGGTACGTCCTACAAAAATAAAGACAAGCATTACCAGAAATATTTATTTAAATGAAATGCATAGCATTATTTTTATATTCAATGTTACTGCACTGACCTCAACATTTCCAACCTAAATTGTTTAAAGTACATGAAGATATTCTTTTAGTTTCAAATGAAATGTAGAGAGGTGCATTTTTCCCAATTTATATTTATAATAAAGAACAATAAACTATCGGAATAATTTCCCTATTTCAAAAACGTATATGTATGCACTGAAAATATCTCAGACAACGAAGTACTTGTGCAAACATCATAGTTTATTTTATAAAACACCTACGGAATATGCGACTGTCAACATATTTGTTAGAATATTCAAATCTACACGTTATGCTTACCTCTCGATCTACAATTCCAGTGTTGTTTACATTTCAGTACCATACTTCAACCTGTAAAATGGATAAAGTTAATATATATGATAATTAGTACACATGCTTTTCTAATATATGTCATGCCTATTGCAAAATGTTATGTTTGGATGCTCTTTATTTTATGACTAAATACATATGAGTTATACCCTTTGTCAACGTATTTTTATCCTTACATGATAATGCATAATAATCATTCAGATTAATTATTACTGCTAATTAGTGATACTTTAAAGTGTAATTGAAGACACATGTACATTAGTTTGTTTATAGATGTTTTGTATCCAGCGTTTTTGCCGTATGCCATACTGATGGCAGATTGTGTCAATGAACACACGAAGCAATACAGACAGATTCGAACACTATTTACCTATAACACATACATTGATACAATTATTTTGCAGTTGGTACGAAAAACTGTCACACGTCATCAAAGGATTGAAAATATCCATGAACTTACATCAAATGAATCAAAGTTGCGTTACCAATATCATTTACACAACAAAATTTCAGACAGCTGGGATATTAATATGTTCATGCTGAGTGATGCATTGCAATACGCGGAATTAAATAGAACAATAATGTATTTAATGTATACTAGTATATAATGTTGTATGTTTTAATGTGTCATAGTTTATAATAAACAATTTAAAAGGACAATATATTTATTTTACTGCACGTACGCGTGGTCATATACACTATCATTTTGAAACATATATAAACAAAGCATCAAGTTTAAACACAAGCACTAAATATTACAGAACAAATGTGTTATAAATGTTAACAACTTCCTTGTTTCAATTGTAACCAAAACTATTACAGTTGTTTTTTCCCGTACGTGACTAGCTTTGTACCAAGTGCAAAATAATATATGTCTTTAAAAAAATATACAAATATAAAAAAGAAGATGTGGTATGATTGCCAATGAGACAACTATCCACAAAAGACCAAAATAACACAGACATTAACAACTATAGATCATCGTACGGCCTTCAACAATGAGCAAAGCCCATACCGCATTGTCAGCTATAAAAGGCCCCGATAAGACAATGTAAAACAATTCAAACGAGAAAACTAACGGCATTATTAATGAAAAATATGGATGATAACAGGGCACAGTATGTTATTGATTTGTTGAAAATAAAAACTTGAGTTACTAGTACTTACCGATTGTCTGTGTCGTACACTTTCATATATAACAATTTCAGTTGTAAAAATTTAAGTTAAATAAATATCATAAATATTTTCATCAGTTATATTGTTAACAAAAAAATCAGAAACATCACATTATTTAATGAAATTATCAAAAATAGTTTATAGATGGACGAGACCGAAAAAACATATTAAAAACGTGTTTAGTTTTTTTATTGTTTGTCTGTCTTTTTAATCGTTTTAATCCATGGCGTCGTAAATGAGGGGCAAATCTAAGTAAGTTTGTTTTCGATTTATGAGTTTGAATGTCAGTCTGGAATCTATCGCCCCATTGTTTTAAAGAACAATACAAATTAATACTAATACATTGTATCAGTGAAGATGATATAACAATATAACATACAAATATATCTTTAACTATGTATCATAATAAAAACCTTGCAGAAGCAGTTTGCGTAGAACGCATTGAAGCCAATGTTAAGGTGAAACAAAGCATGCACATTTGGTTAATCATGTAACAAAACATATTTATACTAAATAAAACGAAAAATACGAAAAATTAAGAAGCAACAAGCAATTACAAATAAACAATATGAACACATGTAGGCAATCAATACATCATAAGCAGTCTTTCAACAAATGAAAAAAAAAAAAATTGCGACAAATTTGCAAGATTACCTTTAACATGTTTAATACCAATTGCCAGCACTGGTTATTTAGTTTCTTAACTGAATGCAAACGAATGTGTTCTTTCTTATAGTTTTCTATGTCGTGTTCAATGTTGCGCTGCTGTCATTGTCGTTTTGTTCCCAATTAAACAAAGAAATCATTAACAATAAGTCATTCGTGCTGTTCGCATCATTGACATTAAATCATAATGTGTATTTAAAATCAACACTGATTTTTTTCACGACCATGTTTCAGTTTTTGCCAAAAAAAATGTCATTTTTTCATATGAATACGATTTTGGTGTCTATCGCATGACTTCCAATTACATTGTTTGTATTCATCCTTAAGGGCATACGATACAGTTACAGGGGAGGTAGTGACGTTGCTAACGTAAAATGTTATTTTCGCGACGTCAAACTGTGACATATCGGGAAAAGATGCATTTTTCGACTGATTTTTATCATTCAAACTGATTTAATTTGAAAACGAGTGCATGGACCACCATTTTTTAAATCGACATTGTGTTTCATTTTGCAGGGAGATTATGTGGACCAAATTTTTAAAAACTGTAAATAGTGCAATTTTTTTAATTTTGATAAATATAGAGCAAACAATGACGTTTTTTTTCTCAATTCATGACCATTTGATAAATATGAGTTATTTCTGAATAAAAAATGCATATTTTTTTAGGATACTTATAAAATACAGAAATTACAAATTATTTAACAAAAAACAATTTGTGCTTATCTTTAAAAACAAAAAAAGTTATGGATTTCTTTCGAAAGGGAAAATACGGCAAGAAATCCGAATTTTTAGCAAATATACAAAATTCGACCTCATTTAACTCAAAAAGTAGCACATGTAGGTATATTTTTTATTATATATTTGATTTAATCAGGCAAAAATAAGCCTATATGGAAATTTTCATTTAACTGTAAATACGGGATCAAAACTGTATCGTATGCCCTTAAATGTCGAATAGTTCATGATATCAAAAAAAAACTATCATTTGAATACGTCTAAATTTTTTGCATCACAATTTAATATGATATTGTAAAGAAATGGTTCAATTTTGAGACGTATGATATCATTATTTCTGACTATAGCTGTTTATGAACATACCTGATTGATTAAACACAAATATACTGTAAATATAACTGCTATCGTTATACAGAACAGTCGGCGTGGATCCTGATATTTTAGATAGCATTAACAACTGCTTGGCATTGGCATAATATATGTAACTACCGACGACATGGATAGAATTGTATGATGTTCTAACATTTGTTGAATGTATTGTTTTAACATCAGAATTATCGTCATTAGCTGATTTCATGTCACCATCGTAGTTAATCCAATACAGTCTGTTCTCTTCAGTGTCTACAATGAGTTGAAACCAGTAGTGGATAAATCATAATTCATTCGTACAACAATAATATATGTACTTATTTTATTTATAAATCTGGTGTTTACGTCACGATTGATTCACATCGATTTACGACGACATACACAATTCAATGCAATAAATGTTTACACGTTTTATTACGTCTTGTTCCTTCGACGTATAGGTAAAAACAAATTGATCAGTATTTTTAATGTTTTGAACACTAATCCGTGAACAAAAAACAAACAAAATAAAGACAAATTGTCATATTTTAAGTAATTTTAGTACAAAGCTAGTAACAGCATACCTATATCCATGCAATACACAGGTGTGGATGTGAAGTTAGTGATCGTTCGCCTATCAGAGAGATCAAATCTAGACTTCAATATTCCTGTACTCTCTTCAACTATATACATCCACCTGTAAAACAAATCAAAACTTGACTTTTTAAGGAAATTAAAGTTTCAGGTTCACTTTGTGTTTAAGTATGTACATGATGTTGTTTTAGTAATAAACATGAATGAGAGAGGCAGACAATGCTATATAGAAGGTTTATGATATATAAAACATGTGTTACATTAGATATTGTTGTATAGTACTATAAACCGATAGGTAAATATAAATTGTGCATATTACGTCGACTTGGAAAGAGGATAGGTATATAAAAACCAAACATAAAAACGAGTATACTGGAAGGAACTTACAAATTACAATGGCTCACTTTCTTTAACTCAAGGATCGATTTTCAATGCTTCATTTTCAAAAAAGGGACACTTTCCTATAAAGATACATTCAATTTGACAAACTACTCGCACAGAACGAGTTTGCTAGTGTTAACATCCCGAACAACAAAACAGGTCAACCTAGCCTAATTTAGCATGTATAGGTCATCATGACTGTTTCTTTCTTTATAAATCAGTCGACCCTTTATTAAAAATAATATGTATACTATCAATATGATAAGACCCATTAATCATTTAAATGCATAAAAGACATTAATGATGTCCGAATTTTAATAACGTATAACACATTCATGGATAAGAAGATATGGGATGAACATAAATATTTAAATTAGATATAAAGTACTCCATTGAAACAAAGGGTACTTCTAATGGGATCCTAGATAAGGTATCTGCAAGCTTTATGTTGATACATAAATATCAATGCATTTGTTTTAAGAAAATCAATTCGTAATGATAATATTTTCATTGAATTTGTTCCTTTATATTCAGGATATTGAACGGCATGTATCACAAACTAAGATGTGCATGCAATACTACTAATAACAGAGAAACTTGTAGTGATTTAACATCTCTAGTGCAATCAAGATATTGTTTGAATTACAATTAAGGTAACACGACAACCCACCTCCCACCCTTCACCCCCACCCTACACCCCCCGGTTGGGTAGGCGAACGCGCGTCTAGAGTACATAATTTCCATATCCTGGATTCACAGTGACTGTTGAGCTTGGTTTTGACAAAAAAGGATAACTTTACTTTAGAAAAATGACCAAATGTCAGACAGTAGTAAGCAAAAGGAATGATCTTGTTAAAACACACCTTAATTTTTGGCGAAGGCAGGTACAATCTAAGATATCAACCTCCTAATATATAGTATATATTAATTGGGAAATCAATGTTGTTATTGCATTATATTAACAACAAACACACCATAATATGGAAGTATTTGTTTTAGACAGATCGTACTGCATGTCAGATATTCAAATTGTAAAATAATCTTCAATTTAGAACATATCATTTTAATGCAAATGTCCATGACATGTCGTTGAACCCGATAGTATATGTCAGTGCATTAGTCGAATATGTGACCCAGTTTTATGTGTACTCTATGTGTCAATTCATTGTCTCAAATAAATGTAGATATATTATGCAAACTCAAATCAGAAAGTTGTAAAGGCTGACTATATCAATTAAAATACAAAACTATATAAAACTGAATTGAAAAAAAAAAATCAATTACAGCATTACCTGTTAAAGTGAAAAAAGCAAAAACTTATAAATGAGGGAAATGAAAATGAAAAAAAAATAAATAAAAAGAAACCAGATCACACTTGAATATTTTACACGTTGATGACAACAAAGTTTACAAAACTAAAAACTAAACCTGTCTTACAAAACCACATGTACTATGTATCACATCTTAACTGGAGATCAAGTTGATGCTACTGAAGATGCGCTTTTGACAATAATGTAGCTTCAAATATGACAGAGGCTATAATAATTGAAAATATAAGACTGATACAAATGTCTAAGAGTTATTTATAACTTATCAGTGACAGTTGATTATCATGTTGAACAGATGCTAATAATGATCCATTGTATTTATTTAATATAAGTTTTGGTTTATTACATGTTCATTCGATAAAGGATATAAATCATGTGAAGCCTAATGGTGATGACATAGAGCCAACCAGTTTTATTACATTTCTAGCATATCATTAACTGTAACTTAAATCCTCTCAAAAAAAAAAGCCAATCATAACTAATTATAGATTGCAGTAAACAATTAATTTCTCCAAAGGCGACAATGGTAGCCTATCTGGTATAAAAATGCATTTATAGCGAAACATGAATGATAAAACATGTGTATTGTTCTGTTTACAAAATAAATTCTTAATCGCTCAATTTCTTAAAAAAATAAATAAAACTGAATACCTATTTGTAACATCAAGTCGTATTACAGAAGGATTGATAAAAGTTGATAGCACAGTTACATTGCTTCCGTCTAGATTGCATCTTGAGAGTGTGTCTCTAATATCATCAATCCAGTAGAGATGATCATTAGCTGAATCAACAGCTATTCCTACTGGATATGCCAATGATTGGACAACTGTCTGTAATGTTGTATTGTTTGAGGGATAAGCAAATCTATAATATTATAAAAAGTAATTGACATTAACAAAAATTTAACCCGGCCAGGTTTCGCACCTGTCGCAAGACAAAAGCATCTGGACTTTGTTATTCTTGTATGCTTTTTTATTTTTTAGTTCATTTCTATTTTTTGTTAAGTGTAACGTTTATTTTTAATAAACGTGTACGCATTTTTGTTTTGATGAGTTAAAGTCTGCTTCCGTATGCACGATTTTCTCTCTGTTTTGAAAACTAATTAATGGCTTTCGGCTGATTTCTGCTCTTTAGTTGGGTTGTTGACTCTTTGACACAATCCCCATTGCAAATCTTAAGATTATTCTTAACTATGCCGTTTTTACTGATCTTGTTATATATACCAAACGTCTCCACTGACTAATTCTGAAAACATTCACAAAAAATTGAATCTGTTATATTATGATAGTGACATAATGTACGATACAATGACAAATTGATGTTGATGGTTTTAGCTTAGACGGGTAACAGGCAATTTTGCTTCAAATGTTAAGGTGTGTTTAGACATATCTATCGAACACATCAATTAACGGTGCATTAAAGCTGACAAATATCCAGTACTTGTTAAACACATACATCATAACCTTGTCGAGACTAAGTACCGTATTGTATTCTCAAAATCAACTTATGTAATCTTTATTTGTAAACTTAATTAAAACTATTTATACAAGTTGTCATATTTCAGGACAACGTTTTAAAAGTTATAATGTTTCCAGAAAATGTTGTATTAGGATCTGCATGGACTACATACAAATAAGACTGTTAAATTACACATATGCTGAGAAAACGACACAGTAATAGTATGTAGTGGTAGTAGTTAATTACTGGGATCGATTGAAATGTTGATTAAAACATTAAACACAGTAGCCAGTAATGTTAACTAAAATTAACGGTATGCTTTAATTTTGTCTTACATTGTATTTATTAGATTTATATAAATGAATGGGAAACATCATATAAAAATGTGATATACTTAAATCAGATAATATAAAAGGGGTATGTGCTTTTTTTAAGATTTATTGTGGAAGCTAGTGGTAGTGGTAATAGAGGTAATAATGATGGTGGAAATAGTAGTAGTAGTAGTAGTAGTAGTAGTAGTAGTAGTAGTAGTAGTAGTAGTAGTAGTAGTAGTAGCAGTATTAGTCGTAGTAAAAGTAGTAGTAGTAGTAAAAGTAATAGTAAAAGTAGTAGTAGTAGTAGTAGTAGTAGTAGTAGTAGAAGTAGACGTAGTAGTATTAGTAGAAGTAAAAGTAGTAGAAGTAGTAGGTTGTTCTTCAAAATCAAAACGTTATAGAAAAACTGAATCCTGTGAATACAGTAGCTTTAAACTAAAAATTATACAAATGAAATAGATGATTATCTATATTTACTTGAACACACATTAAGAAAATATCAATACAATCACTTTTATGAGACAAAACAAGTAAAACCAAACAGGAAACACACTTAAAAAACATAAATATAACACTGTTGACGAACCGGTAGAGACTTGACAATACTGACATATAATACAGATGTGAAATGTACCGAAACTAAAATACAACAAGATAGAACTCAAGATTTAACAAGTAAAACACTCCATGTCTGAATGAAAAAAAACTCATCTGAATTCACATTTTTGTTGAAAATCTTACGTTGAATTTAGAGAGTAAAGTTACATTATGTATAACAACATACATGTATATCCAAGTCTAAATTAAAAACAAAGTTCAACCTATAATAGCGTGTGATAAAAACATCAGTTTTTTTCATGTGCATGCAAACACAAATGTATTGGAAGAGGAGTTTAAATATAGCACAAACAATATTTTCCAAAAGACAAAAAAAGTGAAAGAATATATTTCAACAAAACCCACTTGTCAAATAAATTAATTACCAGATGTAACAAAATGGATCCAATTACTTATTTAATGCCAAACAGAAAACGATCAACTTGTAAATAAGATATTATACCGCAAACAAAATGTGCACAAATAAGTACATCATATCCAGATTTTAACATTCAATGTCTCTTCAGTGATGTTAGGAATCGAAACGGTATTTGAAAGGACATATAGTTTATCACAATTTAGCCTAGACTCCTAAATTTTAAAATGGCGAAATAGGATAACATCATTTATTAATAAATGTCTTTTTTCTGTATCTTGTTATTATTTACACTTTTTTTTAAAAAGAAATGAATATTAACAAAATCAATATTTTACATACAGGTACTTTGCTATTCAAATCACGAGGCGTTGTTAAATCTCGAAAAATATGCGATCAAACAGACCTTCATTAGACATAACACGAATATCATTAGGAAAGGGTGAAATATTGTGATATCACAATGTATGTCGTTCAATAAGGATGAGTGTGAAAAAAATATATCGAACTGCAAAGATTATGATGTGTTCATTTGAGGAAACGTAAGTGGATACTTTGACATACAATTATAGTGTAAAACTTGACATTCAACATCTTAATTCTTGTAAATAGTTATCAAATTAACAGGATTATAATTTAGTACGCCAGACGCGCGTTTCGTCTACATAAGAGTCATCAGTGACGCTCATATCAAAATATTTATAAAGCCAAACAAGTACAAAGTTGAAGAGCATTGAGGTTCCAAAATTTCAAAAAGTTGTGTCAAATACTGCTAAGGTAATCTATGCCTGGGATAAAAAAAATCCTTAGTTTTTCAAAAAATTCAGACTCCTGTAACATGTTATATGTATTAAAAATTATAGTGTAAAATTTGAAATTCAACATCTTAATTCTTGTAAGGCTCCTGCAACACGTTGTATGTATTAACAAACAACATAGATAGATAAATATGCTTAAATATCATGGTTTTTGTAAGTTATATTTGTTTTAAATCATAATCGTCTTAGTTCAACGTCATTTACTTTTAACCGTACTTCGTGTAGTTTCGAGGGAAATCCTTTTACGACATTGTACTGATAAACTATCGTGATAAAGTAGCCAAATATATCGAATGTTCGACGTTGCATCGTACAGCTTTATATCAGCAAATTATATTTGAGGCCTATCGTAATGTAATATTTATATGTCATCGTGATATCTTACATGTAGCTTAACAATTCGCCTGTGTATTTTATAGTTTTGTGTTAGCATGTTTAATGATAACCCTTTCGTTTCATTAAAGTGTTAGGGCATCATTTTATCTTTACTTAACATCATTCACTTTTTGTAGTCTATGCATAATTTTAGGATTGGGGAACAATTATGAAAGATTGGAAAATATATATGCCTTATATATCATGTACTTTAGTACGACGCTAGATTAAAACTGACGTGCAAAGGTAACACCCAGTCAGCGAAAAGCTTAATTATTGTTAATCCAAGGTGGTCGTGTGGTCTAGCGCACTGGATACAGTGCAGACGATTTAATGTCACGATATATCAGTAGCATGGGTTCGAATCCCGGCGAGGGAAGAACAAAAAATGTGCGAAAGCAAATTTACAGATCTAACATTGTTGAGTTGATGTTTAGACGAGTTATATATATATAATAATATTAACCGAGTACATACTTTATTATGTTGAACTCTTATGTGTACATGTAATATATATCGATCTTCTACTGGCTGGCATTTAAAAGGACTTGATGTTAGCCAACAGCACATTAGAACTAGCAACAACATTCATGTTTGATGTGAATTCGAAAAATATTAAGTGTTAAAGTTATGATTCTAAAATAGTGTTAAATATGGTGTCGGTATGAATAAAGGCAACAGACGTATACCGTTTTCGAACGTCATTAATCGATTGAGAGAAACAAATATTGGTTACAAACTAAAACGAAGGGAAAAACATCAATTATAAGATGAAAACAATGAAAGAACAGAAACACTGAAACTACAATGCAACACACAAAAACGAACCATCAGATAACAACTGTAATTTTCCTCACGTGGTACAGGACATCTTAAGTATACCGTCAACATTGTATCACTATGTCGCGTTGACATGTGTATGTCTGTAGGTTAATTACTTTCCTGTATGGTGTGAGTTTGAATATCGTTTTCTAATAAAGTATGTTTTATTTGAAGTTAATGTACAACGATATGTAATAAAGGGACCAGAAGATTGGCGAAAGATATCAGAGGGACAATCAAACTCATAGATTAAATGTCAAACTGACAACGCCATGGCAAAAGAAAAAAAAAACCTGACAAGTTTGACAAGGGAACAAACTGCAAAAGATGAACGAAAGATGGTGCATGCACTATTTAAAGCCTTTCAGCTTATCAGTCTTTGTAGATTTAAAATTGATCAAAATTCCATACTTGAAACCAAACAATTTGTCAATGAAATATGCACATGTCAGATATATGTGATATTAATAACTCTGTAAACTTTGACATGTGATACTTTAAAAAAATAATCTTGACATAAGACATTATGTTCGTTTTACGTTGTGGTAAATGAGAACAGAGATGCCTATACATATGTATCACTATCATTACAATTGATAGAAACGATGTTTTTCTTTAAACTTGATTTTACCACCTTCAATCGATGTTTCTCTTACTATTGATGTCATCAAAATAAATGTTTACCTACCGAACGATTTCATAATAATTGTATCTTGGAAAATAAATGTATCTGTTTTGGTAATCATAGTCTATGGCAAACACATAACTACCTCCATGCTCTAACAGAACATTTACACTGCGTGTATCAACATCAAATTCAATGATTCCAGTGATGGTTGAATACAAAAGTTTGACTTGATAAGCTAAAACAAAAACATTTCGATAAGTATCCTAGTGATTCATAAAAACCAATATTACAATAAAGTAAATAGAACAAAACCATGACATTTAATATTTTAATGAACGGCACGCACAAAGATAAATATTGATAGAATACGTATTGCTCATCTGCATTGAATTCCTTCTGGTGTTTTTCGACCCCGTTTTATAAATAACATGATAATGGACAATAAAACAATTTTTTCATATAGTATGTGTGCTTAGATCATTTGTAGATACATCTGTTTTTGAAGTGACCGATTGCTAAGGCCACACCAATTTAATTTCTTGTTCTACGGATTCTTTGACGCTAAAATTTAGGGCGAGCGAGCGATTTGAAAATTTTAATAAAAAAATATTTAATTTGCAAATTTTTGAGGCGAAGCTTGAAAAGTAAAGGCGAGCGATTATAATTTTTTTATGTAAACATAAAATATTAGAATTTGACAATATTAAAACTTGATTTATCACTTGTACTTTGATATTTCTTTAATTTCTGATGTATTTTTTCCCTGTTCACCAAGAAATAATTAGATCTGGTCTATGTATGTGTGACTGACAATGAGAACATTCTCCATCCAAGTCATAATCAGTTTAGGGGCAACCCCTTAATGTTATAAATATCCCTTTCACATGTTTTATGAAGAATCAATATAAGTTATTATATATTTGTTTGTACAAAAGGGCTCATATTTTCTCAAAGAACTATATATCTATCTGGTATTAAATGGTCAAAACATGTTCAAGTATGTTGTAATATTCCTTGACTTTACCATGTTAAATTAACACATATCAGTTTAGTATTATTCAAAATAAGTGGACCCTCTTTTAGAAAAAGTTGTTTAAAATATGATGTAACTCTCTTCTTTTTGAGTACAAAATTCTAAGTTTTCAAATGTTTTGTATAGAAGAACTATACAAATCCTTGGTATTTCTATTTTCTTTTCTACATTAGTAAAATGACCCCTTGCATGTTTGAGGGAGGGTTATTCTCAACCAGATAATAACAAACACAGGTCAAAGTACGGCTTTTTACACAGGGCTTTGATACAGACCAAACAGCAAGCTATAAAACCCCAAAATTATTAGCGTACACAATTCGAACAGGAAAACCAACAATCTAATTTAATATATATCCAAACGGGAAAATACTAATGAACAACATCAACACGATAACTGATGAACGACAGGCCCCTGAATCAATCAGGACAGGTGTATAAACATGCAGCGGCTATAGATAGTTTTGTTTCGCCAATATTTCGGAGCAATCCCACTTTGGATAAATAGTTTTCATGCTAAAACAAATATTCTCACAGATATTTACACAGTGAGGTTGGGTGCTTTTATATTTAAAATCGTTATATACAGGTTAGACTGTGATTTTAAGAACAAATGTTGATTTTTTCTTTTTATAATATTTACACAAAAAAACCGGTGCGGGAAATGGACATGAATACATTTCCGGATGCGGGAAGCGGGAATATAAAATAAATTAAAAAAATCTGTTTTGAAAAAAAATAGGTGCGGGCAGGTCCGTCGAACAAGGAATCAAATTGGTGTGGCCTAATAAAAAAAAAAACAAAAAAAACACACACACAATAGTTTCAGCCAAGATAAAACTGTTACAGAATTTCACCTTTAATACAAAAATGTAAATAACGTGTAGACTTTGATACATCATTAAATGCGAGGCACGTTTACTTTTTTCTAAAGTGGTAACTCAAGAGGGTTGTCGATCGTAAAAGGGCAAATCAAAAAACTGTTTATTTGATAGTCCATGTACTGTATATACGTTGTTAAGTGTATAATTCGAAACAATTGCTTTTAATTATTTGTGATAAATCAACTTGATCATGTTGATATTGAGCAGATCAGCAAATAGATAACCTTAAAACAGGTACGAACAATCAAAGTTATCCAGAACGAAGTTAACTTTTACAGTATTGGTTTCGAAGTTAACTTCAGAATCTAAAAGGTACATAAAACAAATGCAATAGTCCTATCTTTATTAGTTTGGAGATAGTCACCATAGCTGGTGGCCTTGTAAAACCTATATGCTCTTGATAATACAACAAAATCTTGTTTACACATGAATGAGAAGATAGTAAGCCAACGACACTTATCGTTTACAAATCCCTCGATTCCATTAAAGTTAAAGGCAAAAACAAGTACGACGTTCAAGAGCAATGAACAACTACAATTCTGAAAGGTTTTGTCAAATACAGCTGATGTGACATATTCTAAAGGTTGACACTGCATAGTAATCGAACAAAAAAATGTTTAAACTGCAAATCCAAATTTATAACTATGACCATATCAATGGTTACTCATGCCAACACTAAAGTTATGGAGTACTAGACTGGTGATACCTTCACCAGTGACGTCCAGCCAGTGGCAGTAAACGAACTTATCTTTACGACACAGATACAGATGATTAATTGGTAATAGACAGTCTAATATGCCGTTTTGTACGTAATGTTACCGGTTCATACTTTTGCTTCTGTATCTACGAGCACGTACAACATATCAGGGTCCCGAGATTAGTTGATGGAGAACACAAAAGCGTGATGTAGTGATTATGAAATGCTAATATTTATCAAAGGTACAGGATAATAATTTAAAACGCCAGACGCGTGTTTCGTCTAAATTTAAGAAATCCTTAACATGAAATAAGATAATGGGATATGATTGCCAAGAAATCAATTACAGTTAATTTGGTTGTTTTGAGTGTTGGCCTCTAATAACTACCTGGTATGATTTGACAACAACACTATATAGTTTTTACTTAATTGTCAATTTTCTGAAATTGTACAGAAAACACAACATTAAGGATGTACTTAGGTGAGGTTAGGTAAAAATGAATAAATTAAGAATTTGAAATTGATACTATAAGCTGGTAGAGCATTCCTTAAGGATAAAAATAGGCTAAAACTTTTGATAGGTCATGGACCTCCTTTTCGAGATATTTGAGATGGAAAAGGCTGACTCAGACTTTTACCTTATATTTGCATTGGTATTATTTGGGTCTCAAAACAAAAGAAAGAAATTAAGAATCTTCTAAAATTTTGGTAAATGACCTTTCATGAGCTATTGAGACTTATATGAAAAAATAGATGGGTGTTATGGGGCAAAATATTTTATCTTGCATTGTATGGAAAAAACCCAAGAAGTCCGAACATTTGACACGAATTCCAAAACCTCACCTAAGTACATCCTTAATTCACATGACTATCAATTATTTAGCTATTTTTCTAAATTTCCTGTTTACAAAAATATGAATTTTCGAAATACTAAGGAATTTCTAATCCCATACATCAATTACTTTAGCCGTATTTTGCTAAAGTAGTCTATGTATGGGATTAGAAATTCCTTGGTATTTCGAATATTCATATTTTTGTAAATAGGAAATTTAGAAAAAAAAGGTATAACAGTTATTGTGATTTATTATAATTTGATATGAGTGTCACTGATAAATCTTGTGTAAACGAAACGCGTAACTGGTGTATTAACTTATAAGCGAATCTATTTTTTGGAGGTGCCACACTGCTCCTTTTGTTGTAGGTATACACACACAGTATTAAATTGTACTGTTATACCAATTTGCCAGTATTTATCGAATTTTTGTATGTTTTCCTTGAAACATATTTTGGCCCCAAATTTGATAAAACAAATATTCTGGTCATAGAGATAAAAAAATATTCTGAATGCAGTTTTTTCCATACAGTATAGTGATAAATATTGAAACACAATTATTTGATTACTAGCATCGAAAAGCACTGAGTAAAAACGTTCGTGCGAAAAAAATCCGACAAAGAAAAAAAATATACTCCCAACCCCCCTTTTTCTGTTTTTTTTAAGTTTAGTTGTTGCTCCTTTATGAAAGCCATTTTGATTATTTACGGTACTTTAAAAATACTTTAAGATGTCCCGATTACGCATTGGAATATTTAAGCTGCAGCAGCGTGCTTAGAGACGAAAATAGGATTGAGAAGATTTCTATCTTTTCTGTTTGTTTTAAATGTTATTTTTTCAATAAGAAGTATTTAGCAAAGGGGTAATGTTTTTTTTTTAATTAAGTGTACTTTAACTAATCTGAGATACTAGACAAAAATACAATTCACCTCACACTTTTTAAGTAATGCATTTATGGCTAAATAGTTGTTTGAGTTTAGCCGAGTGGCAACTATTTCCGTGTACGTCTAGTCAGAAAGACCTTTTCAAATGAAATATGTGTTCGGCAATGATGATGATTTTAGTCTTGATAAAGCATGTAAAGATATTTCTATAAAGAACTTTATTAATTATTGTTTTAAATATTAATTTTATTTAAAAATCGTTTGTTCCTTAAATATATACGCATGGAAAAAAGTATTGCAACACCTTGATTTTTTAAACCTTGGAAAATCAGCCTCTTATTTTGGATAGAATATGATAAGATATTTTTAAAATAATATTAAAACGTAGTTAATGGTAATATTGGCTTTAAAACGATTACAAAAATGTATGAAAAAAAATGTTTTATCTTACCACAATTTTGATAACAAAATAAAGTATTTTTTGTAAAAAAAAATGCATTTTAAAACTTTTACAGTAGTCGAACTTCTCAATGTCAGACATTTCAAATTATTTTTAAGATGATTGTTGACATCATGGTTGATTGTTATACGCCAAGTGATAAGTACTTGGTGCAGCCTGCATTTCAACGAATAACCGCTTATTCACGTTTTATGATTCCAGCCACCAGTCGACCAATTTGTTGCTGAGGTAACTGCAATCATTCCTGATGAAGGGCATTATTTATTACATGACGTGTTTGAACTGGGGTGTCCTTTTGCCCAACAGTGTCCCATATATGTTTGATATGGTTCAAATCCGGCCTACGATCGGACCAAGGAAGATAAACTACATTCCATTTGAACAATTGATCTTCCTCCACGATGCTAGTTTCTAACTTTGGCGAGCTCTGCACTGCATTTGATACGGGTCATTTTATGTCTGTCTGTAAGCAAAGGTCATCGAAATGTTCTTATCGTACGGTTAGCAGTAGCTATGAGTCGATATCGAGCAGTTCTTGTTTAAAGTCTCATGTATGGCAACCACTCTCTTTTTAGGATTGTATTGTTTGCAATGGACTTCCTTCTGACCAACCTTCATTTGATTTTTCCCTAACAGTTGTTTTAGTGGATCTTTTAACATCGTTTGTAGCCTGATTTTGAGTCTCGAAACGACTTATTGTTGACTGGTGATAACCAACAATACGTGCAATTGTCACAGCGACATACCTGCTTCTCTTATATCGGTAATCTGCCATTTTGCTGCAGTTAATATTTGTGGAGAACCCATTTCAAGGTGTCAATCACATAACTTTATTAACTTGGTTATTTAAAGTGTACAAAACTATGGGGATACACACATCAGTTTTATTGTTTAAGGGTACATTAGGTCTTTAACATCGTTTGTTGCCTGATTTTGAGTTTCGAAACGACTTATTGTTGACTTGTGATAACCAACAATACGTGTAATTGTCACAGCGACATACCTGCTTCTCTCATACCGGTAATCTGCCATCTTGCTGCAGTTAATATTTGTGGAGAACCAATTTCAAGGTGTCAATCACATAACTTTATTAACTTGGTTATTTAAAGTGTACAAAACTATGGGGATACACACCTCAGTTTTATTGTTTAAGGGTACATTAAGTGCATCTGCAGATAAGAACTTATCGAGTCGATATTTAAACTCAGGTGAGATTTTAATAAGTTAGTTTTCTTGTTTTTCTTGTTTTACATTGTCTTATCGGGGCCTTTTATAGCTAACTATGCGGTATGGGCTTTGTTCATTGTTGAAGGCCGTACGGTGACCTATAATTGTTAATGTCTGTGTCATTTTGGTCTCTTGTGGACAGTTGTTTCATTGGCAATCATACCACATATTCCCTTTTATATGTTAACTATTTTTTTTATTTCAACACATTATATCACAAAAAATAAAGAATGTTTTTTTTATTTGAATTTCAATTCGGTGTTGCAATACTTTTCACAATGTGTATGCATGGTAAAATTAATGTTCTAAATGCCTAAATTTGTGTGTACCTAACCTACACAAGGCCTGCATCCACTGCATGTAGACAAAACATGATTTAAACTATATGTGCACACTGAGTTTTATCAATGGGAACGTAATTGTGTTTAGTTTACGTGTGATTTAAACTAACACAAAACCGGGTTGAGGTCAATGTGAACACGGCCTTGTAATCTCTGTTATATTTAGTTTCGATCTTAATGTTTCATTACTTGGTTATGCTACAAGTAATAATACACGTAGTTGATAATGTCATAAAATAGACATTTCATATAGGATTTGAAAATTAGAAGTCAACTTTACTTAAAGGGCACTAGCTGTCAAATTCATGTTGAAATTACTTTATATTCTTTATTGCATAATTTCAGCTTTCCAATTGTAAACTTTCCATTTCTAAGTATCAACATTCCAGCAGCACCTGCATACGGGGTATATATCTCCCAATTGATACGATATTCCCGTGCTTGCATTTCCTATCATGATTTTCTTCATAGAAGGTTGCTGCTCACAAGGAAGCTATTAAACCAAGAGTTCCAAATGGTAAAGTTGAAATCATCCCTTCGTAAATTTTACGGACGCCATCACGAGTTGGTTGACTGTTATGGCATAAGCGTTTCACAAATGATAGCGGATATGTTCCGTACGTCGTAACTACAATCCCCTTTCCTTTCATGAATGTGACCTACCGAATTAGACTATTTACCACATAAGCAACACGACGGGTGCCACATGTGGAGCAGGATCTGCTTACCCTTCCGGAGCACCTGAGATCACCCCTAGTTTTTGGTTGGGTTCGTGTTGTTTATTCTTTAGTTATCTATGTTGTGTCTTGTGTACTATTGTTTTTCTGTTTGTTTTTTTTTCATTTTTAGCCATGGCGTTGTCAGTTTGTTTTAGATTTATGAGTTTGACTATCCCTCTAGTATCTTTTGTCCCTCTTTTAAATAGTTCGAATAAATGTTTTATATTGTAATAAATAAAATATGAGATTTGAATTCAAATCTCATATTTTATATATGAATTCAAATCTCATATTTTATTTATTACAATATAAAACATTTATTCAAACTATTTAAAGTATGCAATAAATAATATACAGGGCAGGGACAATGGAATACGTAGCTCCCTTTCGTGTGTATTTTAGTCCAGACGTCATCTAATTAATTATCGAGTTGACTTCTAAAGTCATGCGATGACCATATAAGGGATGTAAACATAATTACAGATATAAATAGATTAAGCAAACTCGTGCTGTTGGATTATTCCTTATCTATTGTATTTCATTTTATAGATAAAAAATAAATGGTTAATATCGTTTTTTTCCTTATAAAAAAACGATTTTTTTTTCTGGATCGAATCAGTCAATCAAATGATTTACTTTGGTTTCACTTTCAATGTTTACATTCTTTTCCTTTAAATAACTTTTCACATACAATTAACGTGTTATCCATCTCAAGCTAATGAGTTAAATTGAAGTTCACATGAATACGGATTCAATGAGGTCGAATTAGTCACTGGCAACTGAATAATTCAACTCGATGATTTTCATCTTATTTTGACAAAATTGAATCATACTGACTTCTCAAAGCTAATTATTATTTCACTATTTGCATTTCATTGTTGATTGAGCAAATACAAAAAGATATTAGATTTTTGATACATCTCGTAGCTAGTACTCCTTTAGCAATGTTTAGGTTTTAAAATGAATACGTTAACAACTTTGGAATTGAAAAGGCACACACACGTCAGTTGGGCGTTTTGCCGAAATTAATTTCGACAAGGCTGCTCGATTAAAAAAATTAAGTAAAATAAGAACAAACATGAAATCATCGAAGACCAAACAGATGTTTACGTAGACAATAATAACTAATAACGAATATGATTATCGAAGGATCTCGACAACAGAACTTTAAAAAAGAAATAATACATCAACTTGTAAATACATTTGATCTGAAACAGTCATGTTAGCTCCACTAAATACAAATAATAATCAGATAATTCTGCAATAATGTTCATTTCTTTCAATTTAACAATGTTCACTACAGTCAAATGTGTAATGTTCAGACGCCGCTTGGCTTCATAAATAGGTTATAAGGATATATTTGGAAACATTGTTCAGTACTTGATGTTGACCTCTACACATCAGCTACATATTGATTTATCTGAAATTCTATTAGTTAGAAGTTTATTGACCAAACTCGAATTTTCTATTCACGACTACAGATACAGCCCATAGAATTCACTAATGACTTACAATATGTATCAAAGGTACCAGAATGTCAGACGCGCGTTTCGTCTACATAAGACACATCAGTGACGCGTATATCAAAACAGTTGAAACGTCAAACAAGTACAAAGTTGAAAAGCATTGAGGGCCAAAATTCAAAAATGTTTTGTCAAATACGACTATAATTTGTTTCATAATAACGGCACTTTTTTACCAACAGCATTAACAAACTTTACATGATTATCAATGCAAGTAGCAATTAACTGGTAAAATTTCTTTTAAAATGAGAGATACATTTTGTAGGAAAGACTTACTCCAAACTTGTATGATACATTTTATATATTCGTTTCAAATGCATAGCTACTTTTCAAAGTTTACCAAATTGAGTTCGGTTGGATAATATTTCAATGCGTAGATAGATAAATATCCAGGATGCAACAATACCCGTAGATAAATACACAGGATGCAACAATGCCCGTAGATAAATACACAGGATGCAACAATACCTGACGATAAATTCAGTGACAGTAATTAACATCAACTCATCCGTATCATCTTCGTTGTTTTCAGAGAAAAAAATGAAATAATTCAGTATATAAATTTAAACAGCGCCCTAAAATTAACACACTTCCCGTTCGTTTATATTCATTTACAAAAGCACGTAGTGTAAATACATGTAATATCATGAGTTCAATATCGGCTAAATAATAGATCAATCTAAATGAAATTGTCAATACAGTATAGTATTTAACAAAACTTACAAAAAAAAGATAATTGAATACGTTTTCTAGACAGATTTTTATTTATGCTTTAGACATCACGTGATTTTTTCATCAAAAAGCTGGCGACTCCACAAGGACCATAGTGGTGATCACTTGAACATGCGTCTGAATAGAATTACAAAATTGCAAAACCGCTAAATGTATGAACAAAATCGTTATCACGGTGCTATAAGACCTTCTTTTATAATTAAATCCTGTGGAGCTGTTATAATGAGTTTGTTTACAGCTTCTGGGTCAAAATCACTGCTGTTGAAGGTTTATTCCTCTAAGGTATCATTAACGCAGTTGTCAGCACTACAAAGGTGCCATGAATTTTCAATAGTTGAAAGTGTTGCCGCGTTACATACACAATATGCCCCATATTCAAGACACTGTACACCTTCATACATGGTGTGTTACTAATTAGAAATAAACGATGTCCACCTAATACATGACGCACACAAAGGAGTGTGAAACGTGAATCTTAAATGTTGTTTGTGAATTCGTATCTCAGTTTACACTAAGATGTCGTAAAATTCAAATGAAAACCTTCATTTATCATGCTTTTAAATAACAAACAGTTACATCATAGAAACCAAATACCTCCTAAATTACAGTACACAATCTTTCTGCATTTAAAATTATTTGTTGATGTTAATAACGCCCTGAAGTTGTGTATAATATATAAAGAGTAAACGAATTAATAATGAATTTGACTATTTACTGTCTAGATTTCGTGAATATATGGACATTTGATCTGCTGGCAAACGACACATGTATCTACCAACGTCCAAAATGATCGGAATTGTCAAAGACAAACTTAAAAGTAGACAGCTTGTAATATATAAAGCTTAATAATACAATATAATACGTTACACAAAAATACTCACATGGTGCATGCAGTGTGTAATGAATTAAAAGACACATACACAACCAAACTTGTGCTCCCATTGCACTATGATTTCCACACACAATATTAGATTGCTGCTGTAACCGTGAAGCCTTCGGTTTTTATATCTAAAGAATGATGTGTTTATGAATGGGTGCTATTTTTGCATGTGGAATTTTTCCGGTATATCAATTATCACTTGTTCAAACCCGTCTTCATAAAATTTGACTTGTAAGTCAAAGCAAGATTACAATCATGATACTTGATCGTGAGATTATGACATTTCATAAAGAAGTTACTTTATTTATTTTTTGTATCCCATAATTATAAATCCAGTGTAAAGATTTTTTTTGTAATATACATTTTATTATTTTCATATCATCCTCAAGTCTCATCTACAAGTAAAGATCTACAAACAATAATTTTGTAATGACTCATAAATAATTGTTACACATTTTAAAATACTTTTTTGTCAATAATACAGTACAGAATACAGTTTCATTGAGCCCTATTTCTTAATAATATTATCAATATTTGACTAATTTTTTTTATTTTATTTTTTTTGCTTACTATAGAGACATGTCAATCCTATAGTAATATACAACAACATATGGGACTGTGAATCCTATTCTACATAAGTAAACATATCGCTTCAATATGAGAATACATGTATTAATAATATCTTTAAATACATGACATTTTACATCCAAGATTATATTTGATATTGTTAAATGAAAACTTATTTTACATCCCTCGACCAACTTTGAAAAAAATTAAGCCAGAATGTTCGAACATATTTACATTAAACAAAAAATGTATATATGTTTTTTTTAGTTTCTGCACAAAAAATACACACTTCTGTTTCACTATATGTACATTTCATAAGTAAAGTATTTGTTCCTAGAATTGTATGGAGCAATCTGTATCGAAATGCCCTTAATGTGGGGTCTTAAGTTATCATTCAAGAGAGACTAAAAAAGAAACTCCATTCTTCATTCACGATATCAATTCCCAATTCTATTTTCCATTTCTCTTTTATACGAGTTGGGTTTTCCTTTATTTTATCTAGAAAAATTCTATAAACATGTTTTGATACTTTAGCCACGGTTTTAATGGCAGTTACAATTTTGTGACCAACAGTATTTAGTTTGAAAAATATTTGTGAATGAATAACATTTTTCCATTCCTTTGGAAGTGCAAAAATTAGTTCATAGAACTGTAGGAAAGTTGTTTTTATATTATAATTTGTAATAAATTCATCATAATAGTAAAATTCTCCATTTTCCTTAATGAGATCATTTATGAAAAATATATTATTCTTTATCCAACTATTATAAAAAGCTGTTCTTCCATCAATCATAATATTTGTATTTAAAAACAATAACCCAGTGTAAAGATAGTTGATATATTTTTTTACTAAAATAAATTTAAAATATACCATTACAATCAGGGATTATAACAAAGGACCGAACAAATCACTACGAAATACCACCTTTTATAATAATAGTTTAGGTCATTCCTATTTAAAACTCAGACTGTAGAAGAGTTGAAATACAAACACATTAGAAAATTTAAATTGTAACTGTTATTTGGGATGCATGTACACAATAAAACATTGTTTTTTTTCTAAATAATTTCCAGTATTGACTTATACATGGTAAAAACACGTTAAAAAAGTTATCAAAGGTACCAGAATTATAATTCAGTACGCCAGACGCGCGTTTCGTCTACATAAGACTCATCAGTGACGCTCAAATCAAAAATATTAATAAACCCAAACAAGTACAACGTTGAAGAGCATTTGAGGATCCAAAATTCCAAAAAGTTGTGCCAAATACGGCTAAAATAATATAAAGTCACGGTTAAACTATATTTTTGTAATGCATACTTTTTTCAAATCTTTTCACGTGTTATCTTATTTACCGGATTTGTAATCACTTAAGCAACACGACGGGTGCCACATGTGGAGCAGGATCTGCTTACCCTTCCGGAGCACCTGAGATCACCCCTAGTTTTTGGTGGGGTTCGTGTTGTTTATTCTTTAGTTTTCTATGTTGTGTCGTGTGTACTATTGTTTTTCTGTCTGTCTTTTTATTTTTGGCCATGGCGTTGTCAGTTTGTTTTAGATTTATGAGTTTGACTGTCCCTTTGGTATCTTTCGTCCCTCTTTTATTCATGTGTCATTCTGATTTTGTTTTATAAGACGTTAAAACTATTGTTTTACTTCTACTGAATGTATTGTGGAAACAGACAAATGAATAGACCCGCACAAATCTAGTAATACCGTACTTCTGTATCTATATTGTTAAACAATCGTGGACCTTTTTCTTGTTTGTTGACCTCCACATGTTGAGGATTTCAAATAAAAAACACTTCACTTAAACCAAACCTTATATAATAACCTGCATTAGAGCAGTCTATTGTTGTAAAGGAGTAAAATCAATTATGATCAATTAATCTAATCTTAAAACATACTATTTGTATCTCTACAAGTGTATTTTTATTTAATCTACACTGACCATAAGATCATACTTGAAGATTTTTTGAGAGAAGTATACCAAATCAAATCAAATCAAATCAAATATTTTATTGTCATATAAACTTTACAGTTTGTGACCAACATATATTAATACAATAAACACAATAAACATATAAACATACATATTAAACATACAAAATATCAACAGCATTAAAATTTATAACAACAAACAAGTTGTTAAGAGTCCCCTGCCCTCAGTTCTAATGACTTTTTCAAGAAGGATCCTAACTTATTTGTTTGTAAAGGCGATGATGGATTTAGTAAATAATGAATTTTTTCTTCTTCATTTAAATTGTTAAAGTTATTATTTTCTGTACATATGTGATGAAAAAAGTCATTTCTTAGAGTTTTATTATACTCACAATATAGTAAAAAATGTTTCTCATCCTCTAGTATTTTACATTTATGGCAAAGACGTTCCTCTCTTGGGATTTTAAAATATCTCCCCTTTTCAATCAAGAGGGAGTGATCACTTATTCTAAATTTAGTGATTAATCTCCTTATCTGAAAATTAGATGTATTTAGATAATATTCTAGTTTGTAATCTTTTTTAAGTTTTTTATAGAGAAAAAATTTACTTTTATCATCGATGTTTTGAAATTTATTTTGAATTAAATCTTCATATCTATTTTTCATTTTTAACTTTATATCGTTTTTTATTTTATTTACATCTTTTATGTCCTTACAAGTAGAAAGAATATTAAGGTCAACGTTAGTCTCTTTAACAATATTTTTAGCATATGTATACCATGAGTAAGTTCCTGTCAAATCTAGAGACTGTGCTAGAGAAAAAAGCTTCCTTTAACAATGGATTAATATTATTATTATATAGTCTAGCTAAATATAAAAGGGTTTGTGTTTTAATAAAACATTCTATAGGCAATCTTCCTAATTCAACTCTTGCTCCTAAATTGGATGTATTTTTTCTTATCCCTAGAGTAGATTTACAAAATTTAAGATGCATATTTTCTATGGGGGTTTTGTCTATAAAATCAAGTTGATTAATTTCTTTTCCTGAAGTTAAGGCTCTGCTTTTGGCTCGATGAAAAGAAATATATGTAATACTTCTGAATTATAGGTCATAATTGGTTTTACTAAAGAATCAAAAAGATTATTTGCTACTTTTATAGGTAGATTATTCAATGATTTAGTATATGATTTTATTGCAAAAAATACTTTTTTTTGCTTTTTTTGTCAGCTCTAAAGTACTTTGTGATAAATTTCCATTACATTTTATCAACATTCCCAAAAATGAATATTCTGTTACACTCTCTATGGCTTTATTCTCATAGTAAATATGTGATGTTTCACTTTTATGTTTTGACTGACTAAAAATCATGGATTTAGTTTTGTTTGTATTCAAAGGGAGTTGCCATTTGTTACAATATAATTTAACGTTATTTAAACTGTTTTGTAGACCCTCTTTTGATTCTGACAGGATTAAAAGATCATCCGCAAAAAGAAGGCATCCTACCTTATACCGCTGTTCAATATTCAATTATGCGAAGAAAACTAATATCCGAGTCGCAAACCAAAATCAAGGAAAACCCATCAACTATGAAAAGAAAACAAATGAA
>CM034351.1:2744839-3016993 GCA_019925275.1 Mytilus edulis | reverse complement strand
TTACAACCCTTAAAGCATATAACCTATGCTACTAATATTGCATCAAGGTCAACCTACTAAGAGACATCAATTTAGGGGTGGCGTTGTATCCAACTGATTAAGCTACATTTATAGTAACAGGGTGAATACGTAGGATTTAAACATTCCATAATCATATACATGATTTTTTGTTAATGCTTGGCTGATTATTTTTTAGTCCTCGTTTGTAATCAAACTGTATACGTTTATAAAAAAATTTCCTTATGTACAAAAATACATTGAAAATTATTAAATATAATGTTGGCCATGAATCATGATATAAGCTCCTTGTGAAGTATGTGCATTCATGATTGTAAAATGCCGCATTTAATAGGCAGACAAGACATATTTTTATATTAGCACTGATTTTTTTTTTTAAGGTTTGGTTTACTAAATTGTGTATTTTGCTGTTATTACAAACGTGAAATAGTCGTGCATTTAATGAATATAGCTTATATTCTAATTGAGTGTATTTTCATGAGTATGTGTACCAAACAAGGTAATATCTAATTCAAATGTTATTGGACTTATCCGACAAGTATAACTTTACTTGATATTTATGAAAACATCATGAACACTCATCATGTTTGGTTCAGTTTTAATTTTTGAAAATACAGAACATAAGTGTTCCGGACACAGGATTATCAACCAGAGGCGATTGTATGTCAAATGGACCTTTTATAAACTTTTAACGAAACAAATTAGCCGCGTCTCTCAGTCTACCAGCTTTTGGTCTGCATATCGTTACAATAGTTCAATACTATTATACAAAATGTTATAACATCAATATTGTTTGGTAATAAAAACATATGAATACAAATCGAATTGTTATAAATATTGTGGTATGCGTTTGTCAATGAATCAATTAACTTTAGTGATCATATAGGTCCGTGTAACACTTATCAATTCAAAGTTTTAAAAAGTTTTGAAATTTTAGATTTTTGGAATTTTAATCAAAGTTTTAAAATATCAAAATTCTAAACTGTGTAAAAGTGTTAAAATTTTGAAATTTTAACCAAATAATTAAAATATCAAAATTCTAAATATCGTTTTTAAAATTTGATAGTTTAGAAATTTGATCAACCTTTAAAAATACTAAACCTAACGTGCAATTTTGATTATTTCACCTTTTGAATGTTTGATTTTTTAGATTTTTTATTAAATATCAAAATATAAAAGGGGCGAATAGAGGGGTATCTGTATAATAATATATAATTTGTACAAAATGATAACTTGTACACAACATATATACACAGAAGATTAGCAAAGATAAAAGACAAGAATATGAAAATTCTCAAAGAACAATTACACAATGATGGGACGTAAAAATACCGATCCACGTCTAATGGATATCAATAAAAACGGAATTCATTTTTCAAAATGTATAACATATGCATAATTTAGAAAGCTGCTTTAAAAGTCGTTAATAAACAAACAATATTTATTATGTTTTGTTAAAATTTTACCTTCAATATAAAAATATGTTATTCTGTTCTTCTCTTTTTTTGCCAAGATGACCTTTTCAAACAGTATCGATTATGTTTTATTGTTTTGTTGAATTTTTTTATCGTAAATTTTCAAAATAATGTGAACTGTTGTTTTCTCCTCTGTCGAGACAATTGATAAAAAATATTTCATATCGAATGTATTACATTTTGGTGTCTGCCGTCCGTAAACTTTTCACATTTTGAACTTCTACCTGCGAACAAAATGATCAATATATCACACTGTCCTTGGAGTATAAGCCATGTGGTCAATATCAGCACTACGAGTCCCGTTCTTTTGCTTATATCAAATTTAATAATACATCTGACATGAGAAATACCATGTAATAATCTTATTATAATCACGGGTAAAGAGGAAGCATCTGCTTTAATAACAATTTTTTAATCAACTATCCATATACGCTTTTGAGTTTGATGAACACAATATCGATTCATTATTCAACGTTTGTTCCATGCAATATCTTTTTTATATTTCAAAAAATTATAACTTAGATGAAAGGGACTTGTCAGTGATTACAAATCACAAGTAATTTTGAGATTTTGATTACGAGTAGAGAAGGTGAAAAATGTGAAGCATTATAAACATATTTATGTATAGTGGATTGGGAAACAAGTAATGCAACTTATATTAATCACGTTTACTTTGCGGCTGCTAATTCTGCCTTGTAGTGGCATTAAACTGTTCTTTTTCGAAATCTATAAGAATATTTTTTACGTGCAAGAAATATGGCTCCTTTTTAACACGGATCAGTCTATTCTCTATCATCGTTTCTTAAGATCATCATAGAAGTTACTATACATTCTAATATGACGTGCTTCTTTCGCTTTGTAAACAACACCGTGATAAAATTCTCGATATATCTATACTTAGCGCAGACTCCAAGATGTACACAAATGGCTGTTTAAATAAGCCTCCCACGTAAATCCACATGTATCGTAACCTATGTGTAAACGGTTGTGGATTTCGCTGTGTCAACAATTACAATTGAATAAAACCCTACAGAACATTTATACTGATTCTGACGCATAACAAAAAGAATTTACACATTAGAGAACGAAAAAATGGACAAAAACAAAATAAATTAAAATTCCGCGAAATTCCAGTAATGATTTTGGCGCATTAACGTCATTTTAAAACATGACGTCATACGAATGAAAACGTCAAAGCTGAAGGTTTTTCTATTGCGTTTACCTTCTAAACACGGATACAATTGCATTATAATAAAGTATTGAGGTAGGTGTTGCTTGTTTTCTGTTCTATTGCATTATTCGCACATTTACTAATTTCAGCAAGTCAACATGGCGGCTCCTTGGTTACAACATGTCAACAGTGAATTTAACGGCAGCTTACGATAAAAAATGTAAATTTAAAATTGCAAATGTTGGGTTAACTGAGAAGTAAAAAAAGTAATCACATTTTTTTTCTAGTGGTTAGTTAAGAAATCATTCATGCAGGTTTATTAGATTTGTTTTACATTTATCGAACAGTGAGTAAAACAGAACAGCCACACACACGGTATACCCATCATCGCTTCAGTTTTTTAATGATCGTATTTGTCCTATTAGAATCGAAATAATTCATGGAAGCCATAAATTTGTTGTAAATTTACACATGGCCTGGGCCATGTGTAAATTTCCAACAAATCTATGGCTTCCATGAATTATTTCTTAAATTAAACATTATTTTCATTCGAATGGAAATCAATTTGAAATCGTACCAAACAATGATCTTCATAGTGTTATTATGTGGTTTATTTGATTTATGACTTTAAATAGATTTAAATATGGTAATGTCGTCTATTGAAACTACATTAAACTATAACACAATATACTATAATTTCCTGTTCAATATTTAAAACGCCTTCATATTGTATGCACCTGAATATATTTAGATAAATTCAGAAAAACTTGTCCTGGTTTATAAGATTCACTGAACTCCTGTTGGTCAAAACTACTAAGAAAACAAAATTGTCAACAAAAGTGTTATCAAAACAGTTTTAAACAGGTTCTAGGCATTTTATGTCAGAAAATATGCAAATAGGGTAAACTGGCAATAATCAAAGTATTGTTTTCAAATTCTTTAGAAAATTGAAACAGGGAAGGGGTATAAAATGTACAGTAAAGAAAAGCTTAATGTATACGCAGTGATTTCTTTAAGGCTATAATTCTGATAAATTAGTATTAATGTGAGAAAAACTGCTTTAAGAGAGTTTTCTAATTGAATAAATGTTTGTATAGGTTGCACTTTGTAAATACAGCTGTTTCTCAAAGCACGCCTCTTTAGGGGAGATCTTGAATATTCATAGAAAATTTATTTTGTGTACATATTGGTTCCGAGTTATGCTCTCTGTGTTCCATCTCGCAGAGACATAACTTGGGAATGTTACCAGTACATATGCATGTGCATATTGATTACATTGAAATCTGTGGTACCCTTTCATTCGAGGTAGGGGTAGTTCAGAAAATTAGTGTTAGTTTAAACTCAAAGAAGTTCAGGGTATATAAACGTTGAAAATATGCCGCACACCCCTAAATCTTTGAAAAAAATTGCGGTGCATATGAACTTTCAATTGTAAGATAAGATTTGTTTTAAAACTTCATAGTAAAAGTGGTACAGTTTTAGCCGTAAAAGGAGTTCCTATGGGAAATTGCATTGTCAATATTTACAGAAATGCAAGCTCAAAGCAATTCCTTGAATACATTTACTATTTAAAGATGAAGATTATTTAAATAATCGTTTACTTTTTAATTAATTTACAAGTAAAAAGCCATAAATAACAAAACTTACATGATACCAGTAGTATGCAATTAAGTAACACACTTGAATAAAACAACATCTTGACGGCAATGTTCTTCAGTGCCAGAACTTTATACTACGGTTATCAATTGATTAAAGTGTAAATACTTCGGCTTTTATATGAAGTAAATAATGAGATATAAAACTTGACATTCTCATAAATCTCTAAGCAAAACAAACATTTGTAAACACAAATATTAAAAACCCTGCATCATTTAAAATGATAAATCAACAAGATTAAGGAAAATAACAGTGAAGCTATACATTGAATGATGTCCTTATTGTTCTTTAAATCATTAAATCCATTTACGATTGACATCAATACTGATACGTTAATCACCTGTTTTAGCTTTAAATATCTGATGTGTTGGGGAATGACCGTAAATTGAATTAGTCAAATGTATTATATTTTTTTTAAAAACGTTAACTATGTGTATAAACTGTAAATTAGAGATATATGTATTAAACCATTCTCTACTTTATTATGTACATGTTTTCATTTTCTATGACCACACACAATCATAACCAAGTATTTACATTAAAGTATAGCTTTGCTTCAAACATTTTTTTTAACTTGATTCGGGATGAGCGATATCTTTCATGTGAGGCACACACATGAAAGACCACGCGTTTCTTCAATTGTATTAAGCAAAGAGGGATCTGTCGAAAGGCATTTGTGTCATTTTTTTTTTTTATTATGATATACTAAATGAAGACCTCTTTTCAATCCTGGTTATTTCTTATGTATTAACGGAATGTGGATTTTCTTTTCGTTGTATATAATAATAAGATTAAAGTGTTCCTCCATTGGTAGCCGGTTTAAGTCCGTGGCACTTCGTATGATTTTTTTAACAAATAGCCGCTGAAATGTCATGAAAATAATTCATTAGCCGTTGTTGTTCCTGTGATTTGCTTTTTCCTTCGATATTTTATTGAATAAAATCCCGATTATCAAACGATAATTAGTAACATGCACATTATTTTCAATGGGTCAATGAGTTCATATGATTGAAACAAGAGCATATCAGGTACCAACAAAAAAAAATGATGTCTTACAAAGATAGAGTCATTTTATATATTTTAGTATACTTATACGTGTAGAAAGGATGTAGCATGAACATATGTGTGTTGTTAATGTATAGTCAGCATGTACAAGGTAGGAAATTCTGAAACACAAATTTTTACTTAAAAGTTTCCACTATATTTGATTTTATTCCCGAAAAACTATGTACTCAATAAATTCTTACAAAATTGCAAATGTTTACTAAGAAATATTTGTAATACTAGTAGACAATAAACTGCATGGCTGTCTGTTTGTTATTTTTATCGCGTGGTTTGTGTCCCAAATCACGTTAAATCAACATGTTAATAACATAACGTATCCTTGTAAAACTATTGCGTAGAAATTAGATAACAAAAGTATTCGTTAGTTTCTTCCTTTGATTCTTTACACACGCCACATGTGCTACCCGACACTTAATGTTCATACAGCACATACAATCTACAATGGGAAAACATATTTCGAATGCGTTATATGAATTAACAATTTCGAAATAAAACTATATGAGCGTGATGATCCGCTTACAAAAAGAAAACATTTCTTTTTACAAACTTTTTAAAAATAATACTGTGGTGACTGTTTGTCGTGATATCAATTGACTTTTAGGATATAGATTAATTTTAAATTGATGGCCTATAAAGAAAAATGTTTCCGTATATGAATTATGTCCAATGCATGAATCATGTGATTATAAAATGAAATTCCAGCATTTTTTTCCAAGAAACATAAAATGTTTATAAAGAAACGCGTGATCTGAAATTTGAGGTCAACTTATGATTGTACTTGAGAAAAGTCAGGTTTTCGATCCAAAAACTTCCCTGAAATTATAAAGATATTGAAAATACAAGGTTGTGCCTCGCTGACGGTCATTCAGTGCAAATTTCACTTTGTTTTCCTAGCAGTGTTAGACCAGTTTAACGTTTAAGAAATGAGACGGTGAAAAAACACATTTAAAAATACCACAATAATACGTATTTGAAATAAAATCTGTATGACAATCGCAACATTCAGATATTGACATGATCTTTGATAAATGTTGCAGTGTATTTGTGATTAACATGGGACAAGTATTTATATATTAAAGCCAGCTAAACCCCTCGCGTGTATAACAGACGCATCGGATTCCATTAACTTGGCAACGATGTGTGAACAAAAATAACAATAATTAAAAATTAAGAAAATAGGCGTACAGCAGTCAATATTGTATTTAATTTCAACCACCATACAAACAAACAAATATATAACTAAGAAGCACACAATGGTATATAGACCAAATATTAGCACAAATATTGAAGACAATAATACACAAATGTATAAGCAAAAACGACAGACAGGAATACAAAAATGTTTTACAACAACACATAGATTGAACAGGTACAGAACCCCGTCATAATTATCAAAGAAACACTAAAAATGCATATAGGCAAAGCATATTAGTAAAAACGAAAGAGAAATACGAGAATTATCATAGAACAATAACACATTAACGAAATTTACCAAGTACCGAGTCACGTCAAATGTATATCAATAAAAACAGAATGCATTCTTCAAATAACATATTTATAATTAAAAAAGTTGCTTTACAAATTTTTCAACCCATGTCTATTTTGTTTTGTTGAAATTTTATGTCAATATAAAAATGTGTTACACTATTGTTTTTTAATGCAAAGTTGACTTCTTCAAACAGTGTTTTATTGTTTTGTTGAATCTTTTGATCGTCAATATTCTGAATAATGTATACTGTTGTTTTCTCCTCTGTCGAGGCAAATGATAGAAAAATTTCATATCGGATGTATTACATTTGGTGTCCTACGTCCTTTTTACATTTTGAAATTTTACTTGTGAGCAACTTAAAAGGATCAATAATTCAAACTGTCATTGTAGTATCAGCCCTTTAGTCTTCAGTTTGTGGGCTGATAATATATCTGATATGAGAAATAACATGAAATAATCTTTTAATGACGAACCGAATAATGAGATAGGATCTGCATTGAAATAAAACTGTGGAAAAAAATATCCATATACGCTTATGAGTTCACTTATCTTGATGAACACAATAACGATGCATTATTATCCGTTTGTTACATTCAATATCTTTTTTTTTTTATTCAAAGAACGTTTACTTAATTTAAAGGGCCATGTCAGTGAATGATTACAAATTACAAGTAATTTTGATTTTTCTTTTAATTGAGTAGAGAAAAGGCAAAATGTTAAGAATTATATACGTATACAGTATTTTCTTCGAACGAATCACAATTGAAAAATCGTACACACAATGATCTTTCTGATGTTATTATGTGGAATATTTGATTTGTGACTTTTAATCAATTTAGAAATGGTGACGTCGTCTATTGAAACTTCATAAAAATGAAATACAATGTACTATAATTTCCTGTTCAATGTTACAAAACGTCTTCATATTTTTTACACCAACATATTTTCATATGAATTCAGAAAAAAACGTCCTAGTTTACAAAGTTCGCAGTATTTCTAATACGTTAACCTCCTGTTCATAAAGACTATTTCATCAAGGTTTTATATAAAAGAAAAAAGATTCCAGAAACGAATTTTCTTTGTTTCGACAGATAGAGTAAACAATTTATATAGTCTTTTTTCAATACATTAAATTATCATTTGGTTTGTCTTTTACATAAAAACACGGTTAATTCAAGATACATGTCAAGTTGTCAACTCATTTTAAATATTTATACTCGGTGTAAGTGAAAACATGAAAAGACATATGTCTAGACACATCATGTATTAAAACTTAATGAATGCATGAAATACTGCAACAGATGACTACTTAGGGCGATTATACAATATAGCTTGGATGAATGCACTACATGACAAATCTCACGATATCAGAATATAATACAGCAGTATCTGTTGACAGAGCAGTTTTCTATTTAATTTAAAACATCTTGAAAAAAATTGGGGACAAATCAGATCAGATCGAGACAAAACGAAACAAACTAATCACATGCATATCTCACTTATTTAATCATATTTTTTACACTCAAATATCAAATATATTGTTTTCCCGCCCCCATTATAGTGGGAGATATTATGGACATAATTGTGCAAATCGTGATACAAGCATGAAATTTGGGATAAAGGTTGACTAAATGATACTTATAAAAAAATCCGCTGCTGGCCAGAAAAAAAAATCGTTTTTTCAAGATTGCCATCACACATTTTGGAAATGGCGTCATTACAAATTGGAAATCATTCGTTAATTCGTTGAAAGATATGTTATATGTAAAATCCAATGTTAGATTTGATAAAAAGTAAACGACAGTTCCTAAATTACGACTATACAATTTATTAATGAAACTAAAGGTGACTTCCGGTTTCAAAATGCCGGCAAAAAAGTCAAAAATTTCAATTTTTATATTTTCAAGCAACTTCACAAGGTATGTAAATTCTTGAAAGATATGATATAGGTATAAACCAATGTAAGTTATGATAAAACGTTAAAAACAGTTCCTAAGTACGACAAAACAACACATAAATGAAGAAAAATAGTGATTTCCGGTTCCAAAATGGAGGCAAATACGTAGAAAATATTTTTATAATTTCCATCAACTTAACAAGTGATAACACTCTTTGTTAGGTTGTCTAGTTTGGTTAGAAAGAAAGATTGCTTATCTTAAAAATTTTTAACAATTGCCTATACAACAACCCGTACAAGGAAAGCCAGAACGGAAGCATTTACAGTTACCAACACAGCTGGATTGTTGCCTCCGCATTTCAAAAGTTCCTGACACGATGATGCAACGGCAGTCACAGAAGTCCATTTCTGTTTGCAACTGTCATTGATTCTTTCTTTCGTCCAACCCCAGTGTTCATGACTTGGTACATGAACCTGTCGAATACATGAATCAGGCTGAGCCCAAACAACTCCTCCTTGATTTACTTCTCTTTTGATGTGCTCTGGAAAAGAACCTCTTGTAGGCGGAATTGCATCACAATGCAGTTGCTTCCTGGAAAACAATTCACATCATGTCTCGCTTCATACTTAAGCCAAAGAAAAGTCCTTTATATCTGAAAAAAAAACCTTCCATTGTTAGCCAAGCTGACCTCTTCCGTTTACCACGACAATTCGACAAAGTGTCACATCCACTGAATGCATGGACGAAAGGAAGAGCAGCTACACAAGGACCAAACGCATTTGATATGCCACGTACAGGAAGCCAACAAAAGTCTTTATTTCTTCCATTACATATCCACAATATGTTCTACATAGTTTTGCGATTGCTGCAATTCTTGATACTATTACATCTGTGTCAGTACTACCTAAAGTTACATTTAACAACACTTTTCATAATCATGCCGAACATGGACAAACATTCGTGTATCTGCGTCTTCATGATTACAAGTGGTAGATAGGAAGTATCCTTATTGAAATTGCAAAGAATATTTTCACCATGAATAACATACACATTTTTATAAGTCTCTTTTTTCAGCAATAAACTTGAATAATTTCGTTTCGTTGTCATCTTCACAGAGAAAAATACTCCAAACCTTTGGTGTTCTACCAGAACCATCACCTTTCCATCTGGCACAAAAACCTTGCCTTTGTCTTGTCACAGTCTTTAAATTATTGATTTAGTAAACATCAAATACAATGTCTATTCTTGAATACTTATCGATGCAAGATTTTATGTAAGGCAGTATGACATCATTTGCATAATCATCAAATATTGTTGCCCAACTTTGTGACCTGGAATTAACCATTGCTGCCCTACCAACGATCAATGCGTCCTTGGATCAGCAAATCGCAGAACCCATTTGCAGCGATTTAATACCACTATTTCAAGAAACATCCTGAGATAAAGACGGAGAAGTTTAGTTTTTATGGATAAAGAAATATTCCAAGTAAAACTGTCTACTGTGACAAGGAATGAAAAGTTTAGAAAAGATATTGCAATCACTTTTAAGGTTCTCTAGCTTTGTTTTTGACAAAGACGTTTCCAGTTTCATTTTTTCTGCCAAGATAAGAAGTTGTTATTTTTATTTGGTTATAAAAAGCAGGTTCTCCTTCGTTTTGCTTTTGCTTCAAAAGATCTTCGTATTGTTTGGACCAATATCTTGGAGTTTATTTACATATCTTACCTACTCAACAATTTCTTAAATGAAGTATATTTTTTACAAATCTGACGACTCTTCTAGAAATGAATTTCGAAACTCGTTCATCACTTTACAAAGCCTTTAAAGCTGTTTCAAGACATCTTTTTGTGTTTTTGTAAAGTCTTCATTAGGTCGTTCATCTGTTATAGAATGACCCAAACCACAAGATCTTTCATATTCATCTTCTAGTATACTGACTCCTGGTCAAGCTACCAATCATTTGTCTAAATGGGATCTTCGGTTAATCCTATGGCACCAACATCGCCCTTCACAATTGCATTATTCTATTTTTGTGCCTGATCAATTGTGTTATAAGAAAGAAATTTGCTGGCCTTACGTACAGTGAAATTATCATTTTCAAATTCCATTGCCATCTGTGGGTGATGTTTGGGAAGGGAAGTCATATCTTGGAGATGGGTCGGTAACGATCGAGCATTATTTACACGATCAACACCTAAAACAATACGCTATCATGCTTTATATGGACTGTTTGTAAAGAACGAAATCTCACTCATGAAATGAGCATAATACCAAAATCAGAAGACGTTCTAAATTTATAATTGAACGCCAGGAATGAAACTGTGGTCGAGATGACTCTATACACCAGTATTTTAAATCATTGTACGTCAAAGAGTCATGACATAATTATATATTATGAGTTTAGCTTTCATAATCCGAAGTTAACAGTTCAAGCAAAATACATGCAGTTGTCTGATGCGCCTGTCTAGTCCTAGGTACATTTGAACATACGTAAAAAGAATCTGCCGTTCTTGGTGCTGCAATATTGCCTTCAGTAAGACAACATGTCCATCCCCTATCACACAGTATATCACCCAGAGTTTTATAACAAGTCATTTCAATGTGCAATCCACCAAACACGACGATAAACTTATCTTTTCCGTGAAAGTCAGGCCATTCCCAGTGAATTTGCTTAGAAATTTCCAAAAGTGGCTAATCTGCAGTTACAATTGATGTTTCTCCGGGATTCACCACATTTTCGCCTTATCATTTGCATACCTGAGAATTGCCTGGTAGTGCATACAAATCGCTCTTCATGTCTATAAATAGTTTGCACATGCGCAAAAGTGTTAAACACATGTGTCATAACCTTGAAAAATGTTATCAAACCAATTCATAATATCATTAGAAATCCAAACACACGAAATTTATAGTAAATAGTTCAAATATATTTGAAAGAATATTGTAACATTTTCACGCATGCGCAAATACTGGATTATATCAAATATATATTTTTAATAAATATGTGATGTAAAGAAGGTAGCCGCCAAACCTGATAATTGGTTTTTTACTGAAAGAAGTTCAAAAAAAAAATTTCAAGAAAAATCAGTATTTTCAAACTGAAGAAACAGCCATTTTAGAAAATGGACGTAGCCATCTTGAAAAAATATGTTTTTGAATGGACAGCAGTTATTTCTTAAAAAGTATATAATAACGATGCTTTGTGGTGATTTTCATACTTGTATCATCATTTGCACAATTCCCTCAATTTTGCTTGCTAATATCTTCCACTATTACAGATACATGTTTAGTTTTCTTATTTCAATATGAGTGAAAACCACATCACACATTACATCTTAAAAAATTTGAAAAATAACAATTTAATACAATTTGAACCGAAGTATACATCTGTATTGTTCCTCTATTCTTATGAGGCTGACTTCATACATGAACTTCTTAGGACAAATCAGAAGAATTTATTAATATCTCTCACTAAATAATTTCTTTTTTTTTTAATTATTTTTATTATTTTTTTATTTTATTTGATTATTTTCTAAATAATACAACATTTGGTGACTATGTTGAACGCATCGATCACATCAAACAAGAGATAAATGATGCAATAGATACAGTTAAGTCTGTCTCATATATAGACTTATAGCTAGAAATTAACCATGAAGGTTGGTTGAAGACGAAACTTTACCATAAAATAGATGACTTCAGCTTCCTAATTGTGAACCTTCCATTTCTATGTAGCAACATCATAGCAGCACCTGCATACGCATAGATCTCCAAATTGATGCAATACGATACTCCCATTGTAATTTTAAGGACACCATCACGAGTTTGTTGGCCGTTATTGATTATCCGTGTCACAGATGATATCGGATATGTTCCTAACGTTGTAGCTACAATCCCGTCCCCTCCTTACTAAAGCGACCTACCGAATGAGACTACTCATCGGGTTTGTTATTACAAAAGCAACACGACAGGTGACACATTTTTATCAGGATCTGCATAACTTATAAGACCCGTAAACCCAAACGTGTCTTGCTTTTATATCAACAAAATGTGATTTTTAGTTACATGACACCATAATTGGTTTTTATAATATAAAATATATTGTACCCAAGTTAATAAACAAAACCTGTCTAAGATTATACAATTGATAATTGTTTCATTGCTGATCGTTCCGTTGAAAAGTCATATAGAATCTATATTGATATTTACGTGAAATAGGGACACAACTAGTGAAACCTGTTGTTTAAACGGGGATTATATTACACGTACATTTGTGTTATTATGTTAAAACAATTGTCAAACAAATTTACATATTTTATTGAATGTAAATTACATAATATCCATTTAATTAATCGCAGGCTAATTTTTGTTAGTGTGTGAGACGCTTATTGACTATCTTCATCTGTTTTTTTAATATACTAAAAACTTAAAAGTAGTGCCAGGTATTTCACAAAAATCACAAGACGAGTATCTATTTATTTTACAACTAAACAAAGATACGTAGAAGCATTTATGTGCATGTATGTGTGTGTGTCGTGTCTGCCATGTTTATAATACGATTATACAATAAGTATGGAAATAAGTTTTAGTTACATGAGATGCGGTTAAACAAATCCTACATAACATGATCTGATATAAATTCCTTACATGAACATTATTTTCACAATGTTTACTTAGTATAATAAACAATGTAATATAATTCTAAAATGTCCTGGTCACATTTTTCATAAATATTTTTAAGATCAATTTAGTGAAAAAAATTGTAACGTGCGAAAGGTTAGTTACTGTCGGGATAGGCATAACGTTTTGTCAAGGATATTATATGGGAAACAATGAATTTCTTGGCACAATTCTTCCCTCTTTTGACAAAAAGTAGAATGATTATCAGCAATTGTCAAAAACATAATTTTTAATAATAGCACGCCAACAAGTGCATACGTTTAAACACTTATTTATTAAAGGCGTTCGCAAGCCAAGTTTATTGTCAAACGGTTTATTTAAGTATTAAACGATTCAGAATTGACATGAGAACAAATCTTAAGTGTCGATCTTTGTTTTGTTAAGGAATTAATAAAACATAAAAATAGATCAAACTCCAACTTCATATATACAGTTTTATAAGAATGCTGAGTTCTTGTTACCTGAATCATTTTTTTCTGAAATTAGTTCTATCAAAACTTTTGATTTTTCAACCCTGTATACCACAATTCCCTATGTGAAATTTAAAAATCGCCTGCAAGAAATAATCAACAATGCCTTTCAACATAAAAATGGCAGCACACGCTATAAATTTGTTACTTTGGGATATCATCAGGCATATTTTGTTAATATTGAACAAAGGGGAAAAACACGCTTCACAGAAAAACAAGTGATCAGTATACTTGAGTTTCTTATCGACAACATATTTGTTGAATTTAGAGGTAGACTTTTTCAACTAATTGTCCGCATTTCAATAGGAACGAACTGTGCGGCTCTCCTTGCCGACCTCTTCTTATTTTCATATTAATCGGAATTCCTTCAGACACTCAATATCAAAGAAACAAGATTTTTCAATTTCGCTTTAAGATAAATTGATGATGTTCTTTTCATTAGCAATCCGAACTTATCTGATTGGGTTTCATTAATATATCCTACAGAACTAGAAATTAAATGAATAACAGACACGGCTTCTTCCACCTCATGTTTAGACTTATATCTCGAATTTTTCATACAGTCATCGCAGTACCAGAATCTATGACAAGCGAGACGATTTCAATTTTGAAATTATAAATTTCCCCACCTAAGTAGCAATATACCAACATTACCTGCATATGGGATATACATTCAGGAACTTATTCGATGTTCAAAAAATTGCAGCTCCTACTTAAACTTTGTAAAACGTCACCAGTGTCTGAGCATGAAATTGATGAACCAGGGGTATGTCAAATAGCGTGTCGTCCTTTTTCTAAAAAAATCTCATCGAAAGGAACCAAGACCTTGATGATAAATATTCAGTATCAACTTCACAAATAATACATGATGATCTTGATGTATAGATTCTGCGTACTGACGTTGTCTATCATCCTGACAACGGGTTATATTGTTCTTTCATTTGTCTTTGTTATATTATTAATATTACTTTTACTATTTGGTTTATTTTATGTGATATCCCTTTGACTTGGCTCGGTACTTATACATCCCGTTAATGTGTTAGTATTATCGTTCATTTTGTCTGATGTGTTTTGTGTATGCAACTTTCTGTGTAATTTTGGTTCTTATAACGTGAATCTTAAAAAGTACTTTAAAATATCCTGTCATTATGTTATTGTTCAATTATCTGTCATTATGTTATTGTTCAATTATATGTCATTATGTTATTGTTCTAGTATATGTCATTATGTTATTGTTATATTATAAATTTGAAAATACTTTGAATTACAAACGACAAAATTATTTTGCTCGCGTAGTGGTCTTCACCATATGTGGATTCTCAACAATTTTGAAGAACTGATTGACCATTTTCAAATGTCGGTCTATTTCTGAAATTAATTCTAACAAAACTTTTGATTTTTTAACGCTGTATACCACCTTTCTCCATGTGAAATTATAATTGTTTTGAATAAACATTGAACGACAAAATTTCTTCCTATGTGACGTTTACTTTTTTTTTGACGTATGCGAAGCATTTGCTAAATGCTTTTGTGTGGTTTTTTTTTAAATGATTGTTTGTTTTGAGATAGTAACACAGTGATGACTGCTGTACACATATTTTGGCTATTTTATTTATTATGTCTCTTATGTTTACGCATCGTTGTAAAAATAACGGAATTAGATGCGACTGTCACAAAAGTGAGATATTGAGCGCTACAAAACCAGGTTCCATCCACCTTTTTCTACATTTCAAAAGTCCTGCAAAAATTAAATTAATATCAACAGCAAGAACTGTCCTTACCTAGATTTAGATATTTCAGTATTACACCAGGAACAATATACAAAAATGTACGGAAACAGAAATGAATTTTCTTTCCCAATTGCAAATTTTCACTTCTTGGGCGATGATGATTCTTTGGCACCGTTTTACGATGCTTATATATGCCAGCTGATTCCCTCGTCTTGTGTTTGTAGTTACGTTTAGAAATTTGACTAGGGTATGATATGTATTACTAGTAAATGGAGTCGAGGGAATATTTTTACCACAAAATAATCAATTTTCTTCACAGGCACAAATATTTGGTCTGCAAATTCGTCTATGTCTTTAGAAAACTATTTTAAACATAATAGCACATCTTAAATGTTACAGTTATGTTGCGAACCGAGCCTTGCAATTTTTGTGCTGACATGAATTATCATTGATCTGGTTATATTTATAAAATAACTGTTTACAAAACTTTGAATTTTTGAAATACTAAGGCTTTTCTACCTCAGGCATAGATACCTTAGCTGTATTTGGCAAACATTTTAGGAATATTGGTCCTCAATGCTCTTCAACTTCGTTCTTTTTTTGGCCTTTTTAACTTTTTTAAATTCGAGCGTCACTGATGTAGTTGTACACGAAACGCGCGTGTCGTATATACAAAATTTAGTCTTGGTATCTATGATGAGTTTATTTACAACTTGTCATTTCTTTTAAAAGAATGATCGTGTAATGTATGATGTTGAGTTGTTTAAATAAACGTTAATTACATAGAATAAACTCATCATAGATACCAGGACTAAATTTTTGTATATACGCCAGACGTGGGTTTCGTCTACAAAAGACTCATCAGTGACGCTCGACTCCAAAAAAGTTAAATAGGCCAAATGAAGTACGAAGTTGAAGAGCATTGAGGCCCAAAATTTAAGTTGATTGGACTGCAACTTCATCAAAAATTACCTCGACCAAAAACTTTAACCTGAAGTGGGACAGACGGACGGACGGACTGACGAACGGATGGACGCACAGACCAGAAAACATAATGCCCATAAATGGGGCATAAAAACTATAAACGACTTAACAATGTTTTAACTATTCACACGATGTTGATATCACATGTACTGTTTAAATCTAAAATTAAAATATTAGTGATAAAATGAAGAATGTGTTTCTGACTTTGCTAGCCTAAGAAATGAAACAGTTTTATTTCAAAGAATATAGCCTTTTTAAACTATATTAATATTAAATGCGAAACATGTATTTGTATGTAAGACGCGCATTTGTTCTTACCTTTCACAAGACTAGTAAGGTTTATAACAGATTGTATGTATCGATTTCAAACTAAAAGCGTCAGTAGAAAGATTACAAAATTAATATCGATTGGAGTTTGTTTCTACGCGTTGATAAATTTCCTTCATGTGAGAAATCCATCGATAAATAAAAGTAAACGCATTCACATCATCCACATGATAGTCATAAAAACAATTGAAATATTCCTTTAAATCAATTTACGACGCCCACACGACAGTGTATATTGCATGATTTACTTATAAAAGCACGTTCTTGGATACATTTTCTATTTTAAGGTAAAGACCAGTTACACAATTGTTTATCTTTTAATGAATTTTCCAGTATAGCGCAATAAATAAAACAACTTACATGAAGCCAGTAGTATGCAGTGAAGAAACACACTAAGATAAAAACAACATTTTGACTCTAATATTTTTAATTGCCAGAATTTCATGCTACGTTGTTCAATTGATGAGAATGTAAATAGTTCGGCTTTTATATCAAGTAAAAATTGCGATTTCAAACTTGACATGGTCATAAATCTTTAAGCAACAAGTAGTTGAAACCACAAATATTAAAATCCTTGCACAAAAGAAATATTTAACTTTGATTTTGATTTGTCATTTACATTTTTAGTATTGTTTATGGTATGTGTAAGTGGCATTTACAATGTATACTCAACAATTGTAAGGCATTATAGTTAAGATGCACATCCAATGATGTCCTTATTGTTCTTTAAATTATAAGAACATTTACGATTCAGATCAATAACAACACGTACGATAATATAAACTACATGTTAATGCTTCGAATATCTGACAAAATATTCGAGAGCTTTTTACAGTCGTATAGAGATATGATTTGATAGGGAATGACCGTAGATTGAAAAGAAAACAAATTAATGAGATTTAAAAAAAAGTGAAATCTGTGTAGAAACTGTTATTTGAAATATATGTATTTTTTCCATGTGGGACACAAACATTATCGACCACACGTTTCTTCAAAGGTATTGAGAGAAGAGGGATCTCTCGAAACGGATGGCATCCGTTTGTTATTTGAAATATATGTATTTTTTCCATGTGGGACACAAACATTATCGACCACGCGTTTCTTCAAAGGTATTGAGAGAAGAGGGATCTCTCGAAACGGATGGCATCCGTTCTTTTATCGTTATTGATATACGAAATTGACACCTCTTTTTAATCGTGATTATATTTCATGTATGCAGAGACGTTTGTTTTCCCTTTCAAAGTATATTATTAGAAGATTAAAGTAATTCTTAATTGTTGGCCGATTTAAGTTCGTCCCACTTACTGTGATTTAATTTAACGAACGGCCGCTGGATTTTCTTGAAAACAATTCATTAACCGTTATTGTTTCTATGATTTTTTTCCCTCTCAATATTAAATGTACTAAAAATGCGTTTTTCAAACGTTTTTTTACATGCACATTTTGGTCAATGGATGAATGAGTTCCCATGATTGAAACAAGGTCATGTCAGGTCACAAATAAGGGTCTTGCATAAACGGTCTTTAGATATATTTCAATATATAAATACGTGTTGAAATGTAGCATGACAAGTCGTATTTTGTAAATGAATATTCAAGATAAGTAATTATGTTCAATAGTGTTGTCAGATAGTTTTCGATTTGTGAGTTTGAATGTCCATCTGATACCTTTTGCCCGTATTTCTTAAAAGGGGGGCAAAATAGTACAAAAGAGACATTCAAACTTATAGTAAAATATATTAGACTGGATGACTTGCTGTTGGTTATTTTTATCGCGTGGTTGCTGTCTCCTTGACGTATAACACATATATACAAGAAATGATTTAATTTTGTTTATATATGGTATTGCAATCAGATAGTAAAAGTATTACTAAGTCTCTTGCTCTGAAACTGTACAAATTATGAAGATTGCACATGTTATGTTTTACCTGTCAATCACATGATTACTTTTCCTGACAACCAATGTTTAAACAACAAATACATTTTACAACGGGAAAATACAAGGTTTGATTGCGGACTATGACCTTTCAATTGACTCATTGATGTCGTAAAAAAAAGAGATTTTATTAGAAAATAAAACCTTTCTTTTCTAAAACCGCATTTCTCAAATGGGGTCGTATGGGGTTCATTTATAAAAAGGAAGTTTGGAAATACGGAAACAATCTGCTTATCAAACACAGGTAATACAAATACAACTTAGCACGCATTAACAAAGAAATATAGTTTTTTTTTTCAGTTGAAATAAAGGTCGGGTTAAAAAAAAAACATTCGTTATGAAAATTGTATAAACATGAAAATTTCTTTCAGTAATAAACTTGGTATTTTGTGTTTCTAAGTGTTTTTCTGTTCTAGTTTATTATTCGATTCGTATTGTCCACTGATGATACACAGAATTAAGATGACCACTTACATACGATATTTAGGCACATTGAGAGCAAGCATCTGCAATAATCATCATATGTTATTTCATTGACTGAATTTCTTCAATCTTCATATATACATAAATCAATTTTCAACTTAGTCATTGATCTACACGTCAAAACATAGCCAGTTTTTCGACATAGTGCTGGTAAGTAGATCCGTGGATAAACAAAGTTAATCGGAATTCTTTTCCCAGTATGTGCGCGAGAAAATGTTCACAAGATTTTGTCTATATGACTTTCTCTTTGATAAAATTAAATTACCATAGTTACTTAATCTGCCATCATTTGTTGTAGAGATCATGTCAGTAGATTAATATTTTTATAAGAGCAATAATGTTTTGTAATTAAACATGTGATTGCAAATTAAATTGGTGTAAATATAATAGTGTGGGATACGTTTGTCATGACATCAATTGACTGTAGTATTAAGATGAATTTTATATTTATTGCCTATACAGAGAAATGTTTCCGTATATAAACATAGTTCAATGCATGCATCATGTGATTGTAAAGTAAAATTTTCGCATTTGTTTTTCCTTCAAAGAATACTTAAATAAAAAACGTGTAATATAGAAATGCATGGTCTGCAATGTGAGAATGGTGTCAATGACTGATTGTACTTAAGAAAATCCTTCCTCCTGGTAAAAAAAACTTCCTTGAAATCCTAAATATATTTGAAATACAAGGTTTCGCCTTGCTGACGTTCATTCAGTGCAAATCACGATTAATAGCAGTGTAAGCCAAGATTAGTGTGTCTGAAATAAGACGTTGACATAGCACATTTAAAGATATCACAATAGTATTTATTGCAAATAAAACTGTTAGACAATCAACGCATTCTTTGATAAATTTTGCAGTATTGTTGTGATTAACAAGGAATGACAAATTGTTTACACTAAATAGTGCATTATCATTGTTAACTAACTGATAGTGTTTACTTGAATATTTCTGTATAACATTAATAATATTACATTGTACAAATTATACCTGATTGTGCTAAAACTTGGTAACTTTCGTTTAAAAGTCGTAAAAAAGACACGTATTGTATTAAAATAAATTGTGTCGAAGGGAAACTCACAAAAACAAAGAAAAGTCGAACATGTCAACAAAACATCTTATAAAACAACTGTGTACTAAGTACCCCACAGAGTTGTTGCCTTATGTGTTCATAAATGATCAACGTATCCTTTTCCACATTTCACATACGTCTATTCAATGAATGAATGTACATGTTGTTTTACTCTCTTTTTTTAAAAGAAACGCTGAAAAGACAATAGTTGTATTGTATGTCAGATGTAAATGTGCATCTGCTCATGGTCGCATTTTTTATTTTGCGTTTGCTATGTTGTAATGTACTGTTATTTGACTTATTATAGTATTGTTTGTATTTTTCTGCGATGAGTGTTCTTGTCTTTCTTTGTACTGTATTCTTGTCGCGCAATAATGTCATTTAATGGTACCCTGCTATGAACTATCCATGAACCAGGTTCAACCAATAATGTGTTCTTAATTGCATTTACCAAGCCATTTATGTGGCAATTGTTATCTACTGTCAGTTTCTAGGTATGTCATGTATGTTAGTGTTTGGTTTTTTTTTTTGTCTGTTCTGCTTTTTTTCTCTTATAGTTGTTGTTTTTTTCCCTCGAGGTTGTTTTGTTACCCGGATTTGTTTTTGCTTAATAAAATTATGACTATTGAATAGCGATATACAACTGTTATATATACATTTTATATAACTAATATGTGATCGATATTTCTGTTGATTGACTGTTAATTCTTGATTGTAGTACACATACAGTTGCTCAGTACTCTTGTACTTCAATAATAATTTGATATTGTTCACTTCATTGGTTTTGTATTACATTCCACAAATCATGTTGAGAATGGAAATGGGGAATTTGTCATGCATTAAATTTCTTAGGTGAAGCTTTACATTGATCATGGTTAAACGATTACCCAATGGACAACATGAGAAAGAAAGAAAGTTACTTAGACTTTTTCCTTTAAGAGATAAAATCCATTGTCTGGACAGATTATATATTAGGTGTGTTCAATGTTTATTCATACAGTCAGGTAAGCTCGAAATTAGCAGCCATCCGGTCGTTACAGACGTCTTTATGTTGAGTACTGTTTAGTTATGCTTTAACTAAGAATCATTACTTCAGTTAATATAATCCATTCCTATACCTCTATCCAATGTTTAATAAATGCACAGTAATCCTGTTTAATAAGTTTGAGTCCTAAAATGAAATCTGTAACCAAAGAATCTAAGAAAATTGAAAATTATTACCTATGGACTACTAGCCGTTACTGACATGCAGTTGTTTTAAATTTAGGCGTTACGGTTTGATTGGATCCTGACTGATCAGTTTTGTTTTAATCATCAGGTTTTCGTTGATGAATTGTTGTTGCTTATTACGACTGAGTCCACAGAAAATTCTTTGAAACAAAAATACGAGAAATGTTAGATACAAAAACAAAATAAAACTAGATTTGCCATTGCAAGCAATAGCGGATGGCACCCTTGCCACATTGCCAGGCGAGCGGCAGCCATTTAGGAAATTCCAAAGTAAAAGAGTGCTTCTACACATACAAATCATCATTTTTGTAAAGTTTCATTCAGTTTGGAAATTTTAAAATTTTGGACATTTTTGCTGTTTCCATGGTTACGGCGGCCATTTTGAAAATTCCACCTTCAAAATGCAACTCTTTCCATGCCAGGTACCATTCCTGTAGAGTTTCATCCAGTTTGCAGCATTTTAATTTTTTTTGAAATTTTTGACCTTTTAGCATTGTTTCCATGGTAACAACAGCCATATTGGAAATTTGATGTTTTTTTCATTGAACGTTTTCTGTGTACATAGAACTAAATAAAAGAATAGATAACAATTCGACGAACGAAGTGAACACAGCCAACAAATATCTATGGGTTTTCGACAAAGGAAACATTTCCGTTTCCGGAGCAAAAAGAAAGCTCTATTAGTCCCCAAAAACATTCAAAGGAATTGATATGGTCACAACAAGGCGTACGGTTAATTTTGTAAAGATGTTAATATCAGTGAAAATACACCTACTTCATGTAATTGCCGTAATTCCGAATACATTTATGAACCAATTTCCCATGTTATAACAGGAGATTCTTACATCGTTCAAGACAGAGAGTTAAAATCATTCTTCAGTAAAGGACCTAATATATCGTCCCACGTCAATTAGTAATTGGAATGAGTGTCTTAATATCATCCAGACTCACTCCGTACTTACTATTCGAAATGGATAAAACGTGAAAAAGCTGACAAAAAATCTTTGGGCTCTTTTTTTAATTCAGTAATGAATATAGTTGATATACGTATTCAACATTTTAAAGAACATTTTACTCTTAACAATAATCATGATAAACCTATTTCTCGTATCAAACATAAACTTAAAGAATTAGCCAAGGAATTTGTTTTGTCCCGACCGATCAAGCTGCTAATAATATTATTATTGTTTGACGTAAATTTTACATTGAGGTTCTGCAAAAAGAAATCACCAATTCACAAAAATTCTAACTGACTCCATTTTCAGAAAACGACACCTGTAACAAACATAAACTTTTAGCTACCGCTTTACAAACAGAACCAAATACAATAAAAGTCCCAACTATGTATTGGCTTCCGAAGCTACACAAAACACCTTACAAGTATAGATTTATTTCGTCTGCAAGCCATTGTTCCACTGCTAAATTGTCTATTCTTCTTACCAGTACACTTGGTACAATCCAAAACCTGATGATATATTGTTCAAATAAGGCCTTCGAAAATAGTGGAATTAATTACTTTTGGAGTGTCAAGAACTCGTTGAAAGTACTTGATAAATTGCATTCTTATATTGGTGATTTTGAATCTGTTCAAAGTTTTGATTTTTCTACCCTATATACCACATTGCCTCACATTCTCATTAAGAAAAAATTCACACACCTAATTAAATGGGCATTTAAAAAGTCAGAATGTGAATATATATGTTCAAACTCGTTTAAGTCATTTTTTAGTAGCAATAAACAAAAACAAACGATGTCAATTGGACATGTTTTGATACTATATCTGCCCTTGAATTTTTACTAGATAACATTTTTGTTTGCTTTGGAGATTCCGTATATCGTAAGGTTATCGGAATTCCAATGGGGACTAACTGTGCACCACTTATTGCGGACCTGTTTTTGTATTGGTATGAGTTAAAATTATGACAAAAATCAGCAAAGACCCATCGAAACAACAGCTGATACACAAATTTAATAGTTCTTTTAGATATTTGGATGATATTTTGGCTCTCAATAATGACGACGTCAGTATGTATACTAAAGAAATTTATCCTGTTGAACTTACTTTCTATATCATTAACGGAAAGCTTAATACTAAAATTTATCATAAAAGATATGATTTTTCATTTCCTATCGTTAATTATCAATTTTTAGATCGTGACGTTCCCTTGTCACCATCTTACGGTGTTTATATATCTCAACTTGTACGATTCGCTCGTGTATGTAACAATGTTTTAGATTTTAACGAGAGAAATTTATGTGTTACTGAAAAATTATTACGTCAGGGTTTTTGATATCACAAATTAGTCAAATTATTTACTAAATTTTATCATCGGTATAAAGACATCATTCGTAAATATAGCTCAACATGTAGACTTCTTATACGTTCAGGTATTTCACATCCATTTTTTTATGGAAATATTTTTTATAAAACACAAACATGTCAGTATTCACCTCAGAAGCGAAAAAAAACCTTTAAATAGACTTATTAATAAGGGATATAGTTACGATACTTTTGTCAGGTCATTAAAGATTGCATATTTTGGCGTTAATATTGATTCACTTATAGGGTCTTTGCATCGGAACTAAACACATTTAATTTTTTTTAAACAGTTGTTGGTATGACACGGGTTATGTTCTTCTCATATAGGTTATGATGGTATGATACTAAACCCCTAACGGGAAGGATTGTGCCTGATATTCATATGACGAAGACATAATCTTTCAATCAATTTAATTGAAGTCTGGAGTTGGCATGTCAGTTAACTGCTAGTAGTCTGTTGTTATTTATGTATTATTGTCATTTTGTTTATTTTCTTTGGTGACATCTTCTGACATCAGACTCAGACGTCTCTTTGACTAAATTTTAAAGTGCGTATTGTTATGCGTTTACTTTCCTACATTTTCTAGAGGTATAGGGGGAGGGTTGAGAACTCATAAACATGTTTAACCCCGCGGCATTTTTGCGCCTGTCCCAAGTCAGGAGCCTCTGGCCTTTATTAGTCTTGTAATATTTTTAATTTTAGTTTCTTGTGTACAATTTGGAAATTAGTATGGCGTTCATTCTCACTGAACTAGTAAATATATTTGTTTGGGGGCCAGCTGAAGGACACCTCCGGGTGCGGGAAATTTTCGCTGCATTGAAGACCTGTTGGTGACCTTCTGCTGTTGTCTGTTCTATGGTCGGGTTGTTGTCTCTTTGACACATTCCCCATTTCCGTTCTCAATTTTATCATAATCACTATAAAAACAAACAAATGTAACAAAGAGGCACACAAAGGCATACATCAAATTTAACAACCTCGTTTTGTTTTGTATTTATTATACGATTTTGTTGATCCACTTATAACGGATTATGTACTGGGACTGAGTAACCCAGTATTATTTAAATTGTATGTTTACAAATATCCTACTTCTGATTTAATAATATTTACGTAGGATTGTGATGAAGCAAAACTTGCATTTTACGACTTTAACAAAAAAGATTTATAACATAACCAATAACAAATACAAATAAAAGCAAAGACGAACGCAGTATACAATAAAAGTAAAAATATATAATTCAGACGGTATACCAACTGTGATCGTTTTGATGCCAAAATGTCAAAGAACACAGTATTTCTTATTGCATTTCTTTTAGACAAAAAAATCATTTAAGAAATCGCACCAGTTCTATCTCAAAAAGATTTTTGCGGTGTAATGTACTACTTTTGGCACAACATGTAATTTAACCCCCTTACTTAATATTTCATGCATCAAATATCAAGAAAAAAATTTGGAAAATGTATGATAAAAATTTGCAAGTTATACACTGTTTACACTAGGGGCTATATTCGTAGACAGCGAAAACCAAAGGACGATAACTGTGTCTTCGACTCGAAATCTTATATTTAATGCATATAGTTATTGTTTCTGTGTATAATCATACTATGCATAACACAATTAGCATGATTAGCAGTAAACACATTATCGTTTGTATTCACATATGAAGTAATCGGTAAAGTTCAAATGATTTCAGGGTCAGGAAATTGTTCAACTATTTCTATTTAAATTGTTAACGTTATTGCAACAGGATGCACGATAGCCCCACAGGACGCAATTACGACTGGACACAATTACGAACGATTTTCAATGTTTGCCCTCTGAGATCATATTCATTTGTACTTATCAATAAATGTTTTTATTAAATAAAAACCCTATTAAAATGCCCTTGTTTCCATGATAATACAATTTATGTGCACTTGGTCAATGTTGATGACGATGACAAATCATTCTGAAAATATTATAAGAACCGGCAATCTGGCCTGCAAGTTACATAAAAAAATAAAGGTAAGTATATATTGCCTTCTATTGTTAATATATAGAAAGAAAAATATCTCCTGATTCTGTTCATATGCGTGATGCCTTTTATCTTGCCCTAATAACCCCACAATTGACGTTTTTTAGACTCTTGTGACCATATTTATGGTAAAAAAAAATATGTTAATTTTATTCGAGTGCAGAGAACTCCGAAAGAAATGTTGACCTATATATAAAAAAATTCACAGATGAATGATAAGTACACCACCGAAATTGATAAACTTGAATTCAGTGCTCCTTTGAAGGAGGAACTTACATAAAAACCAAAAAAATAAGAAATCTTTCCTTTACACATGTCCGACATTTCGTCTGCAACTACTGCTAAAGTAATTGAAGTAAAAAACAAACTTGTGCATCTATTTTCCTATGAAAATGTGTTTGAAATAAAGATTAATGTATGCTTTATCAATCTAGACTGTTGTCATTGGTTTCTTCTTCAAGATATATATCAATATAGTGCTGTTCGGAATTGCGTCCATATGTGGCTCTCTTGACCCGTAAAACGAGGTCACGCAAATCTTACTAAAGTATCCTAACGTGAATAAAAATTTATGTGGGATATGATGCAAAATGGAAAGCCTTCATACATCTTAAGTTCTATGGTATAAACAATTCAAGAAAAGTAGTCTACATAAAAAAATATTAATCACAGTTCAAAAATCGTTCGTAATTGTGTCCGATGAGGCTATATGTACTCCAACAAATATAACCACATATGTTTGCGTTGGCTACAATACTTCACGTGACGTAATATAGTATATTTGATAAATTAATCATTAGCTCCTTGTTCGTAAAATCCAAAACATCTGAAATTTAAAGAAAAATCATGTAGATATATAAACCTTTGAACGGCCTTTCTCGTAGTAATATGCATACTCGTCTTCAGTAAATTAAAAACGCAACTACACTTTTAAACAAAATATATTAATAATTTGTATCCACATATATTATCAATTATATTAGGACAAGTTAATGAATAATTAAAGACATTTTGTATACTAGCAAATCGATTTTTAGAATTTCTGTTTGATATGTCAAATGAATTATGTTTTAGCACTCTGGATCAACATGTAATTAAATAAAATGATAACGAATAGTTATATTATACACTGTATTATCACTACTTAGGGCATACAAACTTTTTATAACACAATAGTGTCCACTTCGAATGAATAATGAGAGGTTAATATAAAATTTTGAATCGTCTACCAAGTCATTAAAATGGCCATTGTTAAATTATAGTTCGTTTCTGTGTGTGTTGCATTTTAGTGTTGTGTTACTATTGTGTTGTAGTTCTCCTCTTATATTTGATGTGTTTCCCTCGGTTTTGGTTTGTAACCCGGATTAGTTTTTTCCTATGTCGATTTATCAATTTTGAACAGCGGTATACTACTGTTGCCTTATTTTGTATGCATTTTAGATTATCTTGTCTTATATGACCAAGCTTGACATATACTATATATGGCAATACTGCACCTAGTCCTTTGCGTCATGTACATTATTGCCACCACTTATGCTCTAGCAAATTTCCGACACGGTTACCATTGCTAGAACAATACAATATTGATAAAAATGCAAAAAATCTATTCTTAGAACAATTAGAGATATGGAAACTATGACTAGTTAAATGCCAAAAACAACCTACTATTGATTTTAACCAAAATAATAGGACAACTCTGCATTAAGTAATAATTTAAGCGTTTTCTCTATAATCTACAAAAATATTTCAGGAAAAACAAATATCTCATTTAAAACAATCATTATTTTCATCAAGATCTATCTAGTATTCAAAACAAAAAGATTGTTGCGATGCACGTCAATCGGACAGTCGACATTTTATATCGATGTGTGTACTTATAAATGGTTCAGGAATAACCAATAGACATTAGTACATACCTTATTCTTCGCATTACTTACGCAATATTATCTAATATCAAAAAGGCACAAACAAAACTAATAAACAATATTGGTATACGTACGGTCCAACCTGTGAACAAGTAATCCTGATGTCCTATACTCCGATGTTGGTGGCTGTACTTTAGAGATAATTTAAAACAGAGCGTAAGGATACTATAAATAATTCCTTGATGAAGGGTTGCTGCTGAAAATGAAACTGTTGACCCAATAGTTACAAATGAAAAAGCCCTAGTCAACCGTCGAATGTTTTACGACGCCATCATGATTTGGTTCTAATCTATGCAAATAAGATGACCACAGATAATGTTTATTTGTTACATTATTCCATCGTCTGTTGTTATTGTAACATAATCGATTGCAATGTATTACTAACTTTTTTACATATAATCTGTGAGCAAATACGTTAACTAATTATCAACATCACACTCGTTCTTATGGGACGTTTGATTGGTAACGCGTAGCTCAGTCTAGTTCTCTATGAGGTGTTTTCTGAATTGTTTACTTTTGTTTTATTAGCCATTGTGTTCTTCTGTTTTATTTATTGATTTTAATGACAGATACTGCATATTTTACGGGTTTTCCTGTCGTATATGGGTGTAAGGATTGCTCAAATCTCGGACCTATTTGCAAGAATTTGCATCCCACTTACCTATCACATTAAATTAAAGATAGATATTATTTTCCAATGCGTTCAGATATAACAATGCCAAACGGCTAAATTATCAGATGAAGTAAACGGTAGTGATTTCTGTTAATTATGTGTTTCTGTATTTGCATGACGCAAGAAATACAACAATTATTTCGAATAATAAAAAAACGAGTTACATGTAAGTATACATTATATATTATTTTATCTTTTATAATTCTCCGTTGAACATGTTGAATACGTGCATTATGTACTAGTATTTCAATATAATTAATAGAGTACAGGGGTTAACATTTCTGCCTAAAACCTATAATGAATATTTAAGATGTGAACTTGTATTGAATACCCTAATTAGTTTGTTAACACAAGATGTCTACCAAATGATTTGTTAACAAACTATAGTTTGCATTATATCGGGCTACATAATTACCTGACACAGGTCATAAGTTTATTCTTTGAGGCACTTTTCATTGAAATTTTCCGTTTTGTTCTAAAAAAAAAAGCTATATGTCTTTAAACTTCATATAGGTATATGAAGACAATAAAGACACGATGTGCTATTACCATAAACGGATTATACCTTTTTCATAACCAATTAAGACTTACAAGATATTGCAAACTGTTTGGATTGTTTTTCGAAAGTAACTCTAAGAGGCATGTAGCATTTAAAACAATGTAATTTGACATCTCAAGATAACCTACATAATATATATTATATATAATTATATTAGTATCTTTACATTTCGCTGAAGTACCTTGCGTAAACCTTACTCATGAAACAAATGTCAGTTACAGCTGTTTTAGTTGTCATAAATTATTTTTTTAAATGTTTATTCAGCAATAACATTTTTAAAAAGATGGTTTACATTTCTATATCTTGTTAAAACTATTTTAGACCTTATTGCCATACCATCATTCCTGACATTCATTCGTTGATTCCAGGTTCTTTTTATTTTCGTCTTTAGTTTAACTTTCTTGACGTCCCATCTCCAGTCAGATATAACAAATGGAAAAGATTGTACTGAAATGTATCTTTCTATCTTAAACATGTAAAATGTATTAAAATCTATAACATTTTTGTTTTTGCTTTTTTTAACATTTTTTAATTGATCTATATATCTAAAATCAGATTTGTTTTTCATCTCCAAATTATAGGTAAGAGGCCTTAATTTAAATTTGAAAGATCTTAATATTATTTTTCAAAAACTAAGTAACGTTACTAACGTTCTAAAAAGACTTACTGTAAAACAAAATGATAAAAGAATAAAATCGTACTTACCGCATGCAGATAAACTATTATTTGTCCAGTTCATCTAACAAAACAATCTAGTTTTTTATCGTTGAAGCTATTTTATAATATTGATTATTGAAAATTTAAAAAAGGTTTTACGCGTAAACAATAATCTTGCTAAACGACATTTTCTTTTTAACCATATTTTTTATCATCGAATGTAAAGAAATTCGGTATAAAACATCAACTAATATTACATTAATGGTCAAATGATAGACGTACGGTTACTAGTTTGAAATGAAAGTAAATAGCTGTATATGGTAATACGAGATATCCATGTAAAAACGAATCTTGAGATGAAATTATAACAACGATATGCATACAAGGTTAGGCCGAAAACATAGAAGCAATAAGGATTAACAATTAAAGATTATAAATGTATGTGAAGAATATAAAAGTACCAAATAGTTATCAAAGCTGTCAGCATTATCATTTAGTACGCCAGACGCCAAAGCAACAAGCAAATGACAATAAACAGTAAAAATATTTATGTAAAACCAGCATACACTATGAGCCTCAAAATATGATAACAACAATTGATATAATAATATATACTCAAACAAGACCTTTTTCACATATTAATGTTACTAAATCACAGTTATTTCGTCTTTTTTTATTAACAACAAAGGAAACAAATGTATTCATCTAAACAGTTTGCTCGTGCATATAATTGGGTTGCGTTCCAAGCAACTTATTTAATTTGAATGATAGAATTTGTATAAAACTACATGATTCTCAATGCATGTGTTGTATGTGATGACACATGTATCCGTACTTCAGATAAATCCGAAAATGTGCATCGAAAACAATGCTGTTGTCGTGTCTATATTGGTCACAAAACATAAGTATGCCAGTATGTACAGTTTCTTATCTGCTGCAATGTATACATTACTAATATTTGCATGACATTATTCCAAAAATATTCTTAATTAAACAAAAGTAGCATGTCCCAAATTGTCAGGAATATTATTGAGCAAAGTGTATTTGTTTGTGTATTGACACTATCGGTCATTTATCGTGAATAACGAATCAAAATTGCATGTTGGTGAAATACTAAATACTACAAAAGTGTAAACTTGGATTCGGTTTCTGAAACTGTGTATCGTGGTTATAAATGCCAGTTTACATACCTGATTGATTAAACACAAATATACTGTTAATCAGGTTGGTATCGTTATACAGAAATGTCGGCGTTGATCCTGGTAGTTTAGTTATCACTAACAACTCAGTATCATTAGCAAAATATATGGAACTACCAAAGACACCAATAGCGTAGTAAGTGTAAGAATAATTTGTGGAGAAGGTTCTTTTAACATCAGAGCCATCGTTTTTAGCCGAGTTCATTTCACCATCTGCATTTATCCAATAAAGTTTGTTTTCATCAGGGTCTGCAATTTTTAGAAATAAATGGTGTAACAATTATTATTCATTTTAACATAAATTGTATATGAGTGAATTGTAGTTATCTTTTCAACATTTCGTGTAACTTGGCGATTGATTCAATCAGACAAACCCTGAAGGCAATGAACATAGAAATGTTTACAAATTCCATTATCATTTTCCTTAAGCTCCACACTTATAATATGGAGAAGTAAATATAGAAATAAGAAAATGTGGTATGCTGGTCAATGAGACAACACTCAACCATCCACCAGAGAGCAAATACAATTTACGTTTACAACTATGGTTCACAGCACAACTTTCAACAATGAGAAAAACCTATACAGAATAGTCAGCTATAAAAGAACTCGACATGACGAATGTAAAACAATTTAAACGAGAAAAAATACGTCCTGATCTATGTACAAAAACTAATATGATATACAACAACAAACGAAAACCGCTTAATTACAGGCTCCGTCTCATAAGGACTTGAATAATATTGGAGTGACGAAACGCGCATCTGGCGTACTAAATTATAATCCTGGTACCTTTGATAACTATTTACACCACTGGGTCGATGCCAATGCTGGTGGACGTTTCGTCCCGAGGGTATCACCAGCCCAGTAGTCAACACTTCGGTGTTGACATGAATATCAATATAAATGTGGTCATTTTTATAAATTTCCTGTTTACAAAACTTTGATTTTTTTGAAAAACTAAGGATGTTCTTATCCCAGGCATAGATTACCTTAGCCGTATTTGGCACAACTTTTCGGAATTTTGGATCCTCAATGCTCTTCAACTTTTTACTTGTTTGGCTTTATAAAGATTTTGATATGAGCGTCACTGATGAGTCTTATGTAGACGAAACGCGCGTCTGGCGTACTAAATTATAATCCTGGTACCTTTGATAACTATTTACACCACTGGGTCGATGCCACTGCTGGTGGACGTTTCGTCCCCGAGGGTATCACCAGCCCAGTAGTCAACATTTCAGTGTTGACATGAATATCAATATAAATGTGGTCATTTTTATAAATTTCCTGTTTACAAAACTTTGATTTTTTTGAAAAACTAAGGATGTTCTTATCCCAGGCATAGATTACCTTAGCCGTATTTGGCACAACTTTTCGGAATTTTGGATCCTCAATGCTCTTCAACTTTTTACTTGTTTGGCTTTATAAAGATTTTGATATGAGCGTCACTGATGAGTCTTATGTAGACGAATCGCGCGTCTGGCGTACTAAATTATAATCCTGGTACCTTTGATAACTATTTACACCACTGGGTTGATGCCACTGCTGGTGGACGTTTCGTCCCCGAGGGTATCACCAGCCCAGTAGTCAACACTTCGGTGTTGACATGAATATCAATATAAATGTGGTCATTTTTATAAATTTCCTGTTTACAAAACTTTGATTTTTTTGAAAAACTAAGGATGTTCTTATCCCAGGCATAGATTACCTTAGCCGTATTTGGCACAACTTTTCGGAATTTTGGATCCTCAATGCTCTTCAACTTTTTACTTGTTTGGCTTTATAAAGATTTTGATATGAGCGTCACTATACCTGTCCTAAGTCAGGAATCTGATGTACAGTAGTTGTCGTTTGTTTATGTAATATATACGTGTTTCTCGTTTCTCGTTTTGTTTATATAGATTAGACCGTTGGTTTTCCCGTTTGAATGGTTTTACACTAGTAATTTTGGGGCCCTTTATAGCTTGTTGTTCGGTGTGAGCCAATGCTCCGTGTTGAATGCCGTACTTTAACCTATAATGGTTTACTTTTTAAATTGTTATTTGTATGGAGAGTTGTCTCATTGGCACTCACACCACATCTTCCTATATCTACTTATGTAGACGAAACGCGCGTCTGGCGTACTAAATTATAATCCTGGTACCTTTGATAACTATTTACACCACTGGGTCGATGCCACTGCTGGTGGACGTTTCGTCCCCGAGGGTATCACCAGCCCAGTAGTCAACACTTCGGTGTTGACATGAATATCAATATAAATGTGGTCATTTTTATAAATTTCCTGTTTACAAAACTTTGATTTTTTTGAAAAACTAAGGATTTTCTTATCCCAGGCATAGATTACCTTAGCCGTATTTGACACAACTTTTCGGAATTTTGGATCCTCAATGCTCTTCAACTTTTTACTTGTTTGACTTTATAAAGATTTTGATATGAGCGTCAATGATGAGTCTTATGTAGACGAAACGCGCGTCTGGCGTACTAAATTATAATCCTGGTACCTTTGATAACTATTTGGAGTTTATACACCAATAAATTCCTTTAAAAAGGCGTTTAATCCTTTTAATTCTTTAAAGTTGGAGATAAAGAATGTATGTTTTCCCACCCGTAACCTCTATCACACGTAATTGAATTGTATATTTGTGTCTTTGAATAGGACTGGTGGTGCATGAATATATTTATTGGTTAACGCAAAAATATGTATTCAATGAAATATGCTATCTGATAAAAAATAAACTACAAAACCTTTGATTATCATTCAAACGAATGTTTTGTGTTTATCATTTTATTTAACGATTAACGCGAAGTGAAAATTAATTTTGTTAGCGTCGATCAGGATTGTGTATTTATCGTAGGCATCTTGTTAACATTGGTTACGAAAAGAAGTTCGGTCAACATCGTCATTGGAAAATTAACAACGTCAATAACAACTACCAAAAGTCCTCTCAACCGATCATATCAACGTATTCCCAAATATGCAAATCATATAAGAAATATAAAGCAATTGTTTCAAAAACAATTGTTAACGGTCTTTCCCCTCCAAAACATGATTGATTGATTGAGTAATTGATAGATGGATGTATTGATTGATTGATTCATTGATTAATTGATTGATTGATTGATTTATTGATTGATTGATTGGTTGATTGATTGACTTATTACGCACGTGAGATAGGGTCGCTTGAAACTAGCAAACACGAAACAAATAAAATCTTGGACCCGTATTAACAAAAGGGACCGCAACATGCATGTAATGGTTGGTTGGTTGGTTGTTTAAACACATGGGGATGAGCCACTAGGACAACGCGAAAAGGGAATTGAGAGTCTAGTGCCCGTGTTTAAACACTCGAGACCTAGCCTCTAGGAACACATGAAAGAGGCATTGAGAACCTAGTTCCCGTGTTTAAAAACTTGATACCTAGCCTCTAGGGACACGTGAAAAAGGCATTGAAAGCCTAGTGCTCGTGTTCAAACACTTGAGACCTGACCTCTAGGAACACGTAAAAAAGGCATTTAGAGCCTAGTGCCTGTGTTTAAACACTCGAGACCTAGCCTCTAGGAACACGTGACAAAGGCATTGAGAGCCTAGTACCCGTGTTTAAACACTTGATACCAAGCCTCTAGGAACACGTGAAAAAGGCATTGAGAGCCTAGTGCTCGTGTTTAAACACTTGAGACCTGGCCTCTAGGAACACGTGAAAGAGGCATTGAGAGCCTAGTGCCCGTTTTTAAACAGTCGAGACCTAGACTCTAGGAACACGTGAAAAAAGGCATTGTGAGCCTAGTGCCCGTGTTTAAACACTTGAGACCTAACCTCTAGGAACACGTGAACAAGGCATTGAGCGCCTAGTGCCTGTTTTCAAACACTTGAGACCTACCTCTAGGAGCACACAACAACCGGTCCGTGAAACATTTGAGTTATTTTCAAATTATGATATCTGTAGGAACATGCAAGGATTTAAACAGGCCTTCAAAAATATCCTTGCATCTTTATTTATAAATGTTCTTTTTTCATAGGGCTTCCAGGAATTTGTGTCTTATTTATTACTTATTGATCTTATCGTGTGTGCATTGTATTCAATTTTGTATTTTAAACAAATCGGACCTGACCTGCATGGATATTTTGTATTTAACATGTTTAACCTATGGTGATTAATCATTTCCGAAAAGGGGGAAACCCCTTTTTTAGTTTAGGTAGCATGGCGTTGCATCGGATGGTTGGCGTGATTGTGACGTCACCAAGCTGATCGAAATACACAGAAATACTGTTTATTTGATTTATTTGCAGAGAGAGACGTCGTTTTGACCACACCTATGTAAAAATATAGATCCGCAGAAACTCATGTAACAATCTTAAACCCATATCATATAATGGACCGGCTTAATGCCGGCCCATAATAAAGAATGTGCAAACGGATTTAATTTTGTTTCACTTACAGGTCATTGATGTCGGATCATGCATGTTTTTTTCATATCTACGGGAACACAGATTTGATTTTAATGCATGTTTAGAAATTTGATTCTATGATTTTACTTCTATTTACGGACTTTGGAGGGAATTCTACGTAATTGATTTTAATTTCTCAATCCAGATTGCAACGTTAAGCGGACTGCACGTGATTTATACTGTTAACGGAGAATAAATTTTTTCGATTTATTGTACAGGTAAACTATTATCCAATCGCTGACCACTGGTCGACTTATTCATTGCATGCACACAAAAATAATGCTGGTGTTATAGTACTTTAACATAACGTTTATCGATTAATTTTTAGAAATACATGTACATGATTTGGAGCAGATTTTTTTGCAGGAATAGATTTGTATTTCAGAACGAAATTTATTCATAAAAAAAAGGATTAGCTTTTTTATAATATAATATAAATTGGATTCCTAAAAAAAAGGGGGGATAGATGGGTAGTTGTGTGCATTAGATGATTTACCAAGCTAAATTGCATGTACGCATCATGAGAGCTGTAAAGTTTGAAGCTATAATTAGTTAATTTGTTCATTTTTCCATTTCAGTGGCATTAAAACCCCAAAAATACTACGCGTATCATTTTGACAAATACTCTCGACTTAAATAATGTCGTGAGTTACATTTTGCTCACATTTTTTTTTATTTTACCTCTAACTTTTTTATGAGTAAAAGCAGTTTGAAGTGAATGTCCAAATTTAGAACATGACCTTGACCTTTGACCTTGACTTAATTTTCTAAGTTGGGACCCAAGGACCTTCAATAAAGTGACCCAAAGTCTATACGGCTTACGGTTTATGAGTTTATATCCATATCACTTATATCAAATGCCTAAGGGGAAATAACTTTCATATGGAGACGCCGGAGAACTTTGGTACAAACCGACTCATCATCTTGAAGATATAGCAAGCATTTTGGTAAAATAAATTTGTCGTGATCTTTTACGGTTGCGAAGGAGTAGTGGACACAAGAAAAACAGTGGAGATAACTCTTACAACGTTAAGTGTACGGTTTAACAGGGTCAGTGTCAAAAGCGCAATAACTTTTCGATATCATCTGCGAAAAATCAAAGCGACATTTTGCAAAACCACATTACTACGCAAGAACAAAATGTGGTGGAAGAAAAAAATAAAATCTCAGAACAAAACCAATAGGTCCTTCCGCGGAAAAGTGGAAAGACCAAATTATAAAGAAAAAAAGTATAAGGAAAGATTGGCGATTTTGAATCATATAACTCGTATGTTCTGTATCTAATATTATTAGACTTATACAATTTGTTCACATTTAGGTGTGTATATCTTTCCATCTTTTATCTGTCTGTTTAAACGAAATAGGATTATGGTAAAGTCATCCCGCAAGATTGGACCTATCATCCCTTATATTAAGACGTCTCCTTTTGGCATTAAAAGGGAGAAGTTACAGGCGGATACGTGGACTGCAGTATAAAGTCGGATATTTTTCTCTCCCCAAATTGCGGCTACTATTCCTGGACATCGAAACGCTACCCACGGAAGGTTAGATTTATTAATGACATTTTGCATACCAAACTCCTGCGCCCGATTCATACAGTGTCAACTAATCATTGATGGACTGGTTATGCAGCATATTGTTATGTCTTAATCATTGAATATAATCAACGAATCATTTGTCTTTTTTTTTTGTCAGAACCAGAAACAGTTGCATCATAAACATTCCGTCAACGGTCATATATTTTAAAGATCTAATGGGTCACTTTTACAAAAACATAAGCAAACTGTTCACAAACGATCATCACTCCAACTGAATATCTTGATTAAGCATATAACAACGGTTCGTTTAATTATCTGTGAGCTTATAACCTGATAGACGGCAACGTTTTACATAACATTATTTATCTGTATGTGTATGTGTATGTGTATTGCTACATATCAGTTACCAATTATAGCTTGAACTTGACGGGAGAGAGAGCGCCTATTGACGGCGTTTAAAAACTCTTAACTGACTTCGCGCACACTATGTCAATTTCCAGTTGGTTTCAATAAACCACAGTCTCGACGAAGAATGAGTTCTTGAACTGCTCAGTTTTACAGTTTGTTGTTTTTATTGTCTTTGAGTTGCTTTTAACTGAGTTGTTACCTATATTAGTGCTTTTAAAGTCTCCAAAGCGTGTCGGCTTGATAATGCATTTGGTTTTGCTTTTTACCACAAATTCGTCAGGTCTGATAGCTCGGACAACACCCTCAATCATTTTGTACAGAAATACCAGTCTTTGGCTTGTTCTTTTGGGATTCAGGGTTTCAAGTTCCAGTACGGTTAGCATTTTGGTGACTGCTCCTTCTGCTCTAGATTTATATTCCCTGTGATAAATCGTCCTGCTCTTCTTTTTGGGTACGTTCTAATTGGTTGGTGTTGTTTGATCAATATGGGATCAATACAGTTGCCCCATATTCCATCGTAGATCTCACCAGTGAGATGTATGCTGTTTTCTCAGTCTTTTATACAGAGTCTGAAGTTGCGTCTTACGTCCTTCTTATATTTTTATTCCAGTATGCTTTTATCTTGTACAAGTAGGATAGCCTTAAATGTTATTTGTTGGTATGCATTTAGCAAAATTTTAACAATTATAATTGATGACAACTTACCTAGATCCATGCTTTCAACATATGTCGATGTAAAGTTAACGATCCTATGTTGTTCAGCTAAATCTAATCTAGACTTCATTATTCCTATATGTCGTTCAACTATATACATCCATCTAAAAAGAAATGAAAGTTTGAAAACTTCATCATGTAATAGGTCCAGGTCCAGTGCGTCTTCGTGCGTTTGTATTTTGAGTATTATTATTTCGCTAGTGGACGATACAACACGAGGAATTGGATAAAAAAAATGCATTGTTCATTTGGTTCATTTAAACTCATAAGCCGTTAGCTTTACATCATGTTTATATCTTTACATAGGACAGTGTGTTATACTTAGACCTTTATTAAAAAGTAATATTGTTTTGGGGTGGGTTTTTTTTATATCAGGCAACTCGTTTGAGATCGCAAATTATCATCAGAAAATAAGAGCACATATGCTGTTGTCGGTGCAAACTTTAACGGTGTTATAGGTAAAATAACGATCCACAGATTACCATTGGTCTTTTAGACTCGGATGTTTCTCTGTCACACTTAATCACAAAGTTGTCGCCCTTCGATTATATTGTAGCTGAGAAACACCCTCTCGTTTTAAAACCATTGCTAACCAATAATGCCACTCCTTGGCATTGCTTCACCTGCTATTGTATATCTATCTTGTTATGCATCAAAATGAAAAAGGCTGTATAACCATGTATATGTGGATGGTTACAACTCTATGTGACGCATTTGTCAAATTTCATGAAATTATCTGCATCTAATATTATATTTTATTTATATTCTACTATATTAATATTCTATAAAGTCTAATACTTTATATACGAAACAAAATATTATAAGTTACATAGTGTACTAGTGACCTAATACGGTATATATGGGGTCAGTAAATACCATATGGGTTGAGAACGAAGCTCGAATCCCCATATGGAATTTACTGACCTAATATGAATATACACAGTCTCCACGAGGACGCTTTTAACCAATCATATTCCAAGAAATGTATAGGAGGTAAGATAAAATCAGTAACACATGTAGTTAAAGATTTGTATAAATATTTTATATTTGGTAAACCGTATGAAAAATGAATAGTTCGATTTACAAAACATAGAAATGTCGTACTGTGTGTATGTTTTGTACAAGTTACCATTTTGTACAAATTATATTAGTACAAAAAAAAATACAATTTGTATTTTGACTTTGTACAAATTTTACACTACAAATATACTTTAATTGACCGAAAAATAGATATAATGTACCTGTTTGTAACATCAAGTCTTATCACACACGGATCATTTAGGTACATTAAGACGGTCAAATTTGTTCCGTCTAGATTGCATCTTGAGAGTCTATTTCCATAATTATCAACCCAGTACATAATATCGTTTGCTGAATCAACAGCTATTCCTGTTGGATTTGAAGCTGTATGGACAACTGTCTCTAAGGTTCGGTTCTCTGATGGATAAGATAATCTATATAAAATAAAACATTTCTGAAATTAAATCATAATTTTGAACCTACTCAACCTATTATTTATTATTATTATTATTATTATTATTATTATTATTATTATTATTATTATTATTATTATTATTATTATTATTAATATTATAATTATTATTATTATTAGTAGTAGTAGTAGTAGTAGTAGTAGTAGTAGTAGTAGTAGTAGTAGTAGTAGTAGTATTACTATTACTATTATAATAATTATTATATTATTATTATTATTATTATTATTATTATTATTATTATTATTATTATTATTATTATTATTATTATTATTATTATTATTATTATTATTATTATTATTATTATTATTTTTATTATTATTTTTATTATTATTATTATTATTATTATTATTATTATTATTATTATTATTATTATTATTAATTTTATTTCTATTATTATTGTTATTGTTATTATTGTTATTATTATTATTAACTAGAACACACCCGCGAAATCGCGGGCATATACAATTTGTGAACTGTTGTAGGGTGATTTTTTGTAAAAGATATTATGTATGGACTGGAGAATTTCATAAAAGGTATCAAAAGCCCTCTCCCTTTTTCCAAAGTCCGATATTTGTTTCCTTTCTGTTAAATTCAATTATTTTTGTGTTTCTGGCCTCAGACCACAATTATTCTTCCGCTACAATGCTTCTTTGGTAAAAGTCAAATCAGATTAAAAATTTGCACCGTTTCAAACATGATATAAATGTAACTGCTTATATATAGACCATTATTTATTAGGCTAATAAAATATGCTTCTAGGACAATCCATCAGTGCCTTTTCTTTTGAGTCTTATTAACATACCAATGGTAGGATATGAATCATGTATAAATGACTAAGACCAACTTAGGCTAATTTGAGGGGTGGTCTGAGGGGTCCTGATTCCGAAATCCCGGGCTTAAAATCCTGAAATCCTGAGATGCAGAATTTAAAGAAATTCATATCCCGAAATCCCGAAATCGAAAAATATATTCCCGGATTCCGTAAGGATCAATCTCAAATCCCGTGCTTTAAAACACCCGATCCCGACGCCCCGAAAAAGGTCCTGCCTCCTCTAATCTCTACCTTACTTTCATTTTTGCCAAATCACTATTTTCCCTTTCAACCATAAATTTTTATGCCTCATTTATGGGCATTATGTTTTCTAGTCTGTGCATCCGTGGGTTCGTTCGGTCGTCCGTCCGTCCGTCCTTCTGTCCCGCTTCAGGTTAAAGTTTTTGATCGAGGTAGTTTTAGATGAAGTGGAGCATGTTTTCTTATTAATATATATGCAAGTGATATGACCCCTTAAATAGTAAACATTTCAAAGAAAACAGTAGACAGAATCAGGGACTTTCTATACTAACATAGAAAGTCCCTGACAGAATACAGAGAGTCTCTATATATTAAAGTAGTATAATCGTAGTTTACATGTAGAGAAACGCCGAAAATAAATCTCCTATCTAAGGAGGTTTAATAATTGTGGTTCTTGCGATCTAAACACCATGATATGAATGGCTTATTTATTTTTCATTTTTGTTATCTATCATACGATTGGTCAGGTTGTACTTGTGTCACAACTTACTTTAATATATATGCAACTGGTATGACCTCTTATATAGTAAACGTTAACAGTAGACAGAAGACGGAGAGTCTCTATATATTGAAGTAGTATAATCGTAGTTTACAAACGCGAAAAATTATTGTCCTCTTAGAATGTATAATAGTTACGGTTCTTGCGATCTAAACACCATGATATTGAAAACGCTCTGATTGGCTTATTTATTTTTCAGTTTTGTTATCTATCATACGATTGGTTGTATTTGTGCATGTTTCAAACCGGAAGTCTTATCTATGACTAAAATTAAGTCTGATGATGGAATCATATCCGAACTCCTTTTTTGTCGTTTTTCTCCCAAAATAACTCATTCTGAATAATCATAAGAATGGATGACAAATGCGACTATGCATGTAACCTATAGGACACAGAGGCATGATGATTGATTTATTGTGGAAGGAAGAGAAGCAACACACAAAATGAGGTCTTCTCGTTCAATAGTATAGATATTATCATTATTTTTTTTTTTATTATCATTATTACTATTTTTATATGGAAATGAAGTCCTTTTAACTAATGGATATTCATATGCTTAAAGAATATAAAACGCATGAATACGGTGTAGTTAGACAATTGTGTGTTGTTCAAATCAGAAGTGACTGGTGTTTTACTACTCAACTTCAAGTGTGCTCTAAAATGCAATTAAAAGTATTTTTAGCATTATTCGAGATAAGGTATATTTGTAACATGAAATGACTTCCACTTTATTTAAACTTTAGATAAAAAAGCTATGACTGTTTTAAGGTGCAGACTTTAACATAGAAAGCAAGGGGCTATGAATACGCGATGTCATTCCTTTAACATGTTAAAAATAGACATAATGTTACATGTGTTATTAAGTCAACCTGTCGACCTTTGTTGGCAAAAGCTGTGTGCTTCAATTGCAGTTCTTAGGTTTATATTAACAGTGTCATTTATAGGATATTCCTCAGGTTTAAATGTCCGCCAATTTAAGATGACCCCACAGTGTTTACATAGATTCAAAAGTAGACTCTGCATTGTGGTATATCGATGTGTAACCAAAGAAAAAACCCAAATCGCAAATGTTCATAATAAAGTATTTGTATGTATGTAAATCAAAGATAAATTCAAAATATTCGAAGTCCATCAAAACTATTGAAATGCATCGTGAGACTTAAACAACAAACTGAACGAATGTTAAACACTCGTCAAAATTCTGAATTGGTATATGTATTTTTCAAAGAAATCGATGGGTTTAACATGATTTTATAGCTAGTTTAACCTCTCGCTTGTTTGGTAGAAAAAGCTGTTGTAAAAGATAAAATCACAAAAATACTGAGCTCCAAGGAAAATTCTAGACATCGAATGTAAAAATAAAAAGCTCAAACACGTCAAACGAATGGACAACAATTGTCATATTCCTGACTTGGTACAGGCAATCTCTTATTTAGAAACGGTGGATTAAACCTGGTTATATAGCTAGTTTAACCTCTTATTTGTATGACAGTCGCGTAAAATTCCATCATATTGACAACAATGTGTGAACAAAACTAATAGACATAATAGGTAAAAATGTCGAAAATAGAGGTACAGCAGTCAACATTGTGTTATCATCTATTTAAATATTTGTATCGCTGGTATCATGCACCTCTCTTTGAGATAGTTTGATGAAAATCTTTTACTTTTGTAGAAATTGCTTTGCTTGTGTGTTTGTTACCATTAGAACCCCAAAATAATTATACGAGAAATGAACTTCTGCAGTAATTTCGATTTCTTCTCTAACAAGTTTTCCTGTTTACCATTTCATCAATGATAAAATGCCCTTTGGAATGTAATTTCAGTATTTATTTATAAACAAAACATTGTTGCTCAGGAAATCTTTGGTTACTATGGGTTTTATGATGACACAGATTATCCTAAATATAAAAAAATCATAGATACTAAAGATGAAAATTTCAGAATAAATATTAGATAGTAGTATCTTGAAGTATTTTGTACCTTTTGTTCTTTTTAATGAATCATATAGGATTACAAAGGGTCATGTGTTTGTTACCTTGGCAACATCGTGGTTGCTATGTTGCTACTATGCACTTCTTAAACTGGAAGATTCAACAAAAATATATATTGAAGTGTTTGGTGACTCTGACCTTAACTTTAATCGATTCAGACATGTTTTTTTAGGGAACATGAATTAAAAATGGATATTTTAGAAAGCGTTTATTCAAAGATCAAATTACAGTGTTGAATAAGTATCATTTTAGAAAAAGATCCATAATTTTATTGTATTTTTATTTGTTCATGTAGACACAAAATGTTCAACTATTTTATGTCTCTTATTATACCTTGTCCTTTACAGAAAAAAAAGGTGAATGATATTTTATGTCAACTCAAAAGTGTTGATTACTTGGTGGATTTCACGCAAAAGTTTTACACATTTCCTCTATAATAAACAAGGCTTATAATTTGAAACTCTTGATTGTATGCCAGGATTGAGAAACCTGAAACAAATTTGAAACGCATTTTTTTTTTTTTTGCTTGTGGATTAAGGTATTTGTTTTAAAAAATGACATTTTTCATAGGAATATCAATGACAGAGCATATGCATTATTCACGTATCTTGATACGTGCACGGATCGACGTATAGGTATCCGGCAAATTAGTATAACATAATGATTAAGCCCCGACCTAAATTATAACTAAATGAACATTGAATGCATTATAAAATATCTTCATCGGGACCAACTTGACTTAATTTATCTTTTCTTCATATACGTGTTATACGAAACGTCGTTACGGATACGCCAGCGAATTCGTGAATAATACAAATGCTACTAATTGTACCTACCTAAGTGATAACATTAAAACTGATCTTCGTTTCAATAATTTCTTAAAACAAACGTCATGCTTTGTGTCGTACATGTTCATATTTTTTATTTAAAAAACAACAGTGTGACAGAAAGTATCTTCAACATGTAAGCAGATCATTAGCATTTAAGCTACACTAAAGCAAAAATGTCATATATCAAAGCGGAATTTCTGCGGAAACTTATATTATAAATGCTAACAAGAATGTAGCAATATCAAAACATTGATATAATAAAAACAAAATGTGTAATGTTGTTGTTGAAAATTCTGCATAGTTTTTCAAATGACACATTGATTTTATTTAACAGCAGGATAAAAATAGCAAGAATATGCATTCTCAATTTCAAAATGAAACATTTACACATACTGAATATACCATTTTAAGCGTTTAGACGGCTACTACAAATTACCAGTGCTCATGTCGCTAAATGGGTTTAGACATATTCATATCTTTACTTTCCTTTATGAAGTGAGTTTGAATATGGTGTCATCATAAATAAATGTCTTAATAAATGAATATGAATATTATAAAGGATAACAAATCAATCAAAACATGAACAAATAAGGTGTATACATTGATAAATCCGATCTCTTGAGCCCCTTATTGAAGATACAGAAACCCAAACAACTTGTTTGTACCCAGTTTACATACAATGGAATTGTGTCAAACAAGGCAAATGTATGTTGATATAGATAATTCTATAAAAGGGTTAAATGTTTAATTAAAACTAAAATCGAATTTATTTCCGTACTTTTTATTTATGATATGTAACAGGTTGTTATATTGAAATGATTAAAAAAATAATCTCAACCTCATCCATGTTTTGCAGTAAAATTTTACGTTCGATGATGTGATTAATCAGATGTGATTTGTCCATGTTTATCACATTAAGAAGTCTGATTACATTTTGTAGAAATTGTGTGAGCTCTAAGTGTGATTTTATAATTTGTATTTATCATCAGAATGTAAGTTTACCTACCGAACGATGTCAAAGAAATTGTATCTTGGGACATACACGTATCTGTGTTTGTAATCGTAATCCAAGGCAATTGCATAATCTATTCCTTTCTCAAACAGTACAGTCACTTGGTTTGTATCAACATCAAATTCCATAATCGAATTGTAAGATGAAAACAACAGTTTTTCTGAAAAAGCTAATCAAATTTAAGAAAATTATTCTAAGGTATCATACAAATATAATTTAAGGGCCTTAGTGGTGTAAAAACTCATCCCAATAGCTTACAGTTTATTGAGATCATATTATTTGTTTAAGATCTACAATGGTTACCTGACTAAAGTGAGTCGAAAGATATAAGATATCTAAGGGACATTCAAACACGCATAAGTTTTTAAAAAAATGGCACAAAACACAAAACACTTATGCACTCCTACCTGAAAGTGTTTTGTGTTATGTGTATTTGTTATTCTTTAGTTAAACATTTTACATATATTGTGTACTTCATATTTTTTATCCTCAGCTTTGCCATTTTTTTTTAAACTTATGCGCGTTTGAATGTCCCTTAGATATCTTATATCTTTCGCCTCACTTTAGTCACTCTCTTTTCGGGAGACTGTTAATCTCTATAAAATATCTAAACATGCATTAGTCAAATAATGAGGATTTTAACAAAGTTATGCCGTCTTACTGAATTAAAAGGCATTAAATGGCAATTGTGATGAGCAACATGTACATTAATTTAATATACGGTCAATCAAACGTAAGGAAATACCAATCGACCATTAAATTAGAATGCAATATTTAAAATACACTGAAATCAAACGAAATCAATCAGCAGAACGAAAAACAAAGCAACTGTTATAGGTTTGACTTGGTACAGGTATCTTCTAGAGAAAATATCTTGAATAATCATTATTTTTATGTAGGGGCCTTTTATTGCCGTATGGATTTCAGACATTGTAGAGTGTCGTACGGTTGTCTACAAAGTTGCTTACATCTCCTTCAATTGAACTATGGTTGATAGTTCTGTTATTTGCAATCATTTCATATATCCCAGTTTTTATATAATGTATTTACACGGAATACCCCCCAAATTTATGAATCTTTGTTACGTGTACATATATGTTGTTTTGATATTTTCAACGATTTCAAAGGAGCCATTTCATATGTAAAAGAGATATAAATGCTAATTTCAAAATTTATAACAGATGAAGTATTTTTTCTGTTTAGTATTAAATTTATATTAAGATCCATTTTGTTACATCTTGTGATCAATTTTATTTGACAATCGCCAATGGCAGTCATCATGGTTAAGGAACATCAGTTGTTCGACCTGTTAGTCAAATGCGTTCTGAAAAATGTTGTTTGTGCTGTTTTTAGTCCCTTCTACAATGAAATTTGTTTTACATGCACACGTATAAAAATTGCGTTTTTTTCCTACGCAATCATATGTTTGAACGTAATTTTCAATTTAGACTCGTATATATATAACTCGTCGAAACATCAACCCAACAATGTTAGATCTGTAAATTTGCTTTCGCAATTTTTTTGTTTTTTCCTCGCCGGGATACGAACCCATGCTACTGAGATATCGTGACATCAAATCGCCTGCACTGTAGCCGTCCCGCTAGACCACACGACCACCTGGGATTCACATATATATATATGCGTCAAGCGATTATTTTATTTTCAAATATACTTAAAGTGATGATGAAATAGAAATAAACTGGTTACATTTCAAGAAAGATAGGAAACTAATATTTTGGAATTCAAGAAGCGTATTTTATTGCACGATATTCATCAATAACGCCTATGAGGCATTTTTGTACCATTTTAAGATGTCAAGCTTGAATACGCAGTTTACGTAACTAATAAATGTTAGATTGTGTTCCTACACGTCGAAAATCTATTCTTAAAGCCAAAATATTCATCAAAGAGATTCAATACACCAACAAATAGTATTATCATTTTTTCAAAAATTGCAATAATTATTTTCAGCATAAGAAAATATTTATCTTCATACAAATGTTTGCGAAACGTTATTTGAATCTGTACTTTATGAAGTTGTATCTCAATATATACCTATTGAAATGTATATACAGATTTTACTACTGCAACAAGTGTGTAACGGGATTTTTCTACTTGAAACAGTTAGATTTTAATATTTAAAGCTCGAGGCTTGCCGAGGATTGTCAATGATAAAATAATCTGCCAGTGTCCAAAATGTTGTGATTTTATAAAAGAATCTTACAGGTAAAAAAAATCTCTGTGAAATTTGCAAAAAATTCTACATTTCGTAAAAATACTCACATGATGCAATTGTTGTGCAAAGAAGAAAAAACCTGATTCGTATTTCCATTTCCGTCAGTTCCTGGATTTCTTAAAAATTCATAAGACTGGTGCTGATACAATGAATCTTCTGCTTTTTATATCAGCAAAATGTACGCTTATATTTCTTGTAGGCGTATTTTTTTCCGGTACATTAATTATCACTTGTAACAAATCTTTTCGTGCAATTTGTATTGTAATTCAACGCAAGATAACTATCTAAGATACCTGGGACGATAACATTTCATAAAATATCTCATTTTTTGAGTATTGTATTCTAAAGTTAAAATCCCTTTGTAAAACTTTAAGTTTATGTTCTTGTCACTAAAAGTTAATCGTAGACGACTTAATAGACACACACCCTTCGAATCAGGCGTACACATTATGATCGAAAAAAGATACCAGCGAAATACCACCATTCACAATTTCAAAGAATGAAAGTTCATTGGGTTCATCACCTCTATTTTAAACTCAGATTGTATTAATGGTTAAGTTAAATCATTTAGGAACATTTAGAATGCGTGCTGCAATGTCCAATTGGACATTTGTTTTTTTTTTAACATTGAAGGATTAAAAAACTTCTATAATAGGGGTTTCTAAATATGGACATAAACAAATAATATTTGTGTTCACTAAAATCATGATTGATTGGTAACGCCTAAAAAGTTTATGATCGAGATTAAAAATACACTTTAATTTTGCATACAACTCAATTAGAGGTTGATTTAGTTCCCTTTTTTAAATTAATTTGAATAAAATTGTTCAATATTTTTTTTTTAAATCAAGGCTACTTTTTTAAAGTTCATTTGAACCTTAATTATAAACAAGTGAGGTAGAAAAATTGTTGACAATTAATGTTCAAATGAACTTTTTAAAAAAGTAGCCTTGATTTAAAAAAAAAAAAACATATTGGAAGATAATTTTTTTGCACAAATATAATTTTTGATCTTTTAATTTTTAATTTTTTTTTCAGTTCATAGGTTGCTTTTGACTGATTCAAATGGTTATTAGGTACTTTAACATTGAAGGAGTATAAACATGATTACTTCTGATATACATAATTTCCCTTTCAGTTTATCTTGTCAAGGTGATATGCCTTTCAGTTCATACCAAAATACTTAATGATAGTATTATAAAACAGTATCTAGTTATAGCAAAAGTCAAAATATAGAACTCAACTTGACAGCTGACCTTGATGTCAATATCACGCACATATGTCATTGAATCAAAATTATAAGACCTCTAGTCTTTCATATATATTGTCGAGGAGTTGGACTGATTTTTATTTGTATAAGGGGAGAAAATCCTTTCACCGAAACACTTGAAAGTCGCACCAAGTCGTAACAATTACCTGACAAATCCGTGTATTATTTTCTGTTACAATTTCTGTGGAATAAAATTTGCAATCAAAGTTCAAGATTAAAGATATGACCTTGACCTTTGAACTCACTGCTATTTCATTCAAGAGGACAAATGGCTTCATATAAAAAATTCTTTAACTAAATATGGCTTCTGGTGTATACCATGTATTTGAAAAAAAAATGAAAAAATTCGACTGGAAGAAAGTTCAACATTTTTAGGGAAAACATGTCGATTACTTTTAAATTGGAATTGATAATTACATGAAACAAAGGACACAGGGAAATATTTCCTTTGCGACAACAATAAAAACAGTATACGAGAGGATAACTCTCACATGAAACTTTAACAATTATATAGAGCCAAACGCGAAAATTTATTAACAGTTCGATGTAATCGGCCAAAAACTGGTCGAAAACAAAAGCAAAAATTTCAACAACTACAAGAGGTAAAGGAAAACAGAGGAAATAATCTAAAAGTCTTTCCATATAAAAGTGATAGGACCTTAAAATGTGGAAAAGTGTCAGCAACAAAAACATTGGACACTGATTTACTATCAGTTGTTTCAAATCAAATATGGAATTATGCATAAATCAATCAGCAAGAAAAATTATATTACGCGTTTTATTTCCTGGTTAATTGCATTCCCTAACTGTTAGTTCTTTTCCATTTGTAACTACAAAACCATGAAGTCTTTTTTTTTCTCTGTTATGTCTTGTGTACTATAATTTGTCTGTTTTGTCTATTTTAATGCCATGGCGTTGTTAGTTTATTTTCGATCTTTCAGTTTGAATGTCCCTCTGATATCTTTCACCCCTCTTTTACAACTCCACTATAGCTCTGTTTTTCCTCAAAATTGTTTTAATACAAGTAAAGGTCATGTAATATTATTCAGAATGTGACAGAATGTGTCAGTAATATCAATATTGAATAGGTTTGTCTTAGACTAGTCGAAGTAGTCCATCCTATAACGAAGTATGTATTTTATTTTGAGTAAAAAAATATCTAAATGAAGTTTGTCCAACTCACGTCTTCGGATTGTAGACCGTAAATATTCATTTTACATTTGGTAGATGGATGAATAAATTTGCTACAGTTGCAAATTAAACGCATATTGAAAACGAGCACATGTTGATGTTATATAACTATGAAGCCTGATAACACGCTGAGCAAGGTTCTCAATGCTAGAAAGGTAACATTTCACAGGAAGACATGTAATGCTACCCAGACACATTAATCTGGCTCCACAGCGAACAGTCTTTGTTTTTAAATGACAGGTGCTTTGCAGAGATGAAGCAAATGCGATTTGCAAAGTATTTTACTTGATACGACGACTAGGAATAAAGCCCACGATTTTTTTGTATTCTAGTATGAAAATTGAACTCAACTTTAAGAGATAATTTATTTTGTTTTAATTGATAATATTAAAACTTGGTTATACACATTCTAGACCACTTTTCAAGCTAAAACAAATTTAAGATACTGAATCGGACTTTGTTGGTGACTTTATAAAATAATCTAAAGATATGCGAACATGTGGTCAATGTCCATTTAATAGAATTGAGAATGGAAATGGCGAATGTGTCAAAGAGACAACAACCCGACCATAGAGCAGACTTAGGTTACATTATCATAACTATATTTTGTTTTGTTTTATGTGTATACATAATAGAGGGGAAATTATTTTCAGGTCTTCGGGATTTGGCTTTTATTTCCGCGGGAATTTGGGATTTGCACTTATCGGTCCTTGGGAAACGATGATTTAATTGTTCGATGATACTGGATTCAAAGTATTGCAGAATGACAAAACCTCCTTACACTGAATATACCGCAGATTATTTTTTCGGAAGTGTTTAATTTTCACTTTCTTCTCGGCACCTACAGAAACGCAAAAATGTTGACCCCGCATTAAAGTCTCTGCCTATTCCTAGATTGATAGGTGATCTTAAAAGGTTTCATAAATGAAACTGTTTATTATCAAGTTTACTAATACATAAAGTGAATTTGTATACTCATTTAACCTTAATGATGAAATGACATTTTATATAACATAAGTCTTTTTTGTTGATTAGTAGACCACAAGAGTGTGTGTAACTAATTCAGATATATGTTTTTTTTTATTAAAATAATTAAATTGGCTTATCATACAAGTCTATCGGTTGTTTTTATAATCCGAACATTTTGAATTAAGTATACAAATTTAATTAAACTTGATTGTTTATATGTATCTGTCTGTCTGTCAGTCATTCATAATTAATTTCCCTATCAGCGAAAACTATACACGGCAAAAAATCATCATCTATATAGCGCAAAGTATAATTAAAGAAATTGCCTACTTTTCTTTCAACCAGTTTAATTGAGGTTTGGCACTGACATGGCTGTAATTGCTGGTAGTCCCTTGTTAATTTGTGCATCATTGTCATTTGCTAAGTTTCTTTGGTTACCTATTCTGACATTGGACTCGAACTTCTTTTTAACTGAGTTCTACTGTGCGTATTGCTGTGTGTTTGTTTCTTCTATATTGGCTAGACGTATCATGGAAGGGTTGATATATCACAAATAAAATTGAGAATGAAAATAGGGAATATGTTAAAGAGACAACAACTCGACCTAAAATAGATACTAGTAACACATGTTTAACCCCGTCGCATTTGTGCACCTGTTCCAAGTGTCTGGTTTTTGTTAGTCTTGTATGTTAATTTTTATGTTTTGGAGTACACATTTTGTTTAGGGGCCATCTGAAGCCCGCCTCCGGGTGATGGAATATCTCGCTTTATTGAAGACCCATTGTTGGCCTTCCACTGCTTTCTGCTCTTTTGTTGGGTAACTGTCTCTTTGACACATTAATTCCCCATTTCCATTCTCATTTCTTAAGAATATTGGTTTCAAATAACAAAATTACATCCTTTAATCTCTGTGAAAATATAAAGAAAACATGTATGCTGCAGTATCATCATGTGCAGACAGTTGTGATTGAAAATGCAAAATGTTTCAATCATTTTACCCTGTATTTCATTTCATAGACACCAAGATATTGATGGTCAGTTTTTAAATCTTTAAAAAAAATCTTACAGAAGATATACCCATATTTAACTCAGTCAAAAGAAACTTAAAAGTACACTTATACAAAGAGCTCAATCCAGTGAAACACTTTGTTATACTGGTCACATGTAACTTGAAATATCACTGTCTGTTACTAAACTGCATTGAGATCCTGAAAAAAAAAATATGCAAATTACTTTTATTAGAAGTAGAAGTAAAAGGAAGTAACGAAGCTGTATAAATAAATGTAGAATGTGTCTATGGGCCAAAGATGCCCCCGCTTGTAAATATACATGATGAAGGCCTTACATTGACCTATACATGCTATAATGGTTTACTTTTTTTTTTTTAATTATATGGAGAGTTGTCTCATTGGCACTCACACCACATCTCCATATATCTATATATGAGTCAGCTTCCACATATAGATTCAGGATTTACTTTTTTTTTAACGTTTTCCGATTATAAATATCGTGTATAAGTTTCATAACATTTTGATGAGGCAAACTAAAGTTAGAGAACGGAAACAACTTTTTAGGATTTTTTATTTTATTTTCAGGCTCCGTGTTGAAGGCCGTACTTTGAACTATAATTGTTTACTTTTTTACATATTTTGACTTGGATGGAGAGTTGTATCATTGGTACTTGTAAACATCTTCTTACATCTAATAACTCATGAATAGTAAAAGTGACGCCACCCAAAATCGAACTTGATCTGTGTTTTGGGAAAATAAACATTGAGTATAAGGTTTATAACATTTGATTGAGTCAAACTTATGTTAGAGAACGGAAACGAAAAATTCAACATTTTTTATGTTTATAAAGGGGCATGATAACCCATGAACGGCAAAAGTGACGCCATCCAATTTTGATTTTGTGTTTTGTGGTAATAAGCATTGTGTATAAGTTTTATAATATTTGGTTGAGGCAAAAAAAAATTAGGAGAACGGAACCCATTTTCGGGACGTTCGTGATGGACATACAAGGGTCACACTTTATGTCCCCTCCGCTACGGCGCCAACACAGAATTTCTGACTGCTGTGCTGGTGATGCCCATGGTTGAACCTCCACCAACACTGGCATCAATCCACACACAATTTAATTATTAATAAACGGACTACTGGCGCTGAAAAAAGACAATACAAATTGTAGAAAGAATATAGAATATTTATTACTAATAATACAACAAGTATATGTACAAAATATGTATGTGTGGATATTTGATAGGCCACAGATAAAATGTTTAACCAGTTCCAGGGAGACAAACAAACCGATAGCTAAAGGATTGAAAAGAGCATATCAGTGAACCTATGATAACATAAGTTTCAAAACATCCCTCCTACGTGCAAGAGTGGACTGGACGGAGAACCCCCCTCTGTTTACACAGACCTCTGAAAACAACAGTATCTCTGATTTTTTAAATGCAAACAACCTGAATTAAGTGTACTGCGGAGATGACACCTCCCTTCTGATACCAGAAGTGGAGGGGATTCCTCTTGATGACAAGAGTGAATCCTAGGAAGTTATTTGATACCCTCCACTAAAGAGCCGGTAGGGTAGAGATATGTGCCAGAGGGGGACAGTTCCAAGTCCGTTTATTGTCTCCCTGAACCGCCCCCTAAAGGATCTGCGACATCCCAGATTTTGTATAACCAAAATATAATCTTTAAATTTAAAGTTAGATTCATAAACAAAAAATAAGTCTAATTTGAACTACGCTAAAGTAATAAGTCAATTATAAACTGATAGTGTCTAATCAACGCAGACAAATTAAAAGTCAATCATACACTGCTAATGTCTTATCAGCATCCAAAGGAATAAAAATGTCTTTTTATCAATTAGTCTACACTTTTCTCCATATCTTCTCAGTAAACAAAGTCCATCGAGACATCAACATCTGTCACACAGCGTGAAGCTGAAAAATACAACAAACTGGCACAGCAGTACCGTTCAAATAAATGCATTCACTACAATACGATATATAAAAGATAAGTAGTAATTAAAATATTTAAAAGTAGATTTATTGGGAGGCGTGGGTGGGAATTTTTGTTGTAACAAAATGTTTGTATGAAGCTAAACAGATGCTATGTGAGAAAGTTATAACGTGCTTTACACTCTTAAGAACCAAATGCACGTGATAGTAATCATTCTTAACAGAAAGAGGCGTTCCAAAGTGTAAGCGGACAGTTTGATTTATTTATACAAACACATAATCCAAAAACAACATACGCCAGTAGCCTCATTAAATTCAATTATCTGATAAACAATAATTGCTATTATAACAAAATTCAATCCTAATTTTGATTTCTTTATTATGGGAAATGATCACTACTATATGTATGCCCTTCACAAGGATTGTCCAATATTTCAAATGTATACTCATATACATTTTTGTTATATTCTATAGCTTGTTTTAGGTCTACTGATTAAATCTTACACTTTCATTATTCCTCACTTTCTTTTTATATGTCTTTTCGCGTTCTGATTTGAACAAAACGATTTATTACATATACTGCACATGTATTTTTATCAAATCTGACATTCTTACAACGCCAATAAAAAAAAAAAATCGAATTTAAAATAAATGTTCAATCAAAAATATATGCAAGTCGTCAAGTGGCTAGATGCACATATCGTTGGCCAATTGAACAACATGTCCTAATTGGGTGTTTTTAAAACTTATAGAAAGATTTACGGAAATAAGGGATGAGTAGTGGAAAATAAATTAAATAGGAACGACTGGCTTAAATAAAAAGGATGTTCAATATACTGTATATTTCGCTTTATTTCAAACATATATACGGTGCTTTATTGTTGTCTAGTTTCCTAATCAAAATAATTAAAATGAGAAAATAATTACCTGACCCACTTTACCTTTTTATTCGGATACTTGCAGATATCTTCTCAAAGTTCAACGGTATTATTAGAAAAGAACCCGGATAGAACCAATAAGTTTGGTTGGTATAACCATACAACCCGGATGTTGAACCAGTTACCATGGTTTCGAACCTTAGAACCCGGATAGAACCAAGGTTCAGAACCAAAAGACCCGGATGGAACCACGGTTTTAGGCCAGAGTGCCCGGATAGTAGCTGATTGTATTCGGAATTCTCATGATTTTTTAAACCTTTCACGTATTTCCCAAATCATTTATTTATTTAGTATATTTATATATAATTCATTTACTTAGTTTATTTATTCTCTCTGGTGATTTTTCTTCATTCATTTGAAAATCCAAAGGTTCTATAATTGTCACAATTAATCCCACAGTGTTAAAACACGTGTATTTTGAATACCCAAATGCAACACACTTTAGTCACTCCAGGGTACAACTTTAATTCTTTTTCAGCTCTATAGGTGAAAAGATGAACTTTTGAATACATAAAGACAACAGTAGTATCCCGGTGTTCATAAGTCATAAATCGATTAAGACTTAAAACAAGGGAAACACATCAACTATAGGATGAAAACAAGAAAACAACAAGGACTAGTACTGAAGTGAACAAGAAATGTGAACAGCGTTACCTAATAAATATTTGATCCTCATTTTCCGATTTTGTCATATAGAAAATAAAATTAAATTGGAACATCTCTAAGAAGGAACAAAAAGCCTTTATATATTTATTAATGAATAGCACAAGTTAAGTATAGCCTATTCATAAAACATAGCATGAACATTTTTCAACAGATATGTAAATACTCAAATACTTGATATGATATAATTCCAAGAAAAGAATTACCACGGAAATATAAATAATTTGTACAAAGTATATGAAAAAGCTGTATGACGAAAAAAGAGAGACGGTGGGTGTGTCAGTAATTGAATACTTGACTATATGAATAACCAAAAGAGATAAAATTAAGGATTTCTAAATACTTAAAAACTGTAAATTCAACAATAAATGAGAAATTGTTACTTTATATCCAGGATTCGCAAAACGTAATGAAGGCATTAATGTCTAAACTAACAGGTTTTTAGAATATATATGTCAAACAGGGAGACAAGCAATGATGCATAAATATTTAATACTTAACAAGCTATATGACCAACTAAATTGCAGGATCAATTAAAGGTGATATCTACCTGGTTTACTTGGGGCCTTACTTTCTTAAAATGGCTCAATTTATCAAAAAACATCTCAGAAAACGAAATAGGAACATACATATAGAGTTAACGCAGCATATTAGGTAATCTTTGAATGGATCTTTGTTGAAATGTTGCGGACAGCTAGACTTTCTCCGAATATGTTGTATAACTTATTGTAGTATTTTGATTCAAAATAGATTTAGATTTGGTTCGTATTGAATTTTATGTTTTTCGTATACTATCTTGTATATTTTACGATTTTGGTTTGGCTATTATGCAACTACATCATTCTTTAAAAAAATGAAAATCCTTCTTTTTTTCTATAGTATTTTTTGTTAAAGTTCGTTGAGAATTAAGAATTGAAACTGCATTAAATGATTATATCAAGGAAGCTCAAATTATGACTGATGGAATACTTTTCTCATGTAGACAGACACAGAACAAAGCAATGTTGAATTGATACAATCAAACTCTGTAAAAAATGTTTTAAAAACAATAGTGATAATATTTGGGCGTTTTTCAATAAAAGCGTTCCTTTCAGACCTAAAAAAAAATGGAAAATCAACTAGTCTAAAATTTATTTTCAAGAGTTATTTTGAATACCTCTATTATAGACTTGTTTGTAAACAAAAAGTGCAATCTTAAATACTCTTTAAAATTATATTATTTTCATAATTTGTGTACTGTTTCGTAGGGGACTTTTGTCCCCTACGAAACTGCTTCTAAACACACATATTTTTGCAATTTTAAATGTTTCCTATAGACATTCCAGTTTGTTTACTTTATATACTAGAAAATCTCATTTTTTCTGAATTGGAGAACCATTTTTTATCGATAAAGATTAGGCAGTACTTCACATATGAAGGTACAACTCATGTTACGTAGTGGACATTTTGATGCGTTTCGTAGTTGACAAAACCATTTCGTAGGGGACAAAAAGTTTCGTAGTTGACATCAACCCTATTTTATGTTAATAAAAACATAATAAAAATTACATGAAACTAAACTTTGTTATTTGCTTTGCACTAATATAATTGAAAAAAGAGTAAAAAAAAAGACTGCATGGTAGTGGTAGTGTCCACTACGAAACGTTTTTCTCCCAAACTTGTTTCGTAGAGGACCGTTTCGTAGGGGACGTATTCACGTGTTTTATTTGTTTCTCACAACCCCAATACTGCAATAGTAACAAAACTGACTGTATTCATCAAAGCGTTATTAAGCTGTACACTGATATTTTTTTCATAATTTTAAAACCAGTTACTGAAGGAGATTTTACCTGTTTCGTAGTGGACATTTACAAAAATACGGTACCACTCTGGTCCATTTGATGTGCTCAATTTTTCTTACCAACAGTTTAATTGCCGTTATAAAAGCATCACTTCTTTTGTAAGACCTAAATGTTTATATCTCTTGCAAACAAAAAATTACATTGATTTTATAAAACTGTTTATAAGCAAGTTTTAATGACTTCGTTTCGTAGTGGACATTGTGTTAGGGACACACCTTCTAAAATAAAAAAGCCTATGTTAAAAGCTGTTTATTAAAATATGTTGCCTCTAAACATACTTTTGAATTTTTAAAGAACTTATATTAAGTAAAATTAATATTTATTTCTACATTTTTTTACGATGTTTGAGAGTATGAATGTTGAACAGGCGGTCTAGGGACATGCCATTTTGGTTGTTTTGGACCATTCAGGAATCAATATCTTATCAATCCCTCTACAAAATAAACTGTTTCTTTGCTTAAAAATGTTATATCTAATTCAATGTTTTGACTGCACAAAAAATTACTTGCAAAGATCAAACACATTTTTTTTAAAGTGGCTGGGACAAGAAAGTACGTTTTTATTGAAAAACGCCCATTTATGTTGTATTCATGTCAGTTTGCATTATCTTTTTGTTTTATTTCAAATTTAAAGCTGAAAGAAGATATCCTGTGAACTTCTTTTAACAGGAAGTTTTCTTTTTCTCATTGATATACAATATTTAATTGCACTAACGATACTGATCAACGTATTTTGTAACACGACATATTTTCTGCTTTGTTGCATTAATTTTGTATTTAAACATAGACTGTAAAGTGTACTGTAGACACTCTGGTATAAAAGGTAATTTAGTGTTTATTTTTGAAGAATTGAAAACGTTTTAAAATACGTAAGAGAAATACCAAATTCAGATGTATGACATCAATGTGTAATGTGGTATACTACTGTTTGTGTAGTCTAGGATGTATTGTATATGCAATGCTCATAAATGCATAGAGTCGTTATGGGGGTATCAAAGAGTTAATAATTGTTCTTGAAAGGCAGTCATTTCATTTATTATATTAGTGACGTTTTTATCGTAGTTTCTTTTTATGTGTTACAAGATTTTTGCAAAAGGTTTTCGAATGTGAAGACATAACATTATGACATTGATTACAGCTAAATGCCTTAATGATTAAAGTAAAAACGACAACAATTTTAGTATTACTGATCCATAAACTGGTTAATTTATGACATCAGATTTAGCACAAAAAATGAAATATTATGAAAAGGTGATCGTTTCCCATTCAAAACTAATTTATGAAAGCATCTCTAGAGTTCTTGTAAAATACGTAATCTCAGCTGTATTTGATAAAATCATTTTCAGTTCAATGCTAACACGAATGCATACAGCACACAATTTTGATGAACAGCTTACAAATCGTAATGAACTTCATTAATTGTGTTTAAGATATATACTGTAGTTTTTGCTTATATTTTCCGATATAAATACCATTGTAATATTCCATCAATAAAAACAAAACAAAGAAGCAGTATGTGATGATTTAACCTTGGATTATTCGTCCGATTAGTTTTGATAACAATGATTTAAATTCCTCAATTTGTTTTTACGTGTGTATGAATTGTGGATATAAATTTTAAAAAATATGTATATATCAGACCATGTACCTCCAAAAAACCAGGCAATGATTGTTTTGAAACATATTGACATTGTTAAAAAAAATGTTATCTCTATAAAATGAAGGTGATTTTCAAACTCGAAAATGAACGGATAACGCCATGGCCAAAAAAGAGAATAAAACATACAAACAACTGTTCACAAAACAAATCACAACATAGAAAACCAACGATTAAGCAACACGAACATCCCCACCCTGAAAAAATACGGACGATTTCATTTGCTCCGGAAGGGTGAGTAGATCCCGCTTCCCATCTCATGAATATAATAGTATGACAAATTCAAATTTCAATTGATCTGCTTAATATATTTCGTTTGAGGAGAATATTGAATAACTAATTGACTTTTTATTTACGAGATCAACATTTTATCATTCAAAACTACCTGATAGATTTTATATACAATATTTTTATAATTGGCATGCACTAATTGTCATACCTTATGTTCTAAGGCCATGTGCAGATAAAAACCTTTATTTTTTTTTTAGACTAGTGCATGTTCGTTCTCTGTAAACCAGTAAACAGAAAACACCCTTAGGCTAGCTTTAATTTGTCATGAACATTTCCGAATGTAGCAACTATTTCAAATGGAAAACTCATCGAATTTTTCATCATTTGTTTAATTCATGTTTGGTTTGAAGATATTCTTATAATCCGAAAACATTGTATTGTCTAAGTAAGTGCACTACACATTCAACTCAAATATGATCACCATAACACTTTTGAAGTAGTATAATTTTTTATGATATTGCATATTAAACAGAAGTTCAATAGAACTTAACTCTTTTTAACTTTTGCTCCAAAGAAAATTAAAAGATTAAACGAAAAGATTAAACAAACTGGACAAAGTTCTGCATGTATTGCGCAATTAGTATTGTTCAGTTTTTACAAATAAGGGGGATTTTAATTTCTAACAAATACACTGGCTGCTTTTCTACCATCATTGCTTGTCAAGGTGCAGATAAAATAATACCAAACAAACTCACAAAACAGGGAATTATAATGCAATTATTTTGTATCAATGGTTCTGATTGGATGACAGTTAGCGTAAAATTCTCTATCTCCTTGTCTGTAACTAAGGAAGCCGACATTTTGAATTTTTAAATGTATTGACATGTAATTTCTACAATAATAAGCAAAAAAACTCACACTTTGCACCTAAAAATCTTCTTTTTATCAAATTTTATTACATTCTGAAGCGGCAGAGAAGCAAAAAAAAACGCCCGGTGTTTATGGTTGACGCCAGAAGCTTACCTATGACGTCACCTAGTGTAGGGACCAACGAAGATAACATCTTTCCGCGGAGTTTTCGTTAATTAAGATTTTACACTAAAATAATGATTGAAATTTAATTATGAACTGTTTTTGCATTAGAATAGAGATAACTGTATTGTATTTGAATAGAGATAACTGTATTGTATTTGAAGCTTTGAGGACGTCCATCAGTAGTTTTACTGTCGTAAATACCCGTTTGCCTGTATCAGCTACATGTCGACAGGTAAACTAAATTTGCGACAGTAAAACTACCGATGGACGCCCTTAAAGTTTCAAATACAATACAGTAATCTCTTAAATACAAAACAGTGTTTTTCCAAAAGTGTCTTATAAAGAGGATGGAGAGTGAGACAGACAACAAGAACCCAACCGAACACTAAACATACTTCATTTATTCTACTTGTGTGTAAGAAATTCAATTTCTTAACCTATTAGTTACGAAATTTCGAAATAATTAAGAAATGGAGCCTCCATGTACTTAATGCATTGGTTCCCTTCAGTGGATTTTGATGGCTTCGAACATTTGAAGAATGGGTGTGGTTTTAATTTGGTAATGATATTGGTGCAATATTCATGAATAATCCTGTAATATGATGAATAAAAATTAATTTGTCATTTAGCATACATTTACTTCTGAATGTTCAATTATGTTTTTTTCGTTTAACAATAGTCATTTTATTTCTTAATAGTACAAAATAGAGAAACAATATGTGATGATTTAACATCGAAAAATTCGTCTGATTACACATTACAAATGTCTCGTATCAATTGACTGCTGAGTACAATTGGAAGTCCTCATTTACAGACAATTGTACCAATAAAAAATACTTGACATGTTTAGAAATAGTTTGATTTATACCGCTTGTGCACTCATAAATAGAAGTTCACAAAGAGAAAAATAAACTTTCTGTTAAGAAGATGTTCAAAAGATATCTATCTGTTTTCCATCTTTTGTTGGAAATAAAGATGAAAGGCTAAGATTAAACAAACAAAACAAAGGATTGCATACATTTCACAGTTATCGTTATTATTTTTTTAGATAGAGAGGATTGTAATTTCGAATGAAAATACTGACTGTTTTTCTACGCACGTTGTTTAGAACCTATATGTATCGTTTCTAAAGGTGTATCTACAGTGTGACCACACACACACACAGATAGAATATTATAATGTATGCATACTCAGAAGTTTTTGACAATTAATTGGGAGAGTCAAACTGTCAACAAAGACCCATCTGCACACTAGCACATATACTGCATTAATTCTACTTATGTGTGGGATTTATTTATTAATAAATGTTGAAATAATTAAGAAAGGGAACTTCCCAGAATCTCATGCATTGTCCCCTTTCAGTCCATTACAGAACATACATTTATTGTCGCATTCCGCATCTGGTGCATGGGTACCATTTATTCATTTATTTATTTTTTTGTGTTTTAAAGCCACTTATAAACACCGCATTTAGGCTATTTCTTGGCGGTCAGTTTTTAAAAGTGGAGGAAGTCGTAGTGCCCGGAGAAAACCACCGACCTTCGATAGCAAAACTGACAATTCAAGTTAATTAAGATTGGAGTCCAGTACTTCTGCACGAGCGGGTGTCTAACTCACAACCTCAGTGTTGACTGGATAGTGATTACAGTAGTAACTACTTAGACCACTCGATACCGTGTATGTTACTGCCATGATTATCCTTTTGTTGTACAGCTTCTGTATATTCAAGTATTTACAGGATCTTGCTGGGTTTTTTTACAAATTGTAAAAGAACAAAAATACCGAACTCCCAGGAGAATTAAAAAAAGAATGTCCTTTGGCGTATTGCAAAGTCAAAAGCTCAAATGAATGTAAAACAACTGTCATTAAAATTTGTCATATAGTTTTTCAAGTATTCAAGTATTTACATATTGTCATAGAAATAATAATTGTCACTTAACCAATGCGCAGAATCAGTATACGATTAGGTAATTGTATGCGTTTAAAATTCGGGAGTAATCCAGTAATATGATGAATGAAAAGGAATATGTTATTCCCATTCATTTCATTGATCTTAAATAATAAAACATAAGCAATGACATATATATTATTAACTGAGAAAGTGTTAGTCACATTGCTAATGACATTGATTGATAATGCTTAATAAGCTTATATAAGAACAAAACTGCATGAATACGTTCATGAATGCGACATCCCTTAAACATAACTTAAACTAACTGTATCGGACGTATCATTAATCTTAATAATAGACTATACATTTAATCGTCATGATTCAATTTGGATTATCTTTCGTAGCCTAGATACATGTGTTTTGTATATAAACTGTCACTTCTATAATTCACTGTCGGAATACTGGAGTAAGCTGCCACATTTACTTGTTGATATTCACACATCTTTATTGATAAATCCACAGTTGTACAAAATGAAACAACGAATGTGTTACTTATGTTATGTATTTGATAATTTATAATTATAATATAGCTGTAGAGTAGCTGCCGTTCATTGTGTTCGTTATTTGGGACCTTTGGTGTGTGGAACAAAAAAAACAGATAGTTTATGTGAATTAAAATAGGACATTCTTTTACCGCTTTGTACATGTTGTAACAAAACTGTGAAACTATTGAAAAATTCTAAATTTAATTATCCTCAGCGCAGACTCAAAGATGTACATAATAATGACTGTTACATTATACCTCCAAGGTGAATCCACATGTATTGCATCCTACTTGTAAAGGGATACCGATTTGTAAAAATTGCTATGCAGAACCTGTTTACCCATGTGATGCAAAACAAAGAGAGTTCATCTGACAAGGCTCAAGAAAGTGTACAAATTCAATATCCAATAAATGTCTGCGATTTTCTATAAGTGCTCTTAACGCATTAAGGTAATTTTCAAGTATGAACACGTTAAAGCTGAATGTTTTTATTGTTACGTGAACACTAAAACTTCGGATACTATTGCAATTTAAGGCAGTTTTGAGATAGGTGTATACATTTCATATTGAGACTATTTTACCTAGTATGTCTGTTTTGTTCACGCATCGTTGTAAATATAATGAGATTTGATGCGACTGTCATACATGTGAGAGGTCTGGCGTTATAAAACCAGGTTAAATCCACTATTTTCTGAATTTTAAAATGCCTGTACCAAGTCAGGAATATGACAGTTGGTGTCCTTTCGTTCGATGTATTTTATCATTTGATTTTGACATTCAATTGGGGACTTTCCATTTTGATTTATCCTCGGAGTACAGTTTTTTTTCACTTTTGACAAAGATGGAGTTACTTTGTTTAAAATATTTACTACTTTCTTGTTTTTAATTACTAATGTTTAGTTCCTGGAATTCTCAAAATGCATTTATCTTAGACAATATTTGTTTTCTAGAATCGACTCACTACTTACATATCCTTAATATAAACCATTCCGTAATGTCCACTGTTGAAGATTACCAATGATGAGTACAATTTAAGGGCATACGATACAGTTTTGAACCTGTATTTAAACTTTGAGGAACATTTGCATGTAGGCTATTGTTTACCTGATTAAATCAAATATGTAATAAGAAAAGATACCTTCATAAGCTACTTTTGGAGTAAATTGAGGTTCAAATTTCAGAAATTTCCTCAAAATACGGATTTGTGGACGTAATATTCCTTTCGATAGAAATACATAAATTTTATGATTTAAAAGATAAAAAACGATCTGTTTTTTGTTAAATTATTTGTAAAAATGTGTTATATAAATATTGAATCAATTTGTACATTTTATTTTCACAAATAACTCAAATTTATCAAAGGTTTATGAATGTAGGAAACAAACATCATTTTTGCTGTATATACATGATATATATATCAAATTTAAAAAAATAACTATTTACGTTTTCATGAAAATTGGTACACATAATCGTTTTACGTAATCAAACCAAATGTCATTATAAAAAGGGGGATATATGCACTCGTTATCAAGCAAAATTAGTTTGAATGATAAAAATCAGCCGAAAACTGCTCCTTTACTGATAAGTCACCGTGTGACGTCGCGAAAATAACAATGTACGTTAGTAACGTCATAATCTCTCCTGTAACTGTATTGTATGCCCTTAACAAATAAGAATACAGATTTTTGTAAGTTTTGAAATCATAAGAAATGTAAACAATGCAAAATACATTATAATTATCAGGTATTTTAATTATCAATCCTGGTGCCCAAAATTTGAGCTCTACAATACAATGAGTTACAAAATAAAGCGCAGTAATTGATTATAATGATCATCGTTATTACGGTATCTCTAAGGCTTTTTAACTTAGGAATAAATTACCTTAGCTGTATTTGGCAAACATTTTAGGAACTTTTGAACCTCATTGATCTTCAACTTCGTACTTTATTTGGCCTTTAAAACATTTTTAGACGCTTATGAGTCTTTAGTGGACGAAACGCGCGTCTGGCGTAAATATAAATTTTAATCATGGTATATATGATGAATTTATTTTAAGAGACATGTAAACACTATAAAAAAAGTAATGAAATTATGAAAAACAATTTCATTGATAAAACATAAGTTATTTGGAAGCCAATGTGATTTGGAAAGAAACATTTCATAAACAATTTGTAGACCAAGGACTATGGGACACAACTGTCGATCAACTTGTTTATGTTTATATTTATCAAACTACATAGATATTTCTAAAAATTTCTTTGCTTCTTACAAAAGTGAGTGAAATAAATCGTATTAGTTCAGGTAGCAAACATTTGCAAATGACAAAAATAAAACTAAGTTCATCTCATCAGGTCTCTTCCATTTTTTTTATTAAGAATTTAAAGTAGACTGATGTTGAGATCTTGTATTGTTCAGAACAGGACTTTTTAAAAAGGAAATGCGGTTTATCTTAAATTACGTTTTTACATAACTTAAACGTGTGTGTAAAGATGGGGAAAACTATTATATGTTAATGTTTAATTGAATTTCAATGTTATCAACACTATCGTTTGTTAAGGAGAACCAATACATTCCATTGTAATTTTTAAATAATTGGAGACTTAGTGTATTCCATCTTCACTTTTATGAAATATTTCAATTTATTATTTCAAATGACAGTCTAGCCGGTTCAGTCAGTATTTCAAACATCAGTATTCATGTAATATAAATACACAGTATTTTTTTTATTAAATAATTAGCAAATGTCTGGATCTAAGTTATCTGAAAGTTTTACGGCACTTGGAGGACTATACATGGTCTTAGTTTTACAATATATATTTTTTTTCATTTTAAAACCAAACAAGTTTGTTAAATTGTATCGTGTTTGAAAATTCCGAGGGCCTTCTTTATTTCTCTTTCGGAATTATTGTGACCTTCACTACAACTCACTTATTCCATTTTGTCCATGACGTTTATCGGTTTTTCTTCTTAAATTCGAAATGCATGTATGTGATCGGGCTGGCAAATCATTAAGGAACGAACTGTCCATAGGTTAATCACCAGGGAAAAAAGCTGTCCATCGGTAGATATTCTAACCATTTGATAATGAATTTGCAGTTGTAGTTTACCAATGTTGCAATCTCACAAATAACTTAAAGTCAGAAAATGTCATAGTTGATTAAATAATTATTATATCAACATATTTATCTACTGAAAAAAGTAAGGGTAGATTATCCATACGTTATTGATTTTAAATTTATTAGTTCACTACTGATATACAATAGTTCTTTCAGTAACTTTTTTTCACTTTTTTTTATTTTGCATATTAGTTCAGTCAATCGCAACTTATTTAACTGTCATCTCTCGTTGACATAGTATACCATGTTTGACATTACACTCATTTTCAGCTTTTTTACGACTCAGGTGGACGGACCTAAAATTAAATAAAAGAAACACATAATTTTGATTTTCATCGACTATGTCATTTATCTAGTAGGAGTCAAGTGAAACCAATAAGTTTATATTTGGAAACGTTGAGAGAATTGATCACCAAATAGTAACAAAATGTCATAATACTAAGTATAGTGGATATTCCTGGGGTTTAGATTGTATGATGTTAATGATAGTTTATAGAATAACATGTACGGAGGAATATCTTCACGCATTACAGACAATTAATAGCAAATGTAGCATACATATGCCCACAAAAGTATTCCACTTCGCATAAGGTATATTCATACAAATACAAAAAAACACTTTAGTGAATTTTTGAAATGACATTCTATTTCTTTTCTATTTCAATTCCAATTGTTCATAAATGCATTTTAGAAAATTATTAATTTGTTGTGTTTGGGACGTTGACGATATAACAGACGTGTTTAAGGAATACAAGATTAAGCATCATACAAGCTGGTATACAAATATTACACAAAACACTGAAATATAACTTGTTTACGTCAACGATATGTGTTTTACACAATAAAAAATGTTTGTTTATATATACTCTCTACTTAATATACATATGATACATGTATCAATAAACTATATGTTGCAATAATATAATCAACACGTTATGCTTACCTTTCGATCTGGATTGATATTTCCGTTTAACGTTTGACATTTGAACTGTATTCCATCACTCCATGTCAATCTATAAAGGAAAGAAGATGAGACCTATGATATATATGTATATAACATGCATATTGCAATATATGATGTATGGTTGCTCTTTATTCAATGACTACAGACATAGGAACTACAGCATTTGTAATTATATGTTTATCATAACATGATAAGGCAAATGGGTAATAGTCATTCAGATTATTGATAAATGCGAACTAGCGGGTTCGTGTTGCTTATTCTTTAGTTTTATATGCTGTGTCATATGTACTTGTGTTTGTCTGTTACAAAGGCGTTGTCAGTTTATTTTCGATTTATGAGTTTGACTGTCCCACTGGTATCTTTCGTCCCTTTTTTAAGTTTACTTTAAGGAACATGTGTTATCAATAACCGATTTAAACAGACGGTACATACATGTATGTTATGCCTGCATGAATTATTTGTCATAAAAAGCAATGTCGCCTTCATTTTGAAATAACTAGAAACAAACCACATTGTATTTAAAACTAAATCGTCCTTTTCTATTCCAATTTTCATATTATAAAAGAAAAACGGTGCTTAATTTCGATGACACCACATTTTATCATTTTGCATATGAATAAGATCATCTATTTGATGTTACCAAAAACTAAGTTAGTAAAATGAAAATTGACATGTAATCTTCATTCACAGTTATTACGTAGCAAAATAAGAAAACACCATTCGTTAACAATAAGTGACAATGTTTCACAATCCATTATTGTGACAATCAACCTGAACATTCACAAATATAAGCCAATGTTCGAATGTCGACAAGTTAGTTTACTATCCGCAAAAAACACTGAAATAGCAATTAAGTTTTAACAATATGAAAGTACAAATTAAACAAACATGGTAGCCATTTTTCACATTCAGGAACGGTACATGTCCTACTCCGTCACATTCTGCATTTGGAGGTCCAAAATTAGGAACCGGTAATTAGCTGTAGTTTGATACTGTATATTATATTTTGTTGTGTTTATTGTTTTGAATATAAAATGATTAAATCACGCCGTTAGTTCGGGTTTGTTTTCGTTTTACATTTGTAATGTTTGGGCTGTATTATCTAATTATGCAGTACGGGGTCTGCTTATTGTAAACGGCCATACACGTATGTTACCTATAACTTGTTAACTTACTGTCATTTGTACTCGTACTGCATCATTTGTATATGGTAATTAGCTGACAATACTGAAGATGTTACCGTCCTAAAATTTAATTGGCTGTTACAAAAAGAAAAAGTCAAACAGCAACGGACAAGAGTAATACAGATTGTTTTTATCGTGGGTAAGCATTTTTGTGGATTTAGAAAATCACAAATTTTCGTTGATATTTAATTTCGTGGTTTTGCTAATCTCTGCCTAAAAGCCTATAGAAACACATTCAACTTGCAATAAGTGGTTAGCCCCTACGCACGAAACACACGAACATTGGTATTCAAAGAATTATAACAATTCACAGTGTATCAATGATCTATCTTTTAAAATGCCCCGAAAACACATGTAGATAATTTGGAAATATGAGGAGTAAAAAGGCCCAAAATAAGATTGTTTAATTATTTTTCTAGTTTATGAATACCCCAATAGGTGTAAATAACAAGTACAAAGATAAAAAAAAAATTAAACAACAATTGGTAGTTTTAAAATTCCAAATGAAAGGCTACATACAGAAATCATTAGGTTTTTGTATAAAAATACCGTAAATCGTTCAACATATAGTTCTCGTTATAAGATTCTGCATCTGGCTGCATATGGTCGAATCAATATCATAGGTACAACATTAGATTGACTACAAATCAAAGGCAAGATATGTCAGTTTAATATTTCCGGATGACGTGACTTTTTTTTAGTATAAAAGTTACTTTTAATTTTAAATTTAAGTTTAATTGTGTTGACCGTTGTAAAACTATAGAAAACAATGTTAGCATATTGGTAAAACGCACAAAAAAAAAACCAGCACTACTGAAGAATTTACCATTCTTTATTTTACTTTTGTTGAGTTTCCTTCCATGATATACGGCCATGGTATGTTGCTTAATATATGATCTTTACATTCAACCTTCACGTTAATCAGGTACTGGCGGTGCTGCATCAAACTCAGATGAGATGTATTAAAATGAAAAAAGAATAATTAATGTATTGATGTACCACTAGAGTTTTTTCTTCATTTCTTTGTGTTTTTCACGGATTATAAAAAAAGTCTATTTCTGGAAAGAAAATAAAACAAAATCAAAAAATTCGACATGATATTTTGTGAATTATATTGATTATCTGAACATATTCATTACAATACTATTCAATTAAACAGTTTTAACGAGTTCTCTCGGTTAAATATGAAATAACATGCATGAATTTGAATACATAGAGGACACAGTAATATATTTGTTAGAATGATACCATATTACAATTTTGGGTATAATTAAGTTCCTCTTGATTGTGTCTTTGAAATTCATTATTAGCAATTTCAGTCGTAGAAAAGGATACTTGCTAATTAAAATTATTATTATTTGAATTTGTAACGCAAACAACGACAGATAAATGACGTTAATCAACGAAATTTGAAAAATAAAGTTAATACATGAAAGAGATTGCAGAAATAACTGAGTATTTTATTCAACAACAAATATCAATATAAATACATCTCATCAGTGAAGACAATACAAACATATAGAATATAGTTGTATTGTAACTTATAAAGTAATAGCATTGAATAAGCAATGGGCATGGAATGCATAGAAGCTACGGTAGGATGAAACTACACATGTGTACTTGGTAAGTCTACACAACAAGACATTATATATATACTAAATAAAAAAGCTTAACATTAGGAAGCAAAAAGCAAATCAAAATAACAGATGTAATCACATGTAAGAAAAACATAAATAATAAGTTTTAAAGTATGACCTAATACGTAATGTTTTCAAATAACTGTATGGTTCAGTTCAATTGTATAGTATTAGTGTTTTAGTTATGGCCCTTAGAACTTGAGTCAAACTGATTCCTTTGTAAAATATTATGTTGAGTTTGTTTTTGTTACGTTTATTGAATCTAATCAAAACATGTTTAAACAACAAAAAGCATTCATACATTACTACACATGTTTATTGAAATTACATATATTATCTAAATAATGTTCTTGTGTTAATATATATTTATAAAAAGTAAATACTTAAAATATAAAAAAAAAGCATGTGCATCGATGAAAAAAATAAAATAAATTATATGTAAGTAAAGCACACAAGACGTTATATATATATCAATAACATTAATCATGTAAACACTATTTTTTTTATTGATGTTTAACTGCCTGTATCTATTTGGTAACAATTGTAAGTCACCAGATGATTCTCTTGAAAGTACTGACTAACTTTATAAACGTATTCACATGCATACATACTTTCAAGTAATGAAATTTCACAATTATTATTCGGAAGTGGTAAATTATGAATTGTGAAGATCAAATAATGTAGATGTAAAAGATGTCACGTCGATCTCTACCATTATGGATCCACCTACATTGCATATATTCGGATTTAAAAGACTAGGAAAGTGTAAAATTATAACAAATGTATGCAATTATTGATATAGTTGTATCATTATTAATACTATTTTATAAATACTATATAATAAAATACGTCTCTTCATGAAATAGCTTTTTGAAAAACATTTTTTTAGAAATAATTTTTTACATACCTGACTGATTAAACACAAATATACTGTTAATCCCCTGGTATCGTTATACAGAACAGTCGGCGTGGATCCTTGTGTTTTAGACACCATTAATAATTGTTTATTATCAGCATAAAAAATATTGCTTCCAAGGACACCAATAGCCCATTTGTTGCGAACAGAATTTGTCGAAAGAATTGTTTTTGCATCAGAGCCATTGAATGTAGCTGATTTCATGTCACCATTGCCATTTGTAATCCAATACAATCTTTGTTCGTCAGTATCTACAATTTTGTTTTAAAATATGTTTTCCAAATTATACTTAGAATAACCATACATTGTCTCGAAATGCCAGTGTTATTTTTTTACAAGGCTTAAAAAAGGTACGGCTGAGCATTTCCTCCTGTATCATGTGTGTCGAGCCGATAAAAAAAAAAAAACATCGATATTTTGAGACAATGCATGGTCACTCTTTAGATACTGCAATTTTTATAACTGTTCTAAATGAATTATTTAGGATTTAAACCATACTTTTTTAAATTGGATTTGACGAAGAAAAATTTCTGCAAACATGTATGTTTTATTGATGTCACGAATAAAACTCTACGAAACGCATTGTCAGCGTCATAAACAAGGTGATATACGGTAATTGACTGTCGATGCAATTTTACTGCTCATAGAGAACAGCTACAGTATATATTAAATATATATGAAACTGTATCGCAGTTTTGTTTGTTTTCAATCTGGTGTTAACTTTACGACTGATGTACTCAGATGAACACTGAAGTAGTGACCAAAGAAATGTTTACATTTTTTGTTTAGTGTTGTTTTAAATGTAAAAAAAAAAACATTTGATTAGCCTTATTATGCTCTATACGAAAAATACCTTCAAATACATTAAAAACAGCAGAGCTTGTATGACGGATCTGATTTTTTACCGACATTTGTTTGAGATTATTCTATTTTTCTATCAGCATAACTGCTTGCGTTGAGGCAGGCTTGTTCGTCCATTGTTGGTTCTGTTTTTTTTTTTTTTTAAATTAACATAATATACAGATAGATAGACAGGTGGACTGGCACATTTTAGCAACACTACAACAAAGCTAACTCATAGCAACTTACCTATGTCCATGCAAAACACAGTTGATGATACAAAGTTAACGATCGTCTCATGCTCTGATAAATCAAACCTAGACTTCAATATTCCTATATTTCTCTCAACTATATACATCCATCTGAAAGTCAAACCAAAGTTTTGCATCTAAAACATTGAAGTTGAAGGTCCAGTTTGTGTTGGTATACATATGTGGCGTTATTATATTTGTAAACAATTATAAGATATGTGGACAATGCCATATAAGGATAAAATGCTATCTTCGTGTAGCTACCTTTTACAACCGAAAGAAAAATCAGAGGCTTAATTTCATATTGAGTGCTACTGTCATTGAGATGTCATAAAGACAAATGTTCTATATCTCAATGACTCTGGATTCCAAGGAATATTTGTATTAGCAATACGAGAATAAACTATGATAATATCATTGCATTGTTGATAAATACATGAAAAATTCAAATACCGTTTTATGCATATTACATCAAAAGAATATAGTTAATGGAAACCAAAGCAATGAATCTGCAGGACATATATTAAAGCAATTTCTATAAAGCTTTAATTTCGTAATAGAATGTGCATACCTCAGTTTTTTCTTTGTATACCATGTATACCAGAAAATCCACGTCAAATATGTATAACAAACTCAAATATGCATGTTATATTACTTACATAGGATAGACTTATATAGGTTTAACATAATCTAAGATGTTTTTCTACTATATGGATCTTGATAAGGCCCCTTTATACATTATTCAATTTGTTTTCTGAAAATCAATTTAGTCATTCCCATCATGCAGTAATGGCATGGTCAATTGTTAGTTTTGTGATAAAGTATTTTCCAACTGATTTTGTTGTTGTTCCGTAGTGATATGCGATATACTGATAATGATAGGCATGTACTTATAACACAATACTCCAACTTTTTACGAAGATCAGATATATTCTGTAATATATAAGTAATCGATTTCTTTATACCAACGTGTGTGATTGTGCGATTTAGAGAAATCAACTATGCGTGTACAATAGATAGATACGGTATGCTCTAAAAAAAACTAAATGCAAGTTTATACAGAAACGTACAATATAAATACAGATACAATAGTTCAGTAACATGTATAATTAAAGATCGACCTCAAAAGAAATTATAAAAAAAGATCCTTAGATGCTTATGCGATTACATTCACATGGAAGGACACACATTTTTTTTATTAATACACTTAAAAAAATATTATTCTTGTGACAGATTGTTTTAATTATAAAATAATGCGCAAAATGAAATATTAATTGGACTATGGTGTAGAAATAATTGTCTTTCGTTCTTAAAATGCGAAAAGAAAAAACAAATAATGAAACTCGTCGCCTTTATCACTGGAACTACACAACTCACATATCCGTTAATTTTTGACAATGATTTGCCATCTCCACTTGTGTATAGGTTTGTCTTCAGAAATATTAAGATAGTTCAAACATGAAAGTTGTCGTTTGGAGAAAACATTACGGCAGTAATCATCCCAAATGTATAAGATACATGTATTTATACCAATGTTCATTTTTAGCAACTGTGCTATTTGATATTACCTTGACGACAATTAAACTATAGTTTTTTGATGTCACAACGATTTAAATTTTTGTTTAAATATCTTTTTGACCACTAATAGAGCCTTTTTCAGAAAATCTGAATTTTAACTCATCTTTGGCTCTTATCTCCTAAGTGTGTGTTGGCAAGATTCAATTTTGTGTATGTCGACTTCTCCCGACATTCGTCCTTGCTGCTTACGAAAATAAGTTTTACGAACATTGATTCAATTGTCAACTTTTGAAATCAATTGCGTCTTTCTTTATGTCGGAATACGAGACTTCTAGCCTGGAAAATAAATATCGGTTTTGTCAAGGTTAATGCAGTTATTATTAGGCCTGATAAAAAAGTATATTGAGGGTGACATGTTAAAAGAGTTTAATGTAGGTTGGAAATATATAATATTAAACTGCAGCTGACAACTCGATCTGTCTTTTACTTTTAAAAAAATATATCAGAGAAGACGGTTTTAATAAATTGGGGCGTTTTACCCAAAATAAACCTTATATTCAAGGCCGATTTATGTAGTAGTTTTGTAATCAAGATATTAAACATCGACTACGGTTTGGCTGTTGATTTAAATAAAGTTGGTATGATTAATTCAAATTATTAAAGATACAAGTATAAACATTTTAACTCAATAATGGGGATTGTTAAAACAATTACTTACCCTTCGCAGCAATACAAACTTCATTTTCGAATGGGAATCGTCCATTTAGTTCATGCTTAAATCTCCAATGCAGTATACTATTAGTCCGAAAAATAACATTTGTTTAACCATCATTCATAAAAATGTCCGTGTAAAATAATATTCCGTTTGCTCTAATCCCTGAAAGTCCTTAATCATCACTGTCAAGAATTGGATAATAACCTTGATATCAAAATCTTCACGAATGTTTCTTTTATTATCATACATCTTTTTTTCTTTCTGTTTTAGATATTTCGTTATTTGACTCTCCATAACTGTGGAATCTTGTCTTACTAATATTCGCACCTTTTAAGAAGACTGATATTTTAGAAAGATTTGGGATTTACATGTTAGACCCATACCGAGGGAATATGTTACCTGAATCAAAACAAAAACAATCTATGCAGACTATCTTAACATTGACAATTGCAATAGGTAAACACTGATATTGCTCATGGGTAGTTTTGCGGTTTTTCCTAAATTATACCATGTCCCGTGAGGTTAAACAATCATGTTAAAACCGAGGCTTTCAGCAAAAGCTATGGTATAATTTACGAAACACCGCAAAACTGTTCAAAATATATGAAATATATTCAAGGTATTATGATCTTACAGAATGTCTTGTTATTTTGTTGTTTGTGGCATAGAATTGATAATAGGTGAAAAAAAACTGGAATTTTCAGTTCGAACTTAATTCAGATAGTCACTTTTATTTATTTTATGTTACAATCAACTTGGATTTTCATAAAACTGTTCAGCTATCTCAATTATATATTGAACATATTCTAGAGGACTGACATATCTATATGTTATTAGTAACAAACATGAATAAATATGTTTAATTCGTTAAGAAAATAGTTTGATTTCGTCGCTAAACGATAGTAAAGGCACGATATACACATAACGAGTGCTTTCGTTCAAGTTTATAAACACCACCACATTCCTTAATATATATTTCAGCCGTACTCATTTACAAATATGTATCAGTCCTCCATTAATTGATATTCGTATTTGCAGTTATGATTTTGTTTGATTTACGTGTGCATTTGTCTTCACTCTAAGAAACAGTGTATGTAAATTTTTTTTTCCAAATGATTCTATGCGAAAAGACGAAAGATAACGATTTGACCATTCATATATATGATTAAGATAACAGTATAGTACTGCTTTCTGGAGTAAATCCTAATTGATAAAACAATGGTATACGTGTACTTTTGTTAACAACATTTATTCATCATTGCTCAATTCTAAAAAACATTAAACTTAATACCTGTTTGTAAGATCAAGTCGTATCACAAAAGGAAGACTAAGAATTGATAATACAGTCACATTGCTTCCGTCTAGATTACATCTTGAGAGTCTGCCTGCGTAATAATCAATCCAGTAGATATAGTCATTGGTTGGATCAACAGCTATTCCTGATGGATAATTTGGTGATGAATGGATAACTGTTTGTAATGTTCTATTCTTTGAGGGATATGCAAATCTATATCAATCATAAAATGGGATTTACATTATATTAATTCGTTGAATTATAAAACCTCTTCACTATCTTGTTCATATTGTACAAACACACTGCTGAATTAGTTACATAAAGATAGAAGACTAGTTTGAATGATATGCAATGACAAATATATGTTTTTGTCAACGTATCAATGTTGGCTGCACATTATAGACGAGAAAGTTTCCAGAACAAGTAAAACTGATAGCTTACAGTATAAGCGTAAAGAGTTTTATATACCCATTGTTTTCCTTTTTCTAAATATACTTATGTTATCTTTAATTTCAAACTAATTTTATTCTATTGTTTTATGGTATAAAGTCACATGGTCATAATTGGAGGAAAATTTAATAGTTGGTGATGTTTTAAGAAAATGTTGTTTTTTATCTTAAAGGACAACATACAAAATAGACTGCAAAATTGAATATATTCTTCTTACTATTAGTATTATTATATTTATTAGTAGTCGTTGTACCAGTAGTAGATCTAGTATTAGATCTATTGTATTTCTGTCTATCATTAGTAGTACAGCAACTGACCTCGAAAAAGACACCTAGTTAACAAGTTTAATGTTCCGGAAAAACACACGGCTGCAAATCGTTTGAAATATAATATAGTAATATCTATATTTTAATTTGTTTCTTGTCGTAAACAGTTCTTATTTTTGAATTTAAGACGTTTAATAGGGTACCACTCAATTTAAGGTTTTAGGTAATCAGCTTAGAATCCAAAAACAAGAGTTTTTTTTAATATTGATTTGATTATATATTGTAATTCATTCATGTATTTTTTGTAAATAAGTTACATTTTTGTTGATTAAATTTTGAGATTAAATTTTGACTTCTTATAAAAGTTAACAAAATCCTTCGGATAAGATGTTTTTCCGGTAATGACTAGTTATGAAGTTTTGTAAAGTTTACTCTAACAAGTCCCAAAAAGAGCTTTTCTGTAAAAATACATTGTATGTCAATGTTCAACTTTAGAACAATTAATATACATGCAAGATGTATGGAAGAAAGGTACTATGTATATTTCGCAGAAATTTGGTGTGTGATGCTACATCTAACTTGATAGTCTGCTTTCTAAAAATAAAAGAGTTGTAAATCATCAGTGATGTTAAAGGACTCACACCAGAGGACAAAACTGTTGCGTCTTTAAATTATCAACAACAGAAAGCCAATTATGTGATAATTCTGATCCACATGTATCCTCACAACCCGATACTTTTATACGATCTCCCGCTCAGTTGTAATTTGAATATGAAACATGTTTTTTGTGTAAAAACAAAACTTTTAAAAAACAGTCTTTTGAGGTGTGCTAATTTGAGTGTTCATTTATCCGTAAGTACATATTTATTTTCAAATGCAGTCTACCTTTCAGCATGCATTACCAAGTACTTTTTGAAGTCAACACCTACGCAATCAGTTACTGAAGAATCAGAAGAGGAACTTGCTTTCAACTCATTGATAACGATTGTTAATGCTGATATGTTCTTCAAGAAAAAGTCCTTTGTCATGTAGCACAGACTCCACATATGCCGATTATTTTACTCAAGAATGTCTCTGCTGAGGAACAAATAATTCAATCTGCCGCTAGAGCTCTTGATAGCTCTGTCCTCGTCAGATGCTTCTAAAAATAAATGCCTGCATCGCATTTTTTAAGTTTATTTGTTAGTTAATTGATGGAAAATCACCCAAAGGCGCTTCTGAATCGTATATTGTCCCTAAGGATAAAAAACTCTTAATTGTTTGGCATTGTTTCAAAACTCCAAGAGGGGTTTTAAATACAAAAAGCTGCAGACAAAATAGTCATTAACACGGGCATTATTGATAGTAAGGAACGTTTTATTCCATGATACGAGCAGATTTTCAGGTTTGTCAATCAACAATCGGCTCCTGTCTGCGTCAAAAAAAAAATAAACAGAGGTCAAGATTACACTTTTCAACTGACTGACAGTAGATCCTGTTTCATTATACCTAAGGTAAGAGGTGTCCTGTTCATGTTCTAAATGCTTTAAAAAAACATTTCAAATTGTGCTGAAAAATGGTAAATACATCGGAGATTCCTTGGGCAATTTTGCGTTCCATGTCAAAATATATCAGATATTTTCCTGTTTAGTAAGAATCGTTTGACCATCAAGGTATTCCATTTTACAGAAAACCAGGTTCAACCCATCATTTATTCATAAAATTCCCTGTACCAAGTCAGTAAAAAAATAGCCATTGTTACATTATAGTTTGTTTCTGTGTGTGTTACATTTCGCTGTTATGTTTCTGTTGTGTCGTAGTTCTCTTATATTTGAAACGTTTTCCTCAGTTTTAGTTTGTAACCCGGATTTGTTTTTTCTCTATCGATTATGAAATTTTAAAAGCGATGTACTACTGCTATCTTTATTGTGACCGGATATACAAACTATCTTTCTGACTCCAGGCTTGAATTGTTGGCGGCCTAGAAGACAAAACATGGATCAACTTCAACATTTGGCAAGGGAAAGATACCTGCAAAGATAAATCTTTGTGCTCAAAATTTGTGTCTGCTTTGAATAAACTCTGTCCGCCACTTGTTTGTGTCAAGAAAGTGAAGTGTGTTGTATTGTTAATACGTGTACTGAATCTGCATTCGATGACGAAGGTATTGATTCATAGCCATATTTAATGAAGATTACAGCTATTGTGTGTACCTTTAAAAAGACAAGTTATATAATGGTATTGACCGATTTTAAATTACAATATTAGCAAATTGGCATTACATTGCATTTTCCATTACTTCAATACTAAATTATGAGTTTACACGTTTTTATCAGGATAGTGCCAAAAAGATGTTGATAAACCAAACGGAGTTTGTTTTACACTAAACCAACCGCTACATCAATGCAAGTCACACTAGTCTTATGTTTTTTTAACCTCACATCCGACTCGGTTGACTATGATATTTGTTATGTAATAACTGATTTTTCCCGGCTTTGCAAACACACAATAATTATGTATCTGTAAATAGATTCTAATTTTCTCAAAATACACAACACAAACTTATAAACACTGATTCAGCGCTCGAATCTTGTTTTTTTTCCATAATAAGAAAATAATATTGAAATAATTTGATAAACTGTTGTTTTATAGTTCATAAAATATTTCTGTTGTATACCATTGTATATTGTAGTGAAACATTATAAGCTATATGAAAGTTACTAGATGTAAAAAGGTTGTCGATTCTGGCACTAATATGACCGTTTATGTTAAATTCTGGTATTAAAATGTGAAAAAAAGAAGTCGTGTCTGTTGTTTATTCAAATTCTAGTTCTGAAAGATACATATGTCGTGTACATGATATTTTTTTGTACAGGTTATCACTTTTCGTGTTGTTTATTTTTTAGTTTTCTATGTTGTGTCATGTGTACCTTGATCTTCATACCTTGATCTTTTCCTCAATATTGACGGAGATGGACGACTTCACACGAAAATCTATGATAAACGGGACGATTTCAACTTCCCAATTATCAATTTCCCATTTCTCAGCAGTAACATACCCTCTGCCCCTTCGTATGGTGTTTACATATCATAATTGATACGTTATTCTCGTGCTTGTTCACACTATACGGACTTCATATACAAGAGTGTGCTCCTTACGCAGAAACTGCTCCAACAAAGTTATGAGGAGGACAGATTAAAATTGACACTCCGTAAATTTTATGGACACCATCACGATTTGGTGGATCCATATGATGTTTCGTTGACCAAACTAGCTAAGGACATTTTTACCACATGGTAGATTGTGTTTTGTCATAATGTCGTCTAATCTTTTAATTACCAAACGTGACTTATTCCCGATTGTGACTGTTTTGCTGAGTGTGAACTCGCATTACTATAAGACGTGGTACGGTACTTATCCTTCCCAAATTCATGTATTTAGTTTAAATGTTTAATGTTATATTTGTAATTCTCATCAGAGTTTGTCAAATGTGTTGACGTCTTTTCTATTATATTTATGTGTTATGATAAAGAAAATTAATCACCGCCTTCATTTATCAGATTTGATTTCGTTCAAAGTAATCAGTACGATATTTTACGTTTGAAGTTAGATTCATAACAAACCGAACATAGTTTTATAATATAGTTAATTGCTACCTCAGTTTTATATTAATAAGAATTAAAATGTGCTTTGTTATTAAATGCAATATCAGTATTTAGTTCAAATATATAATCTTAAATTAATCCTAATTCTATCTTATTCATTCTTCATTTTTTGATGCTCTGTTTTACTAATTCAAATGACGTCATTTTTTCGTCATTTTTCAGTTTCAAATAGGACGTCACTTGGCGTAGAGGTTTAAACGTATTCGGATGTGTCTACTTTTGTGTTTCAAATGTCTGGTTATGTAAATGTATTTCAGTTGTTTCCTGTAATTAGTTAATACTTTAGCTTTATCATGTACATCATTTTATTAAATTTACTGTTTGCAAAAGTATAAATTACTCTAAATTATAGGGATTTTCTGGTAACTTAACAGAAAACCCTTGCCGTTTTTGGTACAACCTTTTTGATCTTTTGGTCCTCGATGCTGTTCAACTTTGTACTCGTTTCGGCTTTCAAACTTTTGTATCTGTGCGTCACACATAGGTCTTGTGTGGACAAAATACACTTCTGGCGTATTAAAATTTTGAACTTGTTGCCTTTTGTTGGCTGTTGTTCGTGTGATTCTTTGTCAATTGTGTTCTCCAATTTATTTATATTGTAGTCCTGTGTTGTCATTTTGATGTTATATTTCACATGGCCATAAAAGTGCGAGGTTTGGCATGCCACAAAACCAGGTTCAACCCACCATTTTTTCCTTTGAAAATGCCCTGTACCAAGTCAGGAAAATGGTCATTGTTATATTATAGTTCGTTTCTGTGTGTATTACATGATAACGTTGTGTCGTTTGTTTTCTCTTATTTTTGAGTGTAAATTCACATTGCGATAAGACGTGTCACGGTACTTGTCTATCCCAAATTCATGTATTTGGTTTTGATGTTTTATATATATTATTCTCGTGGGATTTTGTCTATGTGTGTTACATTTTAGTGTTATGTCGTTGTTCTCCTCTTATATTTAATGCGTTTCCCTCGGTTTTAGTTTGTTATCCCGATTTTGTTTTTTGTCCATGGATTTATGAGTTTTGAACAGCGGTATACTACTGTTGCCTTTATGTACCATAGTTTTTCTGTTTTTCTTTTTCATTTTTAGCCATGGCGTTGTCAGTTTGTTTTAGATTTATGAGTTTGACTGTCCCTTTGGTATCTTTCGTCCCTCTTTTATTACTTTTCCAAACATTTTATACAAGTAATTACTTGTATGAAGCTATTATACAGGTTATTACTTGTACGAAAACAATTGTACAAGTAATTACTAGTACACTTTTTACTGAGAAAAGGATAATAACTTGTACAAATCATTATTCTACCTTGGCCTATGTCATGTAAGTGATGTTCTCAACAAATTGTTTCGTATAAAATAAATAAATTTATGAATAAAACATAAGGGTGCATAAAAGAAGGACGAACGATACCAGAGGGACAGTCAAACTCATAAATCGAAAATAAACTGACAACACCATGGCTAAAAATGAGAGAGACAAATATAAAAACTATAGTACACATGTCAAAACATTGTATTTCTGTAAATATTGACAACGCAATTCCCCATAGGAACTCCTTTTACGGCTCAAACTGTACCACTTTTACTATGAAGATTTGAAAAAAATCTTTTCCTAGAATTGAAAATTCATTTGCACCACAATTTTTTTCAAAGGTCAAAATATAGGGCTGTGTGGTATATTTTCAACGTTTATATGCCCTGAACTTCTCAGAGTTTAAACTAACACTTATTTTCTTAACTATCCCTACCTCGAATGAAAGGTTGCCACAGATCTCAATGTAAACAATATGCCCATGTAAATGTACTGGTAACATTCCTAAGTTATGTTTCTTTAAGATGAAACACAGATAGCATAACTGGGAACCAGGATGTAAGCAACATTAATTTTCAATTAATATTCAAGATCTCCCCAAAAGAGGCGTGTTTTGAGAAACAGTTATATTTACAAAGTGCAACCTATAACATCTACTAGGGGAAATCAAGCATAATGAAGGTTGGTCAGAAGGAAACCCGTTGCAAACAATACAATCCTAAAAGGAGAGTGATGACCATACAGGATCCTTTAAACAGGAGCCTTTAGCATCTTAGAGGAAGATCCAGTGTTCCAATGGAATTACGTTTATCTTCCTTGGCCCGATTGTAGCCCGAATTTGAACCATATTGAGCATATATGGGACGCTTTTGGGCGTAAAGTGCACGAAAGGACACCACAGTTCAAACACGTCATGAAATAAACAATACCCTTCGTCAGGAATGGTTGTTACTTCCTTAGCAACAAATTAGTCGACATATGGCAGGAATCAGAAGACGTTAATATGCGGTTATCCGTTTGAATAAAGGCTGCGGACAACGTACACCTCTTTGGCGTATATCGATCAACCATGATGTGAACAATCATCTAAAGATTAATTTTAAAATATCTGACATTTTAAATTTAGACTACAGTAAAAGTTCCAAAATGCATTATTTGTACAGAAAAACACTTCATTTTGTTATTAAATTTTGACTAATCATTTTTTTTATACATTTTTTGTTCGTTTTAATGCCAATGTAATCTTAACTACGTTTCAATATTATTCTACAAATATTTTATTATGTTTAATCCAAAATAAGAGGCTGATTTTTTATGTTTTAAAAAATCAAGGTGTTGCAATACTTTTTTCCATGTGTATATTACCAATTCCCATAATATTATCATAAGACCGAGAGGGTAATCCAATATAATTCTATTATTTTCCGTGATCGTACACACTTTGAATGAGATTCACCAGGCTGCTTATTTACTACTTCTAAAGGTCGAACTGTTAAATATTTAATTGGATGATTGTGCTTCTTAATGTGTTGATAAATGAGACTTTTGAATTTATTGGGTCTTTTAAAACGATATAGGTGTTCTTTCGTGCGTTTAGATAAATATCGTCTAGCTTCACCTACGTACTGAATATCGCATCCCGGTTTGATTCATGTGAGTAAATAAATAATACTGTTTGTTTTTCAAGTTATATCAGTTTCAAAATTTAAAGAAAATGTGTGAAAATTAAACGTGGACCTTACCGTATTGTTGGTGGAAAAACGGGGACATGTAAGTCATTTTCGGCATGACGTTTATCGATAGAAGGGTTACCACGATTCGTATTGTTAAACATGTTCGCAGTGGTAGTATTATTAGATAAGCGATTTTGACGATTGGGTCGTGAAGATACACTTTGAACGAGTTTGGTTTTTATATTATTTTTCCATTTCTAAACTTCATATTTGTTTTTTGTATGTGGATTTTAATAGAAAGGAGCAAACACTTGCATCCAGAATATAAACCAGCATACAATAAATTATATTATGTAAACATGATAAACCTGTTCGGCCAAATATTTTAAATGCTATCCGTCATAAATTACCAGACACAATATAATAACAACTAGTGCTAATTGTCCCATTGACTTTTATATATATTTGTTCTTGAATTATTTTCCTTTATTAGGCGAGTTTGAGCATGGTTTTCTAATAAATAATGTTTGATCTAAAGTTAATCCACTACCCCATTTAACGAAGGGCTGAGACTATGACATACAGACAAAATGTAATAGATGAACGAGACATGGTGTAGACACTACACTATACAAGCTCAATCAGGATTTGTAGAATGAAGCTACTGGAACAAAAAACAATTTGTCAATGCAACGTTCTAATGTCAGAACCATCTGATATTGATAATTCTGATAACAATACTTTTTGATATTTTTAAAACAAATCTTTCATGACACAAGACATGCAAGACATATTTTAAAATTTGAACCATTAATTTAATTGAGTAGATATTCTTACTTTATATTTAGAATTGTTTGTAGATTGTAGTAATGAAATGTTGAAAAATAGTTTCAACCTTGTCTCCTAAGTTGAGATATCACTATTCCTTAGACAATTAGAATATATATGTCTATATATATGTATATCACTAGAATGTCTTATTACAATTGATATTTTTTCTTAATAGTTGATTTTTCAATTTTCATTCAAAGATTCCCGTTTTTATGTTACTATCGACATAAACAGAATACACGTTTACATACCGAACGATGTCATGGGTATTGAATCTAGGAAAATAGATGAATCTGTTTTTGAAATCATAGTCCATGGCGTACACATGGTCGCTCTGCTCCACAAGTACGATCAGATTGCCTGTATCAATATCAAACTCCATAATTGCAGTGTGGGTTGAAAACAAAATGTTTCCTGTGAAAGCTGAAAAATAACACGAATACTCATAAAAATCTATACTATAAAAACCTAAATTACTTTAACTTTTATTTAAATGTATATTGTACGTCATATATTTGCTATTTGAACAGGGCTAATCTGGTATCCATATAGTTTTTGATTTTAAAAAGGTAAACCTTGGCGTAAGGAACATATCGATATCATTTGTAAAACGGTTATTCCATAACGGCCAACCATCTCGTGATGGCGTCCGTAAAATTTACGAAGGGATGATTTCAACTTCACCATTTGGAACTATTGGTTTAATAGCTTCCTTGTGAGCAGCAACCCTCTATAAAGAAAATCATGATAGGAAATACAAGCCAGGGAATATCGTATAAATTGGGAGATATATATCCCGTATGCAGGTGCTGCTGGAATGTTGCTACTAAGAAATGGAAAGTTCACAAATGGGAAGCTGAAATCATCTCTTTTGTCGCACAGTTTTGTGTTCAACCGACCCTCATTGTCAATTTCTGGATGATGTAAGTCAGGATATGAAGCCGACTTAACTGTATCTGTAGTATCCTTTATCTCTAGCTCGATGGGGTAGATGCGTTCCACATAGTCACCAAATGTTGAATTATTTAGTGAAAGAACATCATCTATATAGCGGAAAGTAGAGTTAAAGGATATTGCTAACTTCTTATCTTTCTTCCTAAGAAGTTCCTGCATGAAATCAGCCTGATAATAATAAAGAAACAAATACATACTGTTTTTAAAATATCGAGATAAAACGGAGATATACACGTTTAGAGGTCAAGTTTGCAAACCTGTGATGCTCCCTTTAAATCTATTTATACAATGACCGTGCTTTAATTTCTAATTATATTCATCTTAAAAAGTTTAAATACAGAATGTTACTTTGAATGCAGAATAATGGCAAACAACTACTGTAAAAATATTATTCTAACTGAGGACAAACATTTTTTAAGCTTTTATCGTGCAGTTCGTTATGTTTAATTATACACAAAAGAGGGACGAAAGATACCAAAGGGACAGTCAAACTCATAAATCTAAAACAAACTGACAACGCCATGGCTAAAAATGAAAAAGACAAACAGAAAAACAATAGAACACACGACACAACATAGAAAACTAAAGAATAAACAACACGAACCCCAATTAACGTTTACAGTATGTGCAACGATAGTTATCAAACGAAAAGTGATTCATTTAGTTTCACATACAGTATTCTATAATCACAACATCACGCGATTGTGTTCTTTATTTTTTTCTCTCAAAAACTGGCGACCATCACAAATGCAGTTTGGTATGGAAGCAAAATAAGAAGCGGAACAATATGTATAAATAATTGTATGAAGATATGTGTACAAAATCCTAATTAAATCGTTAAATGATGAAGAAAATTTACATCAGTGAGCCCTAGTAGTGCAAATTGTTCTTCGTGTCTATGATTGTTTACGCATGCGCGAAATTGTTAAAGGCATGTTTGTCACAACCTTAAAAATGTAATCAAACCAAACAATGATATAGATGGGTGCAATCATAACCTGTATAGCAAGTTAACTTGATAACCAGTCATTTGGACTGGTCAAAGTTAACCTGTGACCGGATTTATGACTCCTCTTACCACGCCTAGGACCAAAATCTAGTTAACTTAAAAGAGGGGCGAAAGATACCAAAGGGGCAGTCAAACTTATAAATCTAAAACAAACTGCCAACGCCATGGCGAAAAATGAAAAAGACAAACAAACAACAGCACACATGACACAACATAGAAAACTAAAGAATAAACAACACGAACCCTACCAAAAAACTAGGGGTGATCTAAAGTCATTTGGAAGGGTAAGGAGATCCTGCTCCACATGTGGCACCCGTCGTGTTGCTTATGTGATAACAAATCCGGTAAATAGTCTAATTCGGTAGATCACATTCATTAACGGGAAGGGGATTGTAGTTACGACGTAAGGAACATATCCGATATTATTTGTGAAACGGTTATTCCATAACGATCAACCAACTCGTGATGTATAAAGCAGACTTGGTCCTAGGACTTTTTTTATGTCTGCCAAAAAGTTTATTTGGAAACAGGTCCGCTATTGATATAAGTTTAGTTCAAACAGTCTTGTCATAAGTTTACAGAAGTTAGCTTTGAATCCAGTCCTACTGCAAAGTTAACATAAGTTTAACTTCAAAACCAGTCCTACCACGAAGTTAACATAAGTTAACATTTGCTTTGACAAATCCGATTAAACTAGACCTGTTCCCAAATTAACTTTTTACTGGTCTGCTCAACACCAAGTTTACTTGTAACAAGGACCGCTCTACATCGATTTAAAAAAAAATAATTCTTTGTTTCGTAGTATAAACATCGAAAATAAAGTAAAATTAATACTTCCGTTATATAAACAGGATTACATACAAATATTTAAAAATAAAGTACGCATACAACGTTGCTTGTTACACATATTTATCTGTGATCTCTCAATCTATAAATTAAAAAAAAAACGATCTAAGTTACAATGATAACGTGCACTGAATATATATTCCAGTACCTATTATATTCAACCATATTTGCACTTTGTTTATATGTATATCTATGCAAGGACGCATATTAGATGTTTGTTATACGTCCTTGTTAGTTATACGTTCTTGATCTATGTAGCCACAATCAACAATATTTTAATTTTATTATACAAAATGAAAGCATCATTAAAACACATGACTAAAAAATTTTGTCTCAACAAATGAAGAGTACCAGCATGTTAATATATTGATATGTAACAAAATTTCAGTAGTTTTGATACCTCATGCTGACTTGCACAACAACATTATTTAACCATTTCCACCAAAAACTGACCACATGTGCACTTTAATTTGTAAATCTATATACCCGCATAGTAAATCATCAATATTTTTTATGTCGGGATTCAAATAATAATACAAGAGACAGCTATATTGCAATACAATAACAACACGAACAATACATTTTTGTTCGCATCAATTTAGGGTGCCAACATGTCCTCCTCTTATTCAAAATATTGATACATAACACAATTTCAGTATGCTCGAAACATTAACCAAATCCAACCCCCGTTCCGAGACTGGTAGTATTTTCATGGAATTGTAGTATAGAGTGCACTGACGACGCAGGGGTCGATCCAACCATTTTCCGGAGAGGATTCCAACCCACGATAAAAAAAAGGGGGCGACCAAATGTCCCTAATCAAAAGCATAGATCGGCAAGAAAAGGAGTGTTCCAACACCCAGATCAGTCCGTGATCTCTCACTGCGACGTTGTTCATTTCAACACTAAGTTTATACGCAAATCTATTCAATTGATTGTTAAGGATAAACATTTCACAAGAGTAGTAGGCGAGAAGAAATTGTTAATAAAAATCACAATCTATTCAAATCGGCAACACAACAGTTGCGGAAACAAATTTGCAGTAGAGTATCATGTGAACACTATTTTTGCTGGTTTTCATATAATTCAGTGGTTGTCGTTTGTTTATGCGTTACATATTTGTTTTTCGTTCATTTTTTTTTATTCAAATAAGGCCGTTAGTTAACCGTTTGAATTTACATTATCATGCCGGGGCTTTTATAGTTGACTATGCGGTATGGGCTTTGCTCATTATATGGTGACCTATAGTTGTGTATCTTTCGTCCCTCCTTTAATTGGTAAATACAACAGGTTAACAACACAACATGCTTTTTTATAAGTCGATTTAGTTTATGAATCGAACAAAACGCAGCTGAAAGGAACAAAGCATGCACACGGACTGAATGAAAAACGTAACAAACACGGAGAAACAAACGTGTTTGTTAACTGGTTAAGTAGCCGTATATGTATACTAGTGTCAAGTTTAAAGTTTTAATTCAAACAAATATAACGTATAATTAAAAACCAATTGTTCAGAGAACAATTGAAGGTCTTTCCATCAAAACAATGTATTTTGATATGAAAAGTTGTGAAACTAAGTTTAAAATGTCATTTCAATTGTCAAATGATAGCTCCTAGTAAGCTGATTCCAAAAATATATTGGTTCCATACATTTTTTTTTTAAACAAGGGAGATAATTTGTTACTTCCGGTTTGAAAAAATGTTACTTCCGATTATATTTAAACATTTACTTGACACTGATTCCAAAAATATCTGGTTCTATATACTTTTATATTAATAAAGTACAAAAAAATAGCTATTTCCGGTTTACAAAAGGTCACTTCCGGTTGTTTTTTACAAGGTTAAATGGTTTGATACCTTTTTCTAAAAGTTGTATATCTTTATCATGTATACATATAGAATAAAAGCAAAGGTCAAAATCTAGAACGTCAAATTAAGCTATGACCTTGAGATCAATTTCAAGGTCATAAACCAAGGACCTCAAATCAAAAGACCATAGGTCTTAATTATATTTAGTTAATGAGTTATATCACCAAACGCGTATTTTTAAATACAAGAGGGGAGAAAACTCCCTTTTGCATTCAACGTACGCTTGCAATCAAAATTTACATCTTACGACATGTCGCAACTAACAATTTAGTAAAAATAATTTGTTGATATCTTATACAGTCTTTGGATATAAGTGAAAATAAGCCAAATTCAAATATTAGAATATGACCTTGACCTTTGACCTTGACCTAATTTTCATTTTTTGGGACCAAGGACCTCAAATCAAAAGATCCTAGGTCTCTATCACTTATGATTTATAAGATAGAAATTCATATCACTTATATCAGATGCATAAGGGGAAATAACTCTCATATGGAGCGGTCATATCGCTTCGGTCAAAATAGGACAAATCATGCGAAGGATATAACGAGCAATTTTGTAGAATAAATTTGTCATAATCTTTTACGGTTGCGAAGGAGATGCGCTAACAAGGAAAACAGTGTTTGGGGAGATAACTCCTACAAAGAAAAGTATTCGTTTACGCAGGGTAAATTTCAAAAGCGCATAAACTGTTCGATATCATATACCAAATATCTAAGCGACATATTGCGAAACAAATGTTTATCGCAAGAACAAAATTAGGCGGAAGAAAAAAAAAAAAAAAAAAATAATCAGAAGAAAAACAATAGGTCTTTCCACAGAAAAGTGGAAAGACCTAATAAAATAGACCAAAACAACAGATACAAACTTATATATAAATAGATTATTGTGCTCTTTGATTGTTTAAATTCTTATTCAACTTTTAAAAATATTACAGTACACTGGAATACTAACATGATGCCAGTAGTATGTAATGCAGTAAAACACACAAACAAAACACAACTCTTACTTCCATTTTAATCAGAACTTATGTTGTATCAACCTTTATTCAACTGAATATTTAAACGTGAATCTTCCGGTTTGAATATAGACGAAATAATGTGTTTACTTAAACTTATATTTCCCACATTTTATGTTCTTATCTATTACATATCACCACGATATTCTATCAACAAACAGTGTATATTGAACTTGTTGACATTTACTTATTAATGGAAACTAAATTTAAAATTAGATTTATATAACATTGTGACAATATACTACATTATTCAAACCGATGATATATTATTTCAAAAACAATTTGATTGTTAAGATTAGATAGTGTGTATTCAAACCGTTTTACTTCTTACGATAACAAGTTTAGTATATACTAGGAAACAGAATAATGTTTAATGTTTAAATAAATAAACGTAAATCAATGTTTAAATATCTTATTTTACATGTCAGCTTTTTTCTCTTACATATTATAAGATTTAACGTCTTTTTAAAGGAATTTATTGGTGTATAAACTCGACCAATTCACCATAGGACTTTTACTTGTTTGTGAGTGAACAGGTCGAGTCTATACATCAATACATTACTTAAAAAAGGACTATAACTCTTATAATTCTTTAAAATTGGAGATATGGAAGATATTTTTTCGCACTCATTACCTATATTACACGTAAATTATATATGTATGTCATTGAATAGGTTTGGTGCATGAATATATTTGTTTGATAACGCAAAACTATGTACTCAATGACATTTATTTTCTGATAAAAAATAAACTGTAACACTCTTATTATCATTCAAACGAATGTGTTTGTGTATTATTTTATTTAACGATTAAAGTGTACTGAAAAAAAATTTGGTAACGTCAGTGCTATTATCTTACTCATCTTGTTTACATTGGTTACGAAAAGAAGTTCGGTCAACATCGTCTATCAGAAAATAACCAATGTCAAGAACAACTACCGGAAGTTATCGAGAAATTATATCAACGTATTCACTTATATACAAATCATATAAGAATTATCCTAAAATAATGGTTGATACTCACATTTAAGCACTGACACTTCTCCGTTCGCTTCGACAACGAAAATCGTCATGAATAGAATGCATGTTAATTGTCACACGAATTAAGTGAAACTGGCATGAGACAAAACATATCTATATTTATCTTGATGTACATTAATTTTGTTTTTAATTATTCAAACATTATTAAACAATGAGCACAGTGCGTAGAGTTGGTGGATATTTTGTTAAGAAAAAAATTGTAATATCATTGATCGATATATTGATAAAACACAGGGACATATGTAAGACCAATTGAAATTTACACTTCATCTTATAAGACGAAAATTTTAAATCTAAATCGGATTGCATAACCTAAATTAAAAAAGTTTCCTATTCCTATCATTTGACATGCCGGGTTCAGAATTAACTGATATTTTTGCGCGTATACAAAAGGACAAAACAATCTGCAAAGTTATTGGATTGTATTTATATAAATTATGGTAATATAATGTTAAAATATTAGAATATTTTAACATGTCAGTTCTTTCGTTTAACAAACACTATTATGTTGGAAACTTATATTTACACTATTATACTTATTTATAACTTTTCACAAAGAAAATCGCGTGGTAACTGTCTCATCAATTCAGGATAACCTGAGACAAATAAACATAAAAATATCCTATTTTATTACTTTGTTGGTGTTGACGGATTTATTGACTGTTAAAAATAAACATAGTATCTTGTGCGTACGTACAAAATACATTGATAATTTTTATGACTAATCATCAATTCAAATATTGTCTAAATAACAAAATGCCTGTATCAAGTCAGGAATGTGACATTTGTTGTATTTTCGTTTGATATGTGTTAGCTTTTGTTGTTATTTGATTATGATTTTGCATTTTACATATTCCTCGGAGTTAAGTATTTTTATGATTTATTTTTCAATTGTTAAAAGTATATTTGCATTTTTGACAACTTCTTGTCACCAAAAAGGTTATCAGTTAAACGACAATCAATACATAATAGAAATGCGAACTTTTTTCATTCCTTTACTGAAAGGAATCGAATATAATATATTTGATTGATTTGAAATCCCGTCCTTCCATAATTATTTTTAGAAAAAAATAGTATAATATGTGACCCGCCATGACATTTGCAGAATTATGGAGATCGAACGTCATTGTTAGAAAAATTATAAACATTATAAATATCGAGATTCAATTTGGCTTCTTTTTTGCGGACGCCGAACTATACATCATATATAAGTTTTGAAGAAGTTTTACTTTATCGTTTGAAGTGAAATTTAATCTACATTTTAAATTGATACTAAAAAAAACCCAAATTTCTGCTCTATAGATTTCCTTTCATAAATGAAGTCTGAAATATATTCATAATAAATGCATCGTATCAAATGCATATAAAAGAACGTCTTCTTATAAACTGTTACGCGTCGCATACTATGTAGAGAGAGATGCATAATAAATCGAAATTGAAAAAAGGAATTTTTAAAGTTTACTTTGACAAATTTTAAACTAACTTCATCTCAACAAGTTTAAATTACATGTTCTAAAATAGAGCTACAAACAAACAAAAAATGCTCTGCTTTAAAAATTGTCTTTCATAGATGAAGTCTGAAATATATCCATAATAAATACACCGTTTCAAATGTATATATGAGAACACCTACTTTTAAACTGTTACGCGTCGCATACTATGTTTAGAGACATGCATAATAAGTCTAAAGTAAAAAAACGAATTCTTAAAGCTTACTTTGACAAATTTTAAACTAACTCAATTTCTACAAGTTTAAAGTACATGTTCTAAAATAGAGCTAAGAATTGTTTGTATTGAAGTAAATTTAATTCTTTGAAATTTAATTCAAATACGCTATTGAACTAAGAGCTAGTGCCTTCAATAAATAAAAGTCGTCCTAGAACAGTCTCATTTTCATATCGTTATTCGAAATGACTCGTTTCATGCTATTACAACAAATATGTCATAATTACATGACAGAGAGTTTTGTTTCGGAATATTCTAGGTAAATATACAAAAAGCAAATTTAAGACAATGTACCCTCCTAAGCCTGGAAGTGGCTTGTCACATATAGTTAACGGCGTTTTTCTCACAATGACGTTCTACTTCCATAAGCCTGGATATGTCGTGGCTGGACACATATATGAACATATAAGACCCTTTATAGCTTGCTGTTCGGTGTGAGCCAAGGATCCGTGTTGAAGGCCTTGACCTATAATGGTTAACTTTTATTAATTGTTAATTGGATGGAATGTTGTAGTATTGGCACTCATACCACATCTTCCTATATCTATATAAGAACTTTGTTTGTTAGTTATATTTCTAGAACTATACTCGTATAAACCCTTATGTAAATCGTCATCTTATAGAATATTATGAAGAACATCAAGTTATTTTTCTACTGTGTAAAGATTTTAGCCTATTTTTCTAATATATTTTTACCAACGCTTTACAACGTTTATGAAATATTTATATTGGATTCTAGATTCTAGTTTTGCATCACTGTGCGTGTATTTTCAAGTTGATATAAAGATGCACGACTACATTTTTGTTAAGTTTTTGTTCAACATATGTCATGTTGCTTCATATTTCTGTTTACAAATTAAACATTTATCATTGTGGTGCCCAATAACAAAACCTACCATATGTACATTTGCGTTTCTGTGTTTTAAAAGATTATTTCCACCGAAAGCGTCAAAGGTTGCAAACATTTGTTGTTCCAATAGTTAATACGATATCGTTTTGTAGTTTGTCAACATGGAAGATGAACACATACGTATATTTCAATTGTTTGTATAGTAATATAGTTTTGTAATGAACCCGTGACCAATAACTATCAGTACCGCTGTTAGAATTGTTACGTATCATTATTAATAACTTCTTCAATAATAAGGAATACGAGTTATCAAATTAATTGTGAAAGATTCACCACATTTTGGAATTTTTCTGTACGAACCAATCTTAAATATGATATATGGTCTACTTATTTCTGCTCTAATATGAAGATTTAATGTATATAGGGTTCAATATATCTTAAACTTGATACAACATTGAAGTAATGTAGGGTTCAGAAAAAACATATGTGTTAAGAAAAGTGCACGTTATTTACAGAACCCCGCCACTCCGGGGCCTATAGCTCAGTATCATATGTATATTGTATGTGTTTCAAATAGTTATTATATTATACATTATATCGTTAAATTTCTTAATTGATTTGTTTCATCTATCAATGTCTGGGCGTTTAACATGTGATTATACACTATGATTTTATTTTTCATTGTAGAAGGCCGTACGGTTACTTACATCCACATAATTAAAACATTGGTTTATAGTTGTCTCATACCACATCTTCAAAATTAATTTTATCAGAATATAGAATGTAGAGCAAATCAATATAACAATACAATTAGGACTATACATATATGTAATCCATGATCCACGGTGAGTTTATACACTCAGGAAAATCCAGATTCTTGCTTCCATATTCGTCAATGCAAGGATTTCTTCATACTCACCTATAAGATTTGTAAACCTCAATCATCTGGAGTTTAAATAAACATAGTATGATTTGTATTACCCCAGCAAAATAATTTATCTTTTTCAATTAAAGATACTGTACCCAAATAAGGTTCAAAAACCAGACTTAGCCTATACTATTAATTAATTGCATATTGCTCGTTCATTTGAAAGTCAAATATAAACAGTATCGGAAATACTATTAGATACGGAAGCTAACCCAGATCTATTACAATTACACTATAATTGTGCTGGTCCATCAGTTTAACAGATATGTTGATTACACTTTTCATTAATTCAGATAGACTGATTGTCATTGTATGCATATATAATAGGCAGGACAATAGTATCAAAACGAAAAATATGACGCAGTTGTGTATTAAAGTTTTAAATGTTAAGCTACTATCTTATACATTCATCCCTGCGTATTCAAAAAGTTAAAAATAATCATTGTGTTCCATTAAAAACAAATGATTTGCTTCATTGACTCGATGTGAATGATATTAACACAAAATAAAGAAGAAAAAAACACGTTAAGACTGAAACAAGTAATACACACCATAATTTAATTTAAAATGTTCTGGGGTATTATTCCATTATTTTTTTTGTTTGTCTTAAATATGGTCATTTCATATTTTCTATTTTGGGGAGTAGGAATAGGAAAACGAAACTGGCAAAATAAACATTAAGTGTGAAGTCTTAATCCAAGATTTTTTTTTAAATTTTAGAATCCATTTATCTTTTCTAAATGGAGCAATATACAAGTAGATTTTCGTTTAATACTGAAATGTATCTTTTCTTCAAGAACATTAGAAATAAACAACTATTTGATACAGATCAACCAAAATACCTCAGAATATGCCATACAGAATAGGGGAATACTTCAATATGATAAAGAATTATACTTACACGATGTCAGTGGTACGCCGTGAACTAATAAACACATACAGAACAATATGCTTACTCCCATTTTCATCAACACAATTCTTGTCTTTATATATAATTCAACTTATAAGACCTGTAAACCTCAATCGCTCGGATTTTATATCAACAACATTTGATTTTAAATATCATGACACCATAATTTATCTATATTCAATGAACGATGAAAGTGTACCGAAGTGAATTTTAAAAACCGGTTTTAGGCTTTTAACTTGGTAATTTTGTCATTGAAGTTCATTCAGTCGGAAAGAAATATAAAATCTGTATGTCTACTTTAGACACGGAAAACGTATACACAGGAAAAAGTGTCACGCATGTTTTACATATGTTTTACATGCTATGAATATAAATATTATTGTTGCTATCAGTACATTAAAACCAAACTAAACATTATTGTTATACACATATGTATGTTTACCAGTTTTGAAAACTGTTGATACCTATATTTTGGCATTGTAAAAGATCATGTTCTTATCCTATGATTAATGGCGGTCTATTCTCTTAATCCATTAGATGTTTAATGATTGATATTTAAGTCTAAGACACATGCTTTTTGGTTTTACATTTGGCATGAGTTTTGCTTTATTTTTAAATCCTTCTTCAATGGTCTCGGGTGGAGAGTGATGACTCATAGGCAATCATACCACATCTTCTTTTTTTTATATTAAACTTTAATATATGAAGCTAAAAATTGATATCTGTAATAAAAACAATCTATTGCAATACAAAATGTAACCACAACTGATCTTTTTACTTACAAAATAGAGCAGTTTTTTTAAGTGCTATAACCATAAGAAGTAAGTTGAAACTTTTCATTCATTTATTTATAGGCAACCCATAAACCAATAAAAAAACATGGATTAAAACATATTTTTTTTTAAATCTCTCTCCAAATATTACATAAATATAAATATAAATTTATATACATACCTACTTGTTTTGCCTACAGAAGTCCATTCTATGAAAATATCCTTTGGTTTTGCTGGACTTTCCAGAAACTCCTGTAACATAAATGAAATAAAATGAAGTTTTGAATAAAAAATTTATTAGATGTCATTTTGTATTAAGTGCCAGTCTTTGTAAGAATCAGGCAATTTAGGTAAAAATTAAAACATGATAAGAAAAAACCTACCGAGTTAATCATGCTATTTAATACTAACCATCATCCTGAGTTAAAAAAAATATTAGTCTTTTGTTTGTGTGTGTCTGGTAATATCAAATAACTTGGTTAGAACATTGGTTAGAATAATAGCCAATTACAGAGTTATCTCCCCTTATTCGTTAATTTGTAGTGCATTTCAACCAAATGGTATCTTCTATTACCAGAAAACAGAAAACAGAAATGAATGCTATTTTTGTACATATTATGAACTAAAATTAATGTCAAATTGGGTGGGTTGTTTTGGTCATGTTTTCACCACTGCCTGATTCTTAGGCAGACTGGCACTTAATTATGAACATGGTAAAGGTATAAATAGTTTCAATTCACTCTCAATGGCAGTGTTTTTCCATAAAGGGTTATAGCTAATTGTCTAATGCATGTAGAGCAACAGTTTGGTAAGCTTGCTTGCTTTGATTGTATATTGTACAATCATATTATGATAACACCCAATTGAATTCAAATATAATATATACAGGTTAAACTATGCCTATATATAATATTTAAAGATGTCAATCTTATTCACAAAGCTTGAATAATCAATAATACAAACAAAGCAAGCAAGCAAACCAAAGTTTTGCTTTGCGAGCATAAAGAAATCAGCCGTAATACATGCCGGATCATCATGTTCCATCCGTTTAGACATCTCCAAATTAAAAATTTGATATCAAAATGTCAGATTTTCCATTTTCATAATTTTGTTTTTTAAATCAAATTTGCTTAATTTCACATTTTATAGAAAATAAGTGGGGAATGTCTCCATGGGACACATATGAGGCCCCTTCTTGCATATATGTATAATGTTATAATTAAGGGAAATAACTCCAGAACACTAACATTGACCTACCCAAATTTGTACTTGATCTGCATTTAGTGGTTAGTATCATGGTGTGTAAGTTTCATATAAATATTTGGTTAAACAATTTTACCCCATGTCAGATTTGCTGTAAATGCTTTGTTTTCAGAGATATACATTTTTTGTAAAACAAAAAAAACCCGATGGTCAATTTTCCATGAGTTTCAAAATACCACATAGGGCCATCTTGCAATTGTATGAGTTTCTTTTTTTCGCTGTGTATTTACTAATGTTGATCCATTGATATATACCCGTTATAAGTTATCAGTTGCTTTTCTATTGCATTATATCTTTTTTAATGAATTCTCCTTACTATTTGTAACAGCAGTGAATCCAAAACTCTGTCTCACCAACAAGTCTCAGACAAAATGCAATTCAGACAAAAAAAACTTTCAAGATGTTTTAGGTGAATGCATAGTAGAAAAGTTCAAATTTCTGTTTGGTAAGACAAACACTTAAACAGTTTGGCACAGATTGTACAGTGAAACTTCTCTAAACCGGTCCCTCTTAATACCGGTTCTCCCTTCATACCGGCCAAATCAACAAGTCCCGGCCGGCGTGTATGTAAATAAACGGTCAGGTAACCTTATAAAACCGGCCACCCCTTTAAACCGGATACCGGCCGTTATTTGTGTATTTGTGTAATAAAAATCAATAAAATATCACCTCATAAAACCGGCCTTCTCATTTGTAATCATTAGTCCATACATAATACTGTTATATAAACAAACAAGTTAATCCGGTCAATTAGACACCTGCATGGTCACTGAGTAGTGTTTACCTGTCAATGTCAAATCAATACCCGAATAAATTATCGGTTGAGAGATTATGATCTTCACCCACGCTAATCAATGATGATAATTAATTTTCATTAAATGTTTTAGCTTGGCTCCTTTATTTGATCATTTAAAACAATATGTTTTAGGCAATTACAAAAATTAATCACTTTGATCTTTCAAAATAAATCGTAAAAAGATATCGTCGGGATAATCTAGCTATTGATGTTTAATTTAAACTAATGATACACGCTTTTAATAAAATAAAAAGGGTAGTTACTACAGTAATTCATCAATAATGTCTCGTCCAGTGAAACGTCAACGTGTAGAGTTATCACTTAGTGATAAAGTGAAATTAATAAAAGATCATGACTCAGTACCTAACCCATCACAGAGAGAGCTTGCCGAAAAGTATAAAGTAGGCAAGTCGACAGTCGGCGATATTCTACGCAAGAAAGATACTTATCTGCAATAGTTTGAGTGTTGTAATGAATATGTGTAGTGCTTTAATGTTTGTGTATTGCTTTTGAAGAAATGATTTAACATCGTATGGTACCGATGATATTTGTGAGCTAAAGTCTTTCAATAACATAATATATTGATATTAAAACTGTTTTGTTATATAGTTGCATTTTATTTGTTATTCCTGCAAAATAAAAATAATAAAGATACAAATGATGTTTTAATATTTATTTCATAATCAATTTAGAATACAAAGCTAAATTTACACAACAAAACACACTTAAAGATTGAGGTACAATACATGGTAAAAAAACACAAATCCACACATATTGAAGGGAAGTAACTCTTATATTGAAGGAAAGTAACTCTTGCTTATTTCAAATTCAACAAACCGGCCACCCCTGAAAACCGGCCGAATCCCGTGGTCCGACGGGCGGCCGGTTTTGAGAAGTTAATACAGTTAGTCTGACAAAGAGCAAAAAACAACGGAAGGCTACGAGTTGTTTTCAACACAGCAAACAAATCTCGCACCATACAAAAAATATACTTACCATTGCTGAATTTTTTGAAACATTTACCAGGCGTCTTCCCTTGCCATCTTTCTTCCATGTGCATGTACATTCCTAACATTTGGGAGGTCAAATTTGATAACTAGCCTATAGGATAAAAAGAAATCCATTTAATAAAAATTTTACAGAAAGTATTTTCATATTACTTTACAATTACAGACACAGTCTGTGTTCATTTGAAAGATGATGATCATATATATAAGAAGATGTGATATGAGTGCCAATGAGACAACTCTTCATCCAAGTCACAATTTATAAAACATGTAAAAGTAAACCATTAAAGATCAAAGTACGGTCTTCAACATAGAGCTTTGGCTTACAATGCACAGCAAACTATAAACGGCCCAAAAAATTACTACTAGATTAAAACCATCCAAAGATAATTGCTGCAAGCATTTTTGAGTTATTGTCCAAAACTTGAAAATCCCCTTTATTTAATGAAAAAAACCATGCCATAACTCTGAAATGTAAAATCTAAAATTTTATAATTCTAAAGGGAGCTTCCATCAAAAAATATAAACAATCCCCAAAAAGTTTCACAAGAACAGCTGCTGAAAGTAATTTTGATTTATTGTCCGAAAACTGGAAAAATCCCCTTTTTTATGAATAAAACCCGGTAACTCAAAAACGCAAAATCTAAAATTTAAAAAAAGTGTAGGGGATATCATGTCAAAAGATATAAACAATTCACCAAAATGTCTTGCAAGTAGGAGGAAATATTCTTGAGTTATTGACTAAAAACTGGAAAATCACCCTTTTTTTTATTAGCAACCCTTTTATTCAGAAACTTAAAATCTAAACTTTATAAAAAATGAAAGGAAGCTCACGTAAATAGATATAAACAATTCACCAAAGTTTTATGCAAAATGGTTTAAGCATTTATGAGTTTATGTCAAACATGTTGACCAAGGACAGAGGGACAACGGTATACCATAATACATGTAATAACATGAACGGGTGTATAAAAACAAAAAACGAGAAAAATGTATGAGCTAAGTTACTACATCAACAAACGTAAAACTACTAAAAATCAGATTCCAGACTAAGGACAGATGACACGCAATTGCAGGGGGTTTAAACGTTCAAATGTTAATAATTCTTATATGATTTGCATATCTATAAATACTTGAATTGGATTGGTCAATTAGAATTTTTCTCAAAGTTTACACTTCGATAAACCATGTTTCCGAAACTACTTTTGTAATCTATTCATGCGCGATACATAAGCTTGCAGTGATCCCGGGATTTTCATCAAATTGAGATTTAAAAACAATTACATAACAGTTGTGACTATTCTAGTGCATATATAACAAAAAAAGAAATAAATTGAAAGCACTAAAGCTTCGAAAATGTATAAAAATAAAATTTAATAAAATTCCAGGAAATATCATGAAGGATTTGGCGAATTTACGTCATGGCAAAACACGACGTCATACGAATGGAAATTTGCAAGGGAAAGATTATTTCGTTACGTGTACCCTTCAAATTCGGATAATATTTAATTAAAATGAAGTTTTTGAGGTAGGTGCTATTTCATTTAAGATTCCGTTGTATTTATAGGACATTCTTGGTTTTTAGAAAGTCGAGATGGCGGCGTACTCATTAGTTACGACTTGCAATTGTGCTTTTGATGGTAAATATATATAGTAGCCATCAACAAAACAAATGTTTATTAAATATCACAAATGTTTGGCTGAAGAATTATAAGGATTAAACACATTTTTTCTAGAGGTTATTGATGTGTAAACCGGGGCTCTTACTCACAAACTCAACATAAAAGTCCTTCGGACTTTTATTCAGTTTGTGAGTTAATCGCCCCGGTTTACACATCAATAACCTCTAGAAAAAAATGTGTTTAATCCTATAACAAACCTTCACGCTTATCTGAAACAATAGTGTAACATCACAACATAGAAAGACACACTATAAATATTAATTGAAATGGCTGAACTCATTAAAAGAGATATCAATACAAGTGAACATACACTGAAAGAATAAATTTAATCTACATGTATATGCTTCAATGTAAATTTTACAAAATCAATAAAACAAGGGATGAATAATAATAGCATTATACTGACGTGAAATGTTAAACAATTTCATTAAAACAGCAATGTATAAAAGGTGGACTAGTATAGTGTAGCAATGAAGATTTTACACTGAAATAATGATTAAAATTTAATTATGAACTTGTTTTGCATTTGAATAGAGATGCCTGTATTGTATTTGAAGCTTTGCGGACGTCCATCGGTAGTTTTACTGTCGTAAATACCCGTTTATCTGTCTCCGCTACACGTCGGCAGGTAAACTAAATTTGCGACAGTAAAACTACCGATGGACGTCCTTAAAGCTTCAAATACAATACAGTTATCTCTTAACTACAAAACAGCGTTTTTCCAAAAATGTCTTATAAAGGGGATGGAGAGTGATACAGACAACAAGGACCCAACCGAACACTGAACACACTTAATTCATTCTACCTGTGTGTAAGAAATTCAATTTCCTAACCTATTAGTTACAAATTTCGAAATAATTAAGAAATGGAGCCTCCATGTACTTCATGCATTGGTCCCCTTCGGTGGGTTTTAATGGCTTCGACCATTTAAAGAAGGGGTGTGGTTGATATTTAGGTAATTATATCGATGCAACATTCAGGAATAATCCTGTAATATGATGAATAAAAATAATTCGTCATTTAGCATACCTTTACTTTAATTATGTTTTTTTTCGTTTTACAATAGTCATTTTATTTTGAAAAAATACAAAATAGAAACAAAACAAAACAGAGAAACAATATGTGATGATTTAACATCGAAAAGTTCAATTCAATCAATTGGGAGAGTCAAACTGTCAAAAAAGACCCATCTGCATTACTGAACATACATTTATTGTCGCATCCCGCATTTGGTGCATGGGTACCATTTATTCATTTTTTTTTGTTTTAATGCCACTTTTAAACACCGCATTTAGGCTATTTCGTGGCGGTCAGTTTTTAAAAGTGGAGGAAGTCGTAGTCCCCGGAGAAAACCACCGACCTTTCGTAGCAAAACTGACAATTCAAGTCAATTAAGATTGGAGTCCAGTGCTCCCGCAGGATCGGGTATCTAACTCACAACCTCATTGTTGACTGGCTAGTGATTACAGTAGTAACTACTTAGACCACTCGGTACCGTGTATGTTACTGCCATGATTATCCTTTTGTTGTACAGCTTCTGTATATTCAAGTATTTTCAGGATCTTGCTGGTTTGTTTTACAAATTGTAAAAAAACAAAAATACCGAACTCCCAGGAAAATTAAAAAAGAATGTCCTTTGGCGTATTGCAAAGTCAAAAGCTCAAATGAATGTAAAACAACTGTCATTAAAATTTGGTTTTGTCATATAGTTTTTCAAGTATTCAAGTATTTACATATTGTCATAGAAATAATAATTGTCACTTAATCAGTGCGCAGAATCATTATACGATTAGTTAATTGTATGCGTATGAAATTCGGGAGTAATCCAGTAATATGATGAATGAAAAGAAATAAGTTATTCACATACCTTTATTACGACTATTCCCATTTATTTCATTGATCTTAAAACATAGGCAATGAATTGTATATCATTAACTGAGATGTAAAGTGTAAGTCACATTGCTAATGACATTGATTGATAAGCTTTCTAAGCTTACATAAGAAAAAAACTGCATGAATACGTTCATGTATACGACATCCCTTAAACATAACTCAAACTAACTGTATCGGACGTATCATGAATCTTTATAATAGACTATACATTTAAACGTCGTGATTCAATTTGGATTATCATTCGTAGCCTAGATAAATGTATTTTGTATATAAACCCCCTGTTTCACTGTCACTTCTATAATTCACTGTCGGAATACTGGAGTAAGCTGTCACATTTACTTGTTGATATTCACACATATGTATTGATAATCCACAGTTGTACAAAATGAAACAACGAATGTGTTTCTTATGTTATGTATTTGATAATTTATAATTATAATATAGCTGTAGAGTAGCTGCCGTTCATTGTGTTCGTTATTTGGGACCTTTGGTGTGTGGAACATAAAAAACAGATAGTTTATGTGAATTAAAATAGGACATTCTTTTACCGCTTTGTAACAATACTGTGAAACTATTGAAAAATTCTAAATTTAATTATCCTCAGCGCAGACTCAAAGATGTACATAATAATGAATGTTACACTACACCTCAAAGGTGAATCCACATGTATTGCATCCTATTTGCAAAGGTATACCGATTTGTAAAAATTGCTATGCAGAACCTGTTTACCCACGTGACATGCATGATGCAAAACAAAGACAGTTCATTTAATAAAGTTCAAGGAAGTGTACAAATTCAATATGCAATAAATGTCTGCGATTTTCTATAAGTGCTCTTAACGCATTAAGGTAATTTTCAAGGATAAACACGTTAAAGCTGAATGATTTTATTGTTATGTGAACACTAAAACTTCGGATACTATTGCATTTTAAGGCAATTTTGAGAAAGGTGTACATATTGCATATTGAGACTATTTTACCTAGCATGTCTGTTTTGTTCACGCATCGTTGTAAATATAATGAGATTTGATGCGACTGTCATACAGGTGAGAGGTTTAGCGTTATAAAACCAGGTTAAATCCACTATTTTATGAATTTTAAAATGCCTGTACCAAGTTTGTTTTTTAATTACTAATGTTTAGTTCCTGGAATTCTCAAAATGCATTTATCTTAGACGATATTTATTTTCTATATCGACTCACTACTTACATATCCTTAATATAAACCATTCCGTAATATCCAATGTTGAAGATTACCAATGATGAGTACAATTGAAGGGCATACGATACAGTTTTGATCCCGTATTTAAACTTTGATGAACATTTGCATGTAGGCTATTTTTTATCTGATTAAATCATATTAAAAAAATATACATTATAATTATCAGGTATTTTAATTATCAATCATGGTGCCCAAAATTTGAGCTTTACAATACAATGAGTTACAAAATAAAGCGCAGTAATTGATTATAATGATCAGCGTGAGTCCGTTACATGTATCTCTAAGGCTTTTTACCTTAGGAATAGATTACATTAGCTGTATTTGACAAACATTTTAGGGACTTTTGGTGCTCATTGGTCTTAAACTTCGTACTTTATTTTGCCTTTAAAACCTTTTTTTTTATACTAATGAGTCTTTATTGGACAAAACGCGCGTCTGGCGTAAATATAAATTTTAATCATTGTATATATGATGAGTTTATTTTAAGAGCAATGTAAACACTATAAAAAGAAGTAGTGAAATTATGAAAAACAATGTCATTGTTAAAACATAAGTCATTTGGAAGCCACTGTGATTTGGAAAGAAGCATTTCATAAACAATTTGTAGTCCAAGGACTATGGGACACAACTGTCGATCACCTTGTTTATGTTTATATTTATCAAACTACAAAAATATTCCTAGAAATTTCTTTGCTTCTTACACAAGGGAGTGAAATAAATCATATAAGTTCAAGTAGCAAACATTTGCAGATGACAAAAATAAAACTAAGTTCATGTATTGTTCAGAACAGGACTTTTTAAAAAGGAAATGCAGTTTATCTTAAATTACGTTTTGACATAACTTAAACGTTTATAAACGTGTGTGTGTAACGATGTGGAAAACTGTTATATGTTAGTGCATAACTTAAATGTGTGTATAACGATGGGGAAAACTATTATATGTTAGTGTATAAATTGAATTTCAATGTTATAAACACTATCCTTTGTTAAGGAGAACCAATACATTCCATTGTAATCTTTTAACATTTGTAAACTTTGTGTATTCCATATTCACTTTTTAGCATATTTCATTTTTTTTTTATTTCAATTGACAGGGAATCCATAGCATTTGATAATGAATTAATGTTACAGTAGTAGTTTACTATGTTACAATCTTACAAATAAGTCTGAAAAGGTCATGGTTGATGATATATTCATTACATCAAAATATCTATCTACTGAAAAAGTATGGTATATTATCAAGACATTATTGATTTCAAAAACTGATATACAATAGTACATTCATTAACTGTTTTCCTCTTTTTTTATTGCAAATACATGTACGTTTAGTCAATTTCAACGTCTTTAACTGTCATCTATCGTTGACATTATATAACTTGTTGGATTTGACACTACTTTTTGCAATTTTGTTACGACTCATGTGGACCTAAAATGAAAAAAATAATACATTTATGATTTACATTGAATAAATCATTTCTCTAGGATGAGTCAAGCAAAACCAGTAAGTTAAGATTTTGAAACTTTTCGAAAATTGACAAACAAATAGTAGCAAAATGTCAGAATATCCAGTGTAACGAATATGTGTGGAGTTTACATGTATTTTGTGTATGATATATTATAGAATTACATGTACATGTATGGCGAAATATCTTTACTCATTACGGTATACATATTTAATAGCACATGTAGCATACATATGCCCACACAAATATTCCTCTTCGCATAAGGTATCTACATATAAATACAAAAACACTTTAGTGATTTTTTTAAATGATATTCATTGTTTTTTTCTATTTCAATTCCAGTTGTTCATAAATGCATTTTAGAAATTATTAATTTGTTGTGTTTTGGGACGTTGACGAGATAACACACGTGTTTATGGAAATACAAGATTCAGTCAAACGAGCTGGTATACAAAGATAACACAAAACACTGAAATATAACACGATTACGTCAACGATAATGTTTTACTCAATAAAAATGATTGTTTAGATATACTCTCTATTTAATATACTAGTTTCAATAAACTATATGTTGCAATAATATAAACACCACGTTATGCTTTCCTTTCCATCCGAATTGATATTTTTGCTTTATTTTGACATTTGAACTGTATTCCACCACTCTAGTTTAATCAATAAGGAAAAGAAAAACAAATGTATGATGTTTAGCGCTCGTTCATGTCTTATATGTATAATATGCATATTGCAATATATAATGATTGGTTTCTTTTTATTCAATGACTACAGATTTTTACATGATAAGGCACATGGGTAATATTCATTCAGATTATTGATAAATGCAACTAGCTATACGTTGAAGTTTTCTTTAAGGAACATTTGTTCACATTCAAGAACGCCAAATGTCCTACTCCGTCGCATACTGCATCTATAGGTCCCAAATCAGGAACCGGTAATTAACTGTAATTTGATATTGTATATCATATCTTGTTGTGTTAATTGTTTTGTATATAAGATGATTAAATCACGCCGTTAATTTTTTTTTCGATTTATATTTTTATAATATTTTGGCTTTGATAACTTATCAAGCGGTACGGGGTTTGCCTATTGTCAACGGTCATACACGTACATGTATATCACCTTTAACCTGTTTACTTAATGTCAATGCACAAAGGTACTACAGATTATTTCATTTTCGTGGGTATGCATTTTTGTGGATTTAGGAAAACATTAATTTTCTGGGATATTTGATTCCGTGGCATTGCCGATCTCTGCATACAAGCCTATAGAAAACACGTTCAGCTTTGAATAAGTGCTCCAGTAGTCTGTATGGGACACGAGTTGTTTAGCTTAACTTGCTCAAGGTGTCAGGTAACCTTATGTTGTTACTTTGCGGCCGTTGTTTTTTTTTTGTAATCTTCTAACATTTAAAAACAAATATCATTGATACTCAGTTGATTAAAAAGAAAAGAAAAACCAACCCAAAATAGATTTAAAACTTACGCTAAATGATAAGTAGAAATTAAAAAAGAACGAATAAATGTATTGACAACTTACAAACCCAGGGAGTTTGTGAATAAAACATTAGAAGCAATAGAAGAAACAAATAGAATCCAAATATATTGTGTTGTACAAGTTATTATCTTTTTCTCACCAAAAATCGTACAAATTATTATTGGTACAATTATATTTATACAGTCAGGTAATAACTTGTATGATAGCATCATACACGTAATTGCCCGTACAAAGTTTTTGTACAAGTAATAATATGTATGAAATAATAAAATGTACACGGCATATAGATGGAACCCAATCAGAAAAGTTAAGATTGTTAATGGAAAGAACATAGTCAATGTTTCTGAATGTGATCGGATATTAAATAATCTGGCTTCTTTGATATTCTTGTTTTGACAAGTGTTTGACAGAGCTCCGACTCATATAAAAATAAGAGGAGGTCGTCAATTACAGACACAGAGTTATTTCCAACAATTTGTGGAAAACATTGAACTCAAAATTCAACAATTATGTTGTCAATCAGAAAGCTTCAGCATACGCATTTGCTCCTCTGTGTAGCAAGTTTTAACTTTTTTGTATACTAGACGAGAAACATTTAAAGCGTTTGTTATCATTTTATGTTGAAAAGCATTGTGGATTATTTCTTTAAGATCATTTATTAATTTCCTATTGGGAATGGTGGTATACAGGGTTAAAAAATCTTTTAAAGTTTTAATAACAATAATTTCAAGATAAATCGAGAGTTCTTTACAATGTTTCAGAATACACATCCGGTAAATACCTCAACGCGAGTTAACAGCTTCACGGTATTTCTAAAGACCCATTTTTACTGCAGGCAAACTCTATGTCAATATAAGGACAATTGTTTTGTCGATTATGCAGATAAGCTGGCAATGTACCGTTGTTTGTACGGAACTTTCTGAAGCTTGGGTATCCGTTACAAACAAGGTAAGTCCCCGACCGTTCAATGTAATGCCAACATTGTTGTTTAAATACATTTTGTACATACAATGTTGACGATCACCTTTTTTTTAACTGTACACACAGTGAAAACTTAAGACCAGACAACGTATATATATAATTGATTAAATTAAAAAAAAAAAGATAACCCTATTTTTCAGAGTCACTAATTAACAATGATTAAATAATGGTCACATCTAATTTCAATCAATTTCAAATTAACATTTTGAATTATATCATCAATAAAGGTTATTAAACATTGTTAAAGCTGCACTTTTTGTAAAGTTTTTTTGTTGATATGTTTTTAGATGACTACTCTAAGTTCATCAATTTGATTATCATATGATAGCCGCAAAGATGTACAACGAACATATATGAAGTTTATTTCGGTTATTGTTCATTAAACTTAAGCACTATTACTTTCTTGAATAATTACTTAGAATGTAAAAAACAGGTATTTTGAAAAGTAGCTAATTAAATTAAAAAGCATATAATAAGATTTTTGCCGAGTTTTGATAATAATTATCACGCAATCAAGTTGATTAAAGGGGCACTAGCTATGAAATGTATGAAAAATCTAAAATAGGATTAATTTTTGTTCATTATTGAAAGTAAAATAGTGAATTAATAATTCGCTTTTTGACAAAATAAGCTAAGAAATATTGAAGATTAATTATTCACTTGCAAGTGAATAATTCGACCTCATTGAATCTGTATTCATGTGAACGTCAATTTAGCCCCTTAGCTAGAGATGCATACGCACGAATCGTGCGTGATCCGTCATTTAAAAGAAAAGAATATCACATAAAAAGTGAATCAAAGGTAAACTATTTAAATGACTGATTCGATTGACAAACAAGCATTATTATACATATATTTTTAAGTTATGACATGAAATTTAATAGGACTAGAAAAATCCATTTGCACGAGTTAGCTTAACCTATTTATATTCATATTGAATTTCATGTTTATATTCCTTATGTGGCCATTGGAGGTTTTCCTTGGTCAACATGATAGTTTATGAGATGGCGTCTAGACTAAAATACACACGAAAAAAAAGCCACATAATATCGAGCTAATACACTGAAAAATGTTTATTTTAGACGTTTAATAATATGGATAAATGTTTTACATTTTTATAAATCAAATATGAAAACTTGAGTCAAATCGGTAAACATGAAATTTACAGATACTGCACCTTTAATGATGACAATTACCCCCAACAATGCGTATTGTTAATTACAATTTTTGTTCTCGCATTTGTCTTCTGTTTGGCCTATTTCTAAATTGTATTCAATTTGTACCAGCTTGAATTGGAGTTTTAAATGTTCAGTCCATTATTAATTCATTCAAAAGTGTTGTTTTTTTTCATATTTCACACTAGCTTTGTGAACGTTTTTGTTAATCTGATATCTTTGATAGATTATTATATTCGCATATAAGCATCTGTATGTTACCACCAGCTGCATACCCTGTTCACATTTACTTGGCTTATATTCGTGTTGTTCGTCTATTAATAAATACAATTGTAGTATAAATCAGTGTTACAAACAAAAACCGATTGAAACACATCAACTATTAGAGGAAAACACCAGCACAACAGAAACACTGAACTGCAACAAAAAGAAACGATATATACAAACGGACTATTTTATAACAACTACCATATTCCTGACTAAGTACATAATATTCAAAAAAAGAAATATTTGGTTTGACGTGATTCCATGGCTTGTCAAACTTCCCGTTTATTTGGCAGTATTACAAATACAACTAAATTGACAACATTACGAATGCACAACAAATAAACGCAAGACCACTCAGGACAGAAGAATACATACATTCATGATATAGTATCACATGACAACACGTAAATCGCATTATAGCAACTGACATCTCCCACACATTTACTACATTTACCATGATATACTAACAAATTAGCAGCTGTGCGTCATGAATGTATCAATGCCACAAAAAGTGACGTATTGTTTGCGACGTCTGCTAAAATTCTTAAAAAAACTAGAATATATAAATTTTATTGTAGACTCGTACAAATATGTAAATTTGGGATTCGGTTTGTAATGGTGTCATTTTATGTATTGATAAAATTGAAAATGAAAATGGGGAATGTGTCAAAGAGACAACAACCCGACCATAGAAAAGACAGCAGAAGGTCACTAAAAGGTCTTCAATGCAGCGAAAAACATCCGTACCCGGCGACGTCATTCAGCTGACCCCTAAACAAATATATATATATATTTATATACTAGTCCAGTGATAATGGACGTCATACTGAACTCAAAATTATACACAAAAAACTGAAATTAAAAATTATACAAGACTTCCAAAGGCCAAGGGCTTCTACAATTCGGCGGGTTAAACATGTTTTTCGATATATCAAACCCCCTATACCTCTAGCCATAGTAGAAAAGTAAACGCATAACAATACGCACAGTAAAATTCAGATCAAGAGAAGTCCGAGTTCGATGTCAGAAGGGTTAACAAAAGAAAATAAACAAAATGACAATAATACATAAATAACAACAGACTACTAACAGTAACTGACATGCTAGCTCCAGACTTAAATTAAAAGAGTGAAAGATTATGTCTACATCATATGAATATCAGACACAAATCTCCCGTTAGGGGTTTTAGTAGTGCTCCATCATTAAATATGTCAGAAGAACACCCGTTTTATGCCAACAACTGGTTTTTTTTTAAATGAATGCGTTTAATTCCGATGCAAAGACCCTATAAGTGAATCAATGTTTAAGCCAAAAAAAATATGCAATCTTTAATGACCTGACAACAGTATCGTAACTATATCCCTTCTTAAGTACAGCTCTTTGTAAGAACCAGGCAGAGTGCGATACATGATGGTTTCAGATTTTCTCTATAATTGGCCTAGTAGAAGCAATCAATGAATACTGCTCAAAAAATAATTTTGAGTGGGAAAATATGAGTGGTTGCCATGGTAACGGACACTCTATTTTTTAGTTGTTAAAGGTGGTAAAATCTTTCAAAAATCAGCTAAATCACCACAATTCAGAGCCTGATTATGAATAAAATCGTGCATTTTTCATTAATTTCATATGTAACATTGATAGAACTTGGTTTAAACTTCGTTTTAGTGAAGATTGCATGTCAACCAAATTTGTAAATTTTTTGTAAAATTTTGTTAAAAAAATGCATATTTTCAACTTTTCTGAAATTCGAATTTTTGCTGAATTATCAAATTTTCTCTGGTGTTTTTCAGAAAAGTGCAAATGTGTACAGAATAGTTAGCACTGTAGTTATGAAGTTTGAATACTTCTTTACCAAATTAAATAGTGAAATGCGTGGGATTTTCTCAAGTTTTATCACCATAGCAACCGATTTTTTCCTTGGAAACGGAGTTTTTATTTGCAGAATATTGCAGTTTTAAGAATTTAAATGTCCTGAATTTTTCATAACCGATAAGAAAAATACATAAAAGCTAACGCAAACTTTAAATTACTATCGTCAAGTGTTGTTGACTTCAATTGTTACCACGGAAACACATATTATCCATAGCAACACCCACTCTGAAATTGCATAAATAGAAATTTATGTAAAAAAATACATAAATAGAGGGTGTTTATTTTCAAATTGGAATATGACTGCATGCTTTGCTTCACTTACAGTCTTTTCTGTTCTTTTCATAAGGTTCAACAAATGTAATATATAATGTAATATTGGGGTTGAAAGGTTAAAAAAGGGGGGTAGGTTTAATTTTTAAAGATATCATACATGTGTAGATTCTTGAAAAGATTATGTTTGGTCGGAGAGCCTGATTATAAATAGAGTCATTTTTTTTCTTCAGAAATTTCATATATAAGATCGATAATCCCTAATTTGGTTTTAGCTTCAGAGCTTAGTTAAGGTACAGGTACATTGAAGTTCGCTTGTCATGTTTTGGGATTTTTGTCAGATTTTCGGAAACCTCAGGTTTTATTCATTTGAATGCCTTAAAAAATGGCATTGACCCCCATTTATCTTTTTATAAATCTTTTACATATATAATGATAAGCCATCTGTAAAAGTCTTATAAAATTTAAATTATTCTTTGATAGTTTTTGAGAATGTAAACTTGTCAATGATAAAGCTATGAAAAGTCAAAAGAGAATATTTTCCTGCCAAAAATTCAATGGCTAATATCTCGAAAACAAGCAGATTGATCTGTATATTTTTTTACTCTTTTGATTCCTTTATTAATCCCCTATCGATATTCACTTATATTTAAATTGAAAGATCCAAAATAATGTCATACAATTGTGAAACTCCAAGTCAAATGGACAAATTTATCTTTCTGCTTTAAAATGAATTTTTAATATGGAAACATTTTTTTTAAATCTCAGAATATGATCAAGATTCTTTGATAGAAAGTCATTGAATTTTCATTTCAAAATAATGAAGTACTTTTAAGATGCTTGGGTAGCAATTTGAATAGAGAGAATCCAGGGCCGTAACTAGCCCCTTGAAATACTGAGGCAAAATATATTCGCCGAGCGTAGCGAGGCGAAAAAAATTTGGCGAGGGGTCTTGGGGCCGCTTAAGGCCCCCAGAAGCTCTGAGAAAAATCGTGCATTCTGAGCGTTTCCCGGACTCTTTCTTACATAGAAACGCAAATCATTTTTTCGACAATATTCTGCTCTTAAAGCAAAAACATAGATTCATTGTTATTTAAGACTTTAAATTTTAGGGAAATTCAAAACATTAAAATACCGATATGTAGGATAAAGCAAAAATCATAATTCTCATAATCATTAATACCGGATCTGTCTGTCTGTTCTTGTCTTGTATTGTGCTGGCTTTTTATGACTATATTTAAATATAGTGACAGTCATTGGTGCAGTAATATACGTTAAATACTAGAACTTCTCTAGTCGACACTATAGGGACCATATCATGCATGACCTTGTTTTACGGTTTTTATGATTCTTTCATTATTACCCTCCAGCAACTATCAAGATGAAGAACAAGAACAAAAACTTTGACCATTGACCATTTGTATTTTTTTCTATACCTTGACATTGTGTGCGATTAGCAAAATTGAAATGATTTGATACCGGGAAATTGGTGGTCTTACTTTAATTTAAACCATGTCAGCTATCTAGTTTTATCCACAGGCGCTTGGGTTTAAAAATTATGATACAGTTACTTTTTAAAAAAAAAAATTTTGTTGATTAAGATATTCAATTTTCTATATTTATAATACATATCTATCAGACACTTCTGTGCATATCTCACTTACAGAAAATACCTAATTTGCAATCCATACTAAATCCATTGGATGTTGGATGTGTACGGATTGATAGTTTAGACTTAGTTGCATGATTTTTTTTATTAGTTGTTAGTGGCTTTGAACTAGCTGTCAGATAACTGCGAGTACTCTCAGATCTGTTCATTGTGTCTTTTTGTGTCGGGATGTATAAGTACCGGGCCACGTCCACTTGTATTTTTGTCCATCTGATGAGTTAAGCCTTTTTCAACTGATTTTTATAGTTCGTTCTTATGTTGTACTGTTATACCACTGCCCCAGGTTAGGGGGAGGGTTGGGATCCCGCTAACATGTTTAACCCCGCCACATTATTTATGTATGTGCCTGTCCCAAGTCAGGAGCCTGTAATTCAGTGGTTGTCGTTTGTGTATGCGTTACATATTTGTTTTTCGTTCATTTATTTTACATAAATAAGGCTGTTAATTTTCTCGTTTGAATTGTTTTACATTGTCTAATCTGGGCCTTTTATAGCTCACTATGCGATATGGGCTTTGGTCATTGTTGAAGACCGTACGGTGACCTATAGTTGTTAATGTCTGAGTCATTTTGGTCTTTTGTGGATAGTTGTCTCATTGGCAATCATACCACATCTTCTTTTTTATATAAGAAAAATTGGGTATGGTTTTATATACAAGAAAGGCAGTTTCGTATTCTTTGATATCAAGTTCAATTCTCCATGCAGAAACGATCACTTTTTTCTGTGTCCAGTAGCATCGTATATTCTTAAAATATTCTCGCATAATGCCTGGACATCGATGGACAGGCAACATTACACAGTGTGACACGTTTACAAAAGACTAGTCATTATGTAGGACAATAAATGAACAAAAGACAAACCCGGGACACAGAAGTACAAACAATATACCACCAACTCTGAGAAGCAAAAGTAAAATAGAAACATGGATTACGAAACATATGCAGGGGCGACATCAGAGAGTGAAGTGAACTTGCTTCTTGCAAGACACTTTCAGTGAAAACAATTTGATATGAAGACAATCATATGAAGACAATCTTTTGTTTTATTATTATTTTTTTTTAATTTAAAACATGAGGCATTTGCCTCATTTGCCTCAATGTAGTTACGGCCCTGGAGAACATAATTTTATATATAAAACATCTTCATTCTATATATTTATTGCCAACCTACTTCACACAGTTCTCAAACGAGAGCTTACTTTGGAAGTATATTTATATTCGGTTATAGCTATATTAGCAGGGTTGATTTTTGTTCTTCCTTATAACCTCAATTTACTCAATTTCTTTTTAATATATATACTAGTAGTAACAAGGATATCGTTTCTGGGGGCCTTTTTAGTTTGTTGTTCAGTGTAAGCCAATGCTCCGTGTTGAAGACCGTACTTTGGCCTATGATGGTTTTCTTTTAGGAATAGTGACTTAGATAGAGAGTTTTCTAATTGGCATTCATACCACATTGTTTTATATTATTCTGCTCATTATTGAAGTCAATGATATGATCTAATTATCAAGGATTTTACTTTGCAATTACTACAATGGTGATAAATTTTAATATATACAGCCTCCTCTATAAATAACTACTGTTTCCTTTGAATCTTAAATAAGAAATAAGATAAAACAAAGGTTGGCGTTATTTCGCAAAGGTGTGCGTTGTAACGCAAACATTGGAAGAAAAATTAAAAAAAATGTGTGGCGTTAATACCCTTCCGTAGATTTTAAGAAAGGTAGTGCATAATGTTAGTTAAGAATTGGTGCTCACCCATTACATTAAGAATTGAAAAATGCCAGATACAGCTGATAGAGTTGAGGATGAGCGTCATTTTTCAATCGAATACTCACTTTATAATAATTTGAGGGAGGAACTCTTTCAGCACATTCTAACACATCTCGATGTTAACACAAGAAAACTTGACTATTATGTGGGATACTGACGATTGTATTGTTAAACAATAGTTCTTTTGAATTATCATGATTATGTAATTATACATGTCTTGATACTGACTGTTATTTGATATATATAGTTGTTTTTTTTTCTATTTTATTTTGGCTCCGATTGTGACTGAGGCTTATGGTGCTATAAAGATAATTATATCATAATATTATTGTTGTAAAGTCTTTATGTTGATCCAATCATTATACCGCCGCTTCATAAAATTTATATGTAATTTTATTTTTATATCTTCATGCTAAAATAATTATTGGTTAAAGTCAGATTTATGTAATGTTAATTCATGTGTATATTTATGTATATATTGGAGAAGACGTTACTAAGTTGAAAAACTTGTGTCTAATCCATTTGTCTCTTTTTGGAACAATAAAATATGTTTAAACTAAAAAAGTGGGGTATACTGTTTTACCTCTGTCTGTCCGTCCTTCCAACCGTCCAGTTCATCCCTCCATCCCATGAATAATTTCGTTGCATTTTTTTCGTGAACTACATTACAAGGATTTCCGAAAGGTTTATTGAAGTCGGCTATATCGTGTGATAAGTTTTCAGATTCATTACTCAACCACTTCTTGTTTACCGAACACTTTTCACATGACAGCCAAGTTAAAAAAAAATCGTCATATTTTTTGAGGAACTACAATACAATGATTTCTGAAATTTGGTTTCAGGGTTTATATTAGTCAGTTATACTGTGTGATGCTTTTTCAGATTCACAACTCAACAACGAAATAGTTCGCACCATTACGGATTGTGTATATGCTCTTTATAGACCCTTTAATTTGGAAAAATGAAATCTTTTGTTCTGTTTTATTCTATATACAGATTTCGAATTGAGTATATAGAAAGTATTCGAACTACTGTCGGAGCAATGGATTGTCGGACTATTGGGTTGTTGGACTAATGGGTTGTCAGACCAATGGGCTGTCAGACTAATGGGCTGTCGCGCCAATGGGCTGTCGGACTAATGGGCTGTCGGACTAATGGGCTGTCGGACCAATGGACTGTCAGACCAATGGGCTGTCAGACCAATGGGATGTCGAACTAGTGCGCTGTCGGACCATTGGGCTGTTGGACTAATGGGCTGTCGGACTAATGGGCTGTCGGAATAATGGCTTGTAACCGTCTCATTAACAATTATACCACATCTTCTTTTTATACAACCGCAAAAATTGAAAAAATTTTGGTCGTATATTGGTATCACATTTGCGTCGTCATCCAAAGACATTTGGTTTTCGCACTCTAACCTTAGTAAAAGTAAATAGAAATCTATGAAATTTAAACACAGAGTTAGTGACCATAAAAGAAAGGTTGGGATTGATTTTGGGTGTTTTGGTTCGTCCCATCAGTTTAGGAAATAGGGGCCAAAAAGGTCCCAAATAAGCATTTTTCTTGGTTTTCGCACAATAACTTTAGTATAAGTAAACATAAATCTATGAAATTTTAACATAATGTCTATGACCACAAACGGAAGGTTGGGATTGATTTTGGGAGTTTTAGTCCCAACAGTTTAGGATAAGGGGCCAAAAACAGGTCCCAAATAAGCATTTTTCTTGGTTTTTGCACCATAACTTTAGAAGTTGATAGAAATCTATGAAATTTTAACACAAGGTTTATGACCACAAAAGATAGGTTTGGATTGATTTTGGGAGTTTTGGTCCCCACGAATTAGGGGCCAAAAAGGTCCAAAATTAAACTTTGTTTGTTTTCATCAAAAAATTAATTATTGGCGTTCTTTGATATGCCAAATCTAACCGTGTATTCAGATTCTTAATTTTTGGTCCTGTTTTCAAATTGGTCTACATTAAGGTCCAAAGGGTCCAAAATTAAACTTAGCTTAATTTTAACAAAAATTGAATTATTCGGGATCTTTAATATTCTGAATCTAAACATGTACTTAGAATTTTCATTATGGGCCCAGTTTTCAAAGTGGTACAAGTCGTGGTCCAAAATTCAACTTTGTTTGATATCAACAAAAAATGAATCCTTGTGGTTCTTTGATATGCTGAATCTAAACATGTATTTAAATTTTTGATTATAGGCCCAGTTTTCAAGTTGGTCCAAATTGGGGTCCAAAATTAAACTTTGTTTGATTTCAACAAAAAATGTATATCTTGGGTTCTTTAATATATGCTTAATCTAACCATGTATTAAGATTTTTGATGTTTGGACCCGGTTATCAAATTGGTCCACATTGAGGTCTAAAGGGTCCAAAATTGAACTTTATTTGATTTCATCAAAAAATAAATTCTTGGGGTTCTTTGATATGTCACTGTTTACTGTATAATTTGCCTGATATGGCCTGGTTAACTAAAGAAATTTCTAGAAGTGACCATTTGATCTTAGAAGAACCTTTTTGGAGCCCTCTTTTTGTCATACATTCAATATTATATTTTTCGACTTTCATGTAGATTTTTTTTTTATCTTTTCTGTTAATTTAAACCAGATGCTCCACAGGGCACAGCTTTATACAACCGCAGAGTTCGAACCCTGAACAGTTGGGGCAAGTATGGACACAACATTCAAGCTTGATACAGCTCTGAATTTGGATTGCGATTAAATAGTTGACACAACATAGTTTTCTGACACAGAATGAATGTGGTCTTAGAACTTAAACTTAAAAACTTTAAAATTGGACATTTACCTATTATGGTCCAATATCCAAAATCTAGATACATGGTTAGATTCATAAAATTGAGAAAGGAAATGGTGAATAGGTCAAAGCGACAACCACCCGACCATAGAGCAAACAACAGCCGAAGGCAACCAATGGGTCTTCAATGTAGCGAGAATTCCCGCACCCGTAGGTGTCCTTCAGCTGGCCCCTAAAATATGCATAATAGTACAGTGATAATGGACGTCATACTAAACTCCGAATTATACACAAGAAACTAAAAATTAAAATCATACAAGACTAACAAAGGCCAGAGGCTACTGACTTGGGACAGGCGCAAAATTGCGGCGGGGTTAAACATGTTTATGAGATCTCAACCCTCCCCCTATACCTCTAGCCAATGTAGAAAAGTAAAAGAATAACAATACGCACATTAAAATTCAGTTCAAGAGAAGTCCGAGTCTGATGTCAAAAGATGTAACAAAAGAAAATAAATAAAATGACAATAATACATAAATAACAACAGACTACTAGCAGTTAACTGACATGCCAGCTCCAGACCTCAATTAAACTGATTGAAAGATTATGTCTTCATCATATGAATATCAGGTACAATCCCTCCCGTTAGGCAGCATATCAAAGAACCCCAAGAAATCATTTTTTGTTAAAATCAAACTAAGTTTAATTTTGGACCCTTTGGAACTTAATGTAGACCAATTTGAAAACGGGTCCAAAAATTAAGAATCTACATTCACAGTTAGATGCGGCATTTCAAAGAACCCAATTATTCAATTTTTGATGAAATCAAACTAAGTTTAATTTTGACCCTTTGGGTCCCTAATTACTAAACTGTTGGGACCCAAACTCCCAAAATCAATCCCAACCTTCCTTTTATGGTCATAAACCTTGTGTTTAAATTTCATAGATTTCTATTTACTTATACTAAAGTTATGGTGCAAAAACCAAGAAAAATGCTTAATTGGGCCCCTTTTTTGGCCCCTTTTTCCTAAACTGTTGGAATCAAATCTTCCAAAATCAATCCCAACCTTTCTTTTGTGTTCATAAAAATTGTGTTTGAATTTCATAGATTTCTATTGACTTATACAGAAGTTATTGTGTGAAAACCAAGAAAAATGCCTGAATGGGCCCTTTTTTGGCCCCTTATTCCTAAACTGTTGGGAACAAAACTCTCAAAATCAATCCCAACCTTCTTTATATAGTAATTAACCTTGTGTTAAAATTTCATAGATTTCTATTAACTTAAACTAAAGTGCGAAAACCAATGTGTCTTCGGACGATGAAACGCAATTATCTTTTCAAGTATCTACTTGTATGCAACATTTAAAAAAATCAACATACCCCCTCCCCCCCTTTTTTCCAAGCCCCCCAACCCCAATGTTTCATTATATATTACATTTATTGAACAATCTGAAGAAAAAAAAACAGACAAGACTGTGAGTGAAGCAAAGAATGCAGTCATATTCCAATTTGAAAATAAACACCCTCTATTTATATATTTTTTTACATAAATTTCTATTTATGCAGTTTTTAAGTAGGTGTTGCTATGGATAATATGTCTGTCCATGGTAACAAATGAAGTCAACAACACTTGACGATAGTAATTTAAAGTTTGCGTTAGCTTTTATGTATTTTCTTATCAGTAATAAAACAATTCAGGACATTTAAGCTCTTAAACTGCAATATTCTGCAAATGAAAACTCCGTTTCCAAGGAAAAAAATCGGTTGCTATGGTGATAAAACTAAAAAATATCCCACACATTTTTCTATTAAATTTGGTAAAGTAGTATCCAAACTTCATAACTACAGTGCTAACTATTCTGTACACATTTGCACTTTTCTTAAAAACACCAGAAAAAATTTGATAATTCAGCAAAAATCCCAATTTCAGAAAAGTTGAAAATATGCATTTTTTCGCAAAATTTTTCATAAAATTTACAAATTTGGTTGACATGCAATCTTCACCAAAATGAAGCTTAAACCAAGTTCTATCAATGTTACATATGAAAATTAATGAAAAATGCATGATTCTATACATAATCAGGCTCTGAAATGTGGTGATTTAGCTAATTTTTGAAAGATTTTACTAAGCTTAACAACAAAAAATTGTGTGTCTGTTACCATGGCAACCACACATATTTTCCCACTCAAAATTATTTTTTAAGCAGGATTCATTTATTGCTTCTACTAGGACAACTATAGATAAAATCTGAAACCCCCATGTATCACATGTATATGGCACTCTGCCTGGTTCTTATAAAGAGCTGTACTTAATAAGTATGTTTAAAGGTTTTGTTAGCTTCTGAGGTATAAACTGACCTATGTGTGCTTTGTAAAGAATATTACCATAAAAGGTTGGATGTGAAATAACTATGCGTATAAGAAGTCTGCATGTTGAAATATATTTACGAATGATGTCCTTGGGCCGATGATAAAATTCAGTCAATGTTTTGGCCAGTTTGTGATATCGAAAACCCTGGTGTAATAATTTTTCAGATATACATAAATGGCTATCGTTAAAATCTAAATCTTGTTAAATACACGAGCGAATCGTACAAGTTGAGATATACAAACACCGTAAGATGGTGACAAGGGAACGTCACCATCTAAAAATGGATAATTAACGATAGAAAATGAAAACAAAACATCACTTTAATCATAAATTGTTATATTAAGCTTTCCGTTAATGATATAGATATCAATAATATAGATCGAGGAAAGGGCAGTGGTCATTGTTAATATTAGCTTTATGTAAAGTATGTTATGTTCGACAGGATAAAGTTATTTAGTATACAAACTGAATTAATCATTATTGAGAGCAAATATATCATCCAAATATCTTAAAGTATTATTAATTTTGTGTATCAGATGTTGTTTCGATAGGTCTGTGTTGATTTCAGTAATAAATTGTAACTCGTAGCAATACAAAAAACAGTTCCGCAATATTGGTGCCCCGTAAGCTCTATTGGAATTCCGATAACTTGTCGATAAACGGAATCTCTAAAGTAAACAAAATTGTTATATAATAAAAATTCAATGGCAGATACAGTAACAAAGCATGTCCAATTGACATAGTTCTTTTCTTTGTGGCTACTTCAAAATGACCTACAAGAGTTTGAACATATGTTTTCACATTCTGACTTTTTAAATGCCTATTTAATTAGGTGTGTGATTTTTTTTTTGTTAACGAGAATGTGAAGCAAAGTGGTATATAGGGTAGACAAATAATTTTTTTTAACAGATTCAAAATCACCGACATAATCATGCAATTTATCAAGTACTTACAACGAGTTTTTGACTCTCCAAAGGTAATTGATTCCGCTATTTTCAAAGGCCTTATTTGAACAATTTATTATCAGGTTTTTGATTGTACCAAGTGTACTCGTAGGAAGACTAGATAATTTAGTAGTGGAACAATGGCTTAAAGACGAAATATATTTATATTTGTAAGGTGTTTTGTGTAGCTTCGGAAGCCAGTACATAGTTGGTACTTTCATTGTATTTGGTTTTGCTTGTAAATAGGTAGCTAAAAGTGTATGTTTGTTACAGTTGTCGTTTTCTGAAAATTTAAGTCAAACAATAATGATATTATTATCAGCTTTATAAACCGGGACAAAAACAAATTCCTTGGCTAGTTCTTAAAGTTGATGTTTAATGCGAGAACTAGGGTTTTATGGTTGTTCATGTTTTGTTTAGAATAAAATATTCTTTAAAATGTTGAATACGTATATCAACTATGTTCATTATTGAATTAAAAAAAGAGTCAACAGATTTTTTGTCCGCTTTTTCCCGTTTTATCCATTTCAAACAGTAAATACGGAATGAGTCGTGGATTATATTACGACACTCATTCCAATTTATAATTGACCAGGGGACGATATTAATATCCTTTACTGAAGAATCATTTTAAATCTCGGTCTTGAACGATGTTAAGATCTCCTGTTATAACATGGTAAATAGGTCCATTTATGTATTCGGAATTACTGCAATTGCATGAAGTACGTGTTTTTTCATTGATATTAACATCTTTACACAATAGGCTATAATTAAACAATTATTTCAAGGTAAATATAACAAATAAGAGGGAGCTCAGTAATTTCCAGGAATTTGTTCTTTAACAGAATGGACGTTAAAAATATCGTCATTGTTTACAAAGTCAAAACCTTTATTGACATACATCATTTCAATAAAATTATTTTTATGATTTTCAGGGCACTCAATTTTGGGAAACAGTTTAAAATAACAACTTGCCATTATAATTTCAACGATTTTATACTTTATACTTTTATACTTTTTACTGCTATATCAAATTGTGTTGAAATTTTATCTAACTTATTAACCGATAAAGAACAAAGCTTTGTTAACAGATAATGTCAACGGTTGGTTTTTCAAATAGAAATTAGGTCCGAAATATTTGTATGATTGGTCTGAATTTTCTTTGATTGCGATTTTTTATACGACCATGAGCACGTTTTTTACGAACTATATCTAAAATGATAACAGAATCGGTTCTTGATCATGTTGATATGTTACCAATTCCCATACTATTATCAATAAGACCGAGAGGGTAGACTGTCTGTAACTTTTAAATCCAATGTAATTAAACTACTTTCCGTGATCGTACACATTTTGAATGAGATTCACCAGGCTCCTTATTTACTACTTCTAAAGGTCGAACTGTTATATATTTAATTGGATGATTGTGCTTCTTAATGTGTTGATAAATGAGACTTTTGAATTTATTGGGTCTTTTAAAACGATATAGGTGTCCTTTCGTGCGTTTAGATAAATATCGTCTAGCTTCGCCTACGTACTGAATACCGCATCCTGGTTTGTTTCATTTGAGTAAATGAATAATACTGTTTGTTTTAAGTTATATCAGTTTCAAAATTTAAAGAAAATGAGTGAACATGAAACGTGGACCTTACCGTATTGTTGACGGAAAGACGGGGTCATGTAGGTCATTTTGGGCATGACGTTTATAGATCGAAGGGTAACCACGATTTGTATTGTTAAACAGGATTGCGATGGTAGTATTATTATATAAGAGATTGAGCCGTGTAGATACACTTTGAACGAGTTTGTTTATTTTAATTATCAAACATTAATTGAATTGAGTAGATATTCTTACTTTATATTTAGAATTGTTAGTAGGTTGTAGTAATGTAATGTGTTCTTAATACTTGATTTTACAATTTTCATTCAAAAATTCCCTTTCTTATGTTACTGTTGACATAATGAGAGTAAACGTTTACATACCGAACGATGTCATGGGATAAGTATCTCGGAAAGTAGATGAATCTGTTTTTGTAATCATAGTCCATGGCGAACACATTCACGCTCTGCTCCAAAAGTACTGTCACATTGCCTGTATCAATATCAAACTCCATAATTGCATAGAAGGTTGAATACAAAATTGTTCCTGTGAAAGCTGAAAAAAATGTCAAAAATACTCATAAAAATCTATGCTACAAAACCCTTAATTACATTTATACTTTTACTTTTATTTAGATATATATAGGTTTGCTATTTGCTATTTGATCAGGGTTATCTGGTGTCCCATATAGTTTTTGAGTATTAAAAGGTAGACCGGAAGATAATGTTTCCATCGGACGATCGATCGTTGTTCAACATGTTGCAGTTTATATTTGACCACTCAAAATAGGAAACACTGTTGAGGAGCATATTCATTTGTACAGTGCACATACACATTGTTAAAAGACTTGATTATAACAAAGTATCATCATAAGTATGCAACTCAAAAGGTTTGTTGGCTCAACGTTGACATATTTATCTGTTTGTTTTAATAGTGATTAATATAATTACTATTTATAGTAGTCTGACTGCTGTAACACTATTTTTTACATCTATACCTATCATTTATGTTAGTTTTGTTCGCACATCGATGTCAAAATAATGGACAAATTTATACGACTGTCATACAAGGTTTAGTTAGTTAGAACATAAGGTAATTAAATTTAATATTTTCTACATTCGTTTGATTTGTTTGAGTTTCTGATTTCTCACTTTTTTACTTTTACATACATACTGTTTTTAAAATATCGAGATAAAACGGGAATATACACGTTTAGAGGTCAAGTTTGTGACCCTGTGATGCTCCCTTTAAATATATTTATACAATTACCTTGCTTGTAAAAAAATATTCTAACTGAGGACAAACATTGTTTAGCTTTTATCGTGCAGTTCTTTGTGTTAAAATATAAAGAAAGGTTGCTTTTACTTATTTCAAGACAGCTTGTTGACTATTTATCGATGTGTAAGAAATGTTGTTGTTTTGTTTTAAAGATTTGGCAATTATTGTGCTGCATTCGAAATTTTGTAAGCACACAGATGTGCTAAATTGGAGATTGCGTAAACGAACATATGTGCGCAACTTGAAATTGAGTAAACGAAGAAAGCAAATTACTATGATATATTTAACAGGGCATGTTTTTTGTTAATATGTTGTACCTAAATTAGGCAATTAGTTTTCTCGTTTGAATCTTTTTACATTTGTCATTTCGGGGCCTTTTATAGCTAGTTATGCAGTATTGGCTTTGCTCATTATTGGAAGCTGTAGGGTGACCTATAGTTGTTAATTTCTGTATCATGTTTGATTTATTGTGGAGAGTTGTCTCAGTGGCAATCATACCACATATTCTTTTATGACTTAATGTTCATAAGGCAGTCTTCCTTAATCTGATTGATCGCTTAACATTTACCATGTTCTTAGTTGTGGTTTTTACATGACATGTAGCATATCAAAACCTTACGGGAACATATCATCTAGTAAAGTAAATACAGTGTACGGTAAAAAAAAAAAAGAAGAAGGCAAACGGTAAATCACAAAAAAAGGTAAAATGTTATCACAACAACAAAAATCAGGATCAAATGTACTGTGCATGTTAGACGAGTCAGATCTAATTCGCTTTGAAAATGGTATATCAATTTTATAAATACTTGAAACGGGTACAAAATGTGTAGCTGGATTTGATAATACCCTTTCGGAACACATGAGATCACCTAGAGTTTTTGGTAAGGTTCGTCTTTATTTTTCTTTGTTTTGTGTCGTGCAATATTTTGATTTGTTTTCCTTTTTAGCCATGTCGTTGTCGGTTTATTATTGGTTAATGAGTTTGAATGTCTCTCGGGTATATTTCACCCCTCTCTTGGAAGTGTTTCAGAGTTTTTATGATTCAATGAAGCAAATGAAACTAGTAATCTCACAAAAAAAAAAACTCCGAGGAAAATTCAAAAAGGAAAGCCATCAATCAAATGTCTAAATCAAAAGCTAAATACATCAAATAAATGGACAATAAATGCTATACCCCGACTTGGTACAGGCAGTCTCCCACATAAAGAAAATTTTAGAATAAACCTAGTTTTAAAGCTAGATAAACCTTTCGTTTTCATTGGGGTCCCATCAAATTACATTATAGTAATGATAACTTTTCACCAATATTCGACACCACTCCATGTGCTAAATAAAGACACAAATGTACTACAATAATGTATATGATAATTCACATGACAGCCTTACAAGAACGTATTACAACGTTCTAAAAAAAATTATCTTTTAACTTCAAACAAAGAATTATCAGTAATGTGTATTTTGGGACGACAACTACTTCAAACAATTGACGTTATAAAGAGGAATGCCCATTTTGTTATATCTTTTTAACAACCATCAGTGTCTACTCCAATGGCCATACGTTTACTTTTGTCACTTTACTTTGATATATCGAATTAAATGCTGAGTGCACTTGGAAGTCCTTATCTATAAGATAATTGTACCAAGAAAAAAAACACTTGACATGTTTAAAATAATTTGAATAATATCGCTTGTGCACTCGTAAATAGAAGTTCACAAAGAGAAAAACATCCTGTTAAGAGATTTTCAAAAGATATTATCTTTTTTCCACCTTTTGTTTGAAGTAATCAAAACTATAAAAGAAAAGATTAACCAATCAGAACAAAGTTACGCAAAGTTCAGTAAGTTTTTAAAAGAAAGAGGATTTCGAATGAATATACTGACTCCTTTTCTACAAACATTGTTAAGAATCTATATTTATTGTTCAGATAGGTACAGCTACGATATGACCACATATACACGCACAGGAAAATATAAAACAGTATACATATTCCATTTTTTAAATAATGAATAGGGGAGTCAAACTGTTAACAATGACCCATCTGATCACTAACTCATTTACTTCATTAATTTCACTTGTGTGTGGGCATTTGATTTCCTAAGCTATAAGTTAATATATGTTAGTATAATTAGAAAAGGAGCCTCCAAGTACCTTATGATCAGAACTTTATTGTCGAAATCCGCATCTGGTGTAGAAAAAAATGGTACCGTTATTACTTTAATTATCAGTTCGGTATGCATCTTTTTTATGTGTTGAAGTATTGACATGTTTTTGTTTTTAAATAAAATAATACAACAACAAAAATACAGAACTCCCAGGTAAATTCCAAAAGAAAAGTCCTTTGGCAAATGGCAAAATAAAAAGCTCAAACACATCAAACACATCAAACGAATGGAAATTAACTGTCGTTTTTCAAACTTTGTCATATAGTTTCTCAAGTATTCATGCATAGATATATGGTTGTCATAGAAATAATAGTTGTCACTGTATCAATGCTCATACTCATTTTGAAAAGGGGTTGTAGTTTATATTTGGTAACTGTATGCTTGCAATATAGAAAAATATAATCATCTCATGAATGAAAGGGAGTTAGTAATTCACTTACGTTTAATTACGACTATACCATATAGTAAACATACCCCTTATATTGATATGAAAACAAGAAAACAGTAAATGTCCACACATAAAGGTAATTTTATAACATTGACTGCTTACGTCTTGAGAAAATACATCTTTTATTGATAATGATTTTTCAAAGTCCTATAACTTAATATAAAAAAATGGATACGTTCAGGAATGCGACATCACTGAAAGGTAACTTAAACTAACAGTAAGTATCGGACATATCCTTAATCTGAAATGGACTGAACATTTTAAGTCATATTTCAATTTACATTATCCCCCGTAGCCTAAACAAACGATACTTCAAATACATTTAGTTTATAAACTCTGCTTCACTATCACATTTATGATTATAAAAAAGAAGATGTAGTATGATTGCCAATGAAACAACTGTCCACAAGAGACCATAATGAACCACACATATCAAAGGTATTCATATCACAATTAAAATAGTCTTGAATGTGATAAGAATTCTTTGTGTTAAATTTACTTAATATTAATACATAAATATTGTCATGCAAATTTGTGAACAACTGCAATATAGTATCTTTTGTAGTATAATTCTTTAATAAGACAGAATTACTAATAATACTGTAAGTAGCTTTTACACTTATGGATTTAATTGGTCTACTCACTAAGTAAAACCTACTATTTTTTGCATATAAAATTTCTTGAAACAACTGAAGTATGAACTCAGATTCATTCATAATAATATGAAATTGTCTTGAATTCGTACTGAAACATGAATACAAGGTTACTATGTTCCATGATACAAACATCATGCAACATGTTTTTTTAAGCATCTTAACCTATAGATGTGATGCAAAACATAAAAAGTTTAGCATTTAATATAGTTCGACAAAATGTACCAATTAATTTTTAAATACAATTCTGCTATTTTTTATAAGTGCTCTAGACGCATTTAGATAATTTTAAAACGTAATGAAAAACACATTTATACGTTACGGCTGAATGATTTTATTGTAACGTGAACACTCAAAATTCGGATAATATTGTTTTTAAATGCAGTTTTGAGGTAAGTGTATATTTTTTACTTATTGCAAAATATGGAGTTATGAATAGGAAATATATTTTTTAAAATATGTACTACTTTCTTGTTCGTTATGACAGGCCGGAACTAGTGGTTATATTCCGGACCATATGAGTATTTGGACCATACGCGTATGGTCTTGACCATATGCGTATACTCATATGGTCCGACCATACGCGTATGGTCCGACCGTACTCGTATGGTAGGACCATATGAGTATAGTACTCGTTTGGTCATTAACAGGCAGGACCATATGAGTATTTGGACCATATATGTATTTTTTTTCAAATTTCATTATAAACGTATCAATACAAAAACTATCTAAAAAAGCAATGATGGTTGTATGACAATGTATTAATTTTATGATTCAAAGACTACGTAAAAATTAAATATTATGCCCTAGTTAGTTTCCATCGCTAATTACATTCTTTCATGTAGGCTCGAGGTGACAATACTTCCACATGGTATCATAGCTTTTTTTGCATTTACTAGTCCTTCATGTGCATGATCCTTTTCATTTACATCTTTTGTTTGCGAATGAAAAGTTAGCCTTTTTGCAGCTGCGTACAGTGATACCGAGGTCTTGGGCCATTCCGATATATCTACGATGTTTTAAGAAGCTCTAGATTTCAAATATCGTAACACGACTGCATTACACCATATTCACAAAACAACTTAAATAAAATGTGTTACTTTCAATTGACCTCTTGTGTAACAGATCATTAAGAAATTTTTTGATTTATTTTTTTTAGTCGACATATTGCCATTCACTAGTTATAACAAATCGGTAATGACCATCAGCAATGACCATTGGTATAAAATGTGTTAATTATAGTTTTGACGTCACAAGTAAATAAAATTAACTATTTGAAACTTCTATTTTTTTTTTAACTATATATGATTATATAAATTAATTTAAAATTACCTATATGATAGCGTCTTTTTAATGAACACCCATAGCATATGAAGAGTTGAGGCGTATTTAAAGTAAACTGTGAATAAACTCATCATAGATTCCACGACTAAATTTAGTAAATACGCCAGACGCGCGTTTCGTCTATATAATATTAACAGAGTGTTAATTACCCCGACCATATGAGTATATACCCATATGGTCATGACCATACGCGTATGGTCCAAATACTCATATGGTCCGGAACAGTTATATGCCTTCACTGCAAACACTTAAAGGGAAAAAACGGACCATTGCAACTTTTAACATATTTAATCTTTTATGATACTTGAAAATATGCATACTTTTCTATTAAAGTGTCAAATATAAAAAATGAGTCTAACAGAAAAAAACGAAAATTTTAGACACCAGAAACCCATGATCGCTTTGATATTTGTGACTCAATAAAACAATCAAGATGACTGTGCAAATTGTATGTTATTATAATTTACTTATGTTTCATTCCTGGTATTCGCTAAAAAAAATCTTTGACGATATTTGTTTTCTAGAATCGCCATACAATGTATGCTAACATGTCCTTAAACTATTTTGAAATTTCTACCGCTGAAGACAACCTATAATAAATACAACTTGATGACAGGAATGCAGTTATGATACGTTTTATAATCAAACAGATAAGTGCACCAAACACGACACCTTATAATAACAAATTATTTTATTAACCAATTATGGTGCCTAAAATTTGAGCTATACTATAAAAGGAAAATGTATCTGAGCCAAGTGCAGATAAAAAAAACATTTTTTTTAGAGTGAGTTAAGTTGTTTATTTGTATACTTATTTCTTTCAAGTTGATACAAAACCCCACAGTGGAAAATCTTTTGATGATGTATGTAGCAACAATTGTATATAGAAAACTTGCCAAACTATTCATTGTTTATTCAATTCAATATTATTAAGGATTTTTTTGGGTGATAAACCTTTTTTATGTTCGAGTATATGTCAACACAATTAACTCATAATTATAATTACAATTTGAAATTGTAGAAGTACATATATTTTTACACACACATTCGACACCACTACTTGCATATAAATAAACACAATGCAATGCATGTATGTCTTTTGATTATTCATGATCACCTTTCAATAATGTTATACATCGTTCCCTACACTGCATGGTATGTCTTCTCTTCATTAACATTTAACAACTGAGTGCTATTTTTACGACATTTAAAAGAAATTCGGTTAAATCAAGGATCGGATTTCGCAGTTTCACTGAATGTGTATTTAGATAACATTCTCACCTACTACACTGGTTATTATTCACTATGTATTCATCTTGATAATAAAACATTTTACGACATTTAAAAGAAATTCGGTTAAGTCAAGGATCGGATTTCGCAAGTTTCACTGTATGTGTATTTACATAACATTCTCATCTACGACCTGGTTAAATATGTATTCATCTTGATAATAAAACAGTCTCGTATAATGTTTGTAAACGAGACGATGTAATAGGCCCGAGATACCTTTTTGTACATTAATCAACGGTTCACTATTTTGTTATTATATTTAAATACATGTACTATGATAAGTCAGTATGATCGATGTTAGGGTCATCAGTATTTAGATGTCGAAAAAATACGAGTACTGTAGTTATTTTTAAAGTACAAAATCTGTCTATGAAACACAATAGATTAAATTCGAGTCAGAATAATATCGTCGTTCACACATGATGTAAACCTACATACATGAAATGTCAAGTTTCACACGTTTACATCACTCCATTATTAATCCATTTATTTCATTTCTGATCGAAATTTGGAATGAATGAAACAAGCAAATGGAATGAATAAGACAAGTAACGAAAACGAAAAAGGGGAGTGTTGGGTGGTTCAATAGATGTATTATTGTTCAAAATTCAAAGACAAATAAATAAAACAGAAATAACGCCTAACAAATCAGATCAAAACAAACCGATACAAACTTATCACGTTATGTTTTATCTTGATTTCAAATGTCAAGCCCTTTTGGTTAATGTTTTAAACCATAAATGTCTGGTTGTGCGTCCGCGCGCTGATTCAGTAACTTATGTCATCATCGTCGTGAAATTAAAATATATGTTTTTTTTTTAAATTCCATCATTTTTTGTAAACATTCAAAATATTACCTCTAGTTGCAACACTCTTTATTATCTTTTTTGAACTTATACAAAACATTGTAAGACTTCACTGGAAGTTCTACTTTGTAAAGTCGTACCTTTATAAGCACCTATTAAAAGAAGTACATGTAATTATATCCATTTGATATTTACATTCAAGATTCCTTAATATAAAACAGGTTGTATGATTGATAATGAGACAACTATCAACCAGAGTCAAGATGGTGGATCTCACAATGATGTTTTTTCTTAAATTTGAATTGTTTGCGACAATAATACAGTACACAAGAATACTTACACGATGTCATTTTTTGGCAATGCATTAAAACACACAAACACAACACAATTTGTACTTCCATTTAAATCAGAGCAAGGCTTGTATCATCCTTTATTTGATTGAATATGTAAACTGAAATCTTCAGGTCTTAATATAAACGAAACAATGTGTTTAGTTAAGCGAATCTTTATCATGGGTGTATTTTTACCGGCATATTACATATCACTGGGATATTATATGTACACACAGCGTATTAAGGACCTTATTAACACGTACGCAATCCTGCAAAAAAAAAAGATTAAACAAGTATTGGGGAAGAGAAGATATTAATTAATTTCTTCATGATTTAATTTCCAATATCTGTAATACCAACTGTATTATTGTATTCTCCTTTTTAGCGACACACACTATTGTTGCAGGCAAAAAACTGCTACTGTTTTGGGGAACTAAGTTTTTTATATCATGCTTAATATTCAAAACTTGGACATACCGGATGTTATGTCATTTCCTCCATTTTACAAAAGCATGCTTTAACTAGTTGTTCCTAAAAAAAATAGTACTTTCACTACAACAAGCTAGTCATCTTGTTACAATATATTTGTCTGAAAAGACTCAAATTATATCAGTGTTTATAACATGTTTGGCATCTTTAATACGAGTTTATATTTTGTTAAAAACTGCTGAAACATGTAAACATGAACACGTTAAAATGATGCCTTTTTTTCAGTTGATTGTTGATTTAAGCTAAACATATATATTTTGAGAGATCAGGATTAGAGAAGACTGTTAAGCAGACTACGATTGCTCATTAAGGATTATTTATTGTCGTGATATACTCCAGACTTGGTACAGGCATTTTCTTATGTAGGAAATGGTGGCTTAAACATTGCTTTATTGCTAGCTTAACCTCTGACTTGCAAGACAGTCGCATCAAATTCTGTCCTATTGACAACGATGTGTGAACAAAACAAACAGACATAATAGATAAAGATATAAAAAAAATGCGGGTACAGCAGTCCACATTGTCTTATAATCTTAATTCCTATAAACAGAAATAAACGTGTTAACATAGAAAAAAAAAGGCATTATATATAAGGCATATTTGCAAAAAAAGGAAGACAAGAATACAATAATAATATAATTACGCAATAACAGGGTATACTAGTACCGCACCACGTCAAATACAAACTACCAAACATAGGATAAACAGTAAAAGTAATACTTTGCAAAGACAAATAAACGAATGCGATAACACAATATTCAGATAATAAACCACGTTAGTTAATAGTTTGAGAAAATCTTGAGCAAATTAATCTTCGGACATTTGAAGTAACAGTGTTAGTTTCCCTTATAACAGATTGTTTAAAGTCATTCCTGGTGGCACTGTTAGTCGACTCAGGATATCATCTAATAAGAAATCCGTGTATTTGTACTGAAGTGATTATTAATAACTCTTTCGATAAATTATCCGTCGATGAATTGTCGATATTAACAAAAAACAGAAGTTTGTGTATCTGTATAGAAAACAGTAGCCTGACCTTTGTATCTACAATGTCAAGGATGAACATTATCTTTTTACTTTCATTACTCATCAAAAACAATACTTTTCTCATTTAATTATAGATCCCCTAGATTCAGAACCCTTTTGGTAATATTTGGCTTTTTAAAATTGGCACACGCCAACATGTATGTACGTTTATAATGGTAAGGACAGGAATAGACATGCATTCATTCCGAATGGAAAGGAAGGCGCTTCCTGATCTATAACAGGTTTTCCTTTATCTTATTGTTCGGCTGATACACAGATAACTTATGTAATAATTAAAATAGATAAGTTTCCAATTCAGGCAAAGTAGACCTCCGATGATCCGTTGGGGTCACTGTTTGTTATTGAAGCTCGTAAACCTACTCCTCATCTTTATTGTTGATCGAAGTAGATTACTGAAAGCTTCCGGGCTAAAACATACTAGTGCTATTTTCATTGAGTACACATGGATTGATACCACTGCTGATGAACTGTTACAAATAATAGGCAATTTATACCATAACAAATTCCGACTACCCATTTTATACCATCACAAAAACCATTGCGTACCATAAAAATTTCATACCATGACCAGTTCGTACCATATGAAAGTTTTAATTTTTTACCGTTTCGTTCCTTATGGGATATGTTTACAATTTAGTTCCATAGTATGCTTTTTGTATGTATTTATAGGTCAGTACTGAATATGAGTTTTTTTATGTTAAATTGCCTACCATTCGATATAATTTGCGTACAGAAAACTGCATGATTTGAGTTGAGGAAAGAACCTGAATTTCGTTAAAATTTTGTAAATCCTGTTACTTTGTCTATTGATTGCACGTAATAACTATCTGAATGGTTTATACTTCACATGTTGTTTTATTAATTCATTCCATTAAGCTGTTTTACCTTCGTTTTTGTCGAAAAACACTACATGCACTACGTCAGTTCTTAATCTGGATGTTCAATAGTTTAAACTAAACTAGTTTTAATTAGGCGTTTCAAAGTCAATTAAGAGTTGCTTCCAATTCAAACATAAAAGTTAGACTTTTTTGAAGTACTTGGAAATGTAACAATTGATACGGACAGCAGATTAAATGAATGTTTTGTTTAATATGTTTTGCAATGATTATGTGAGAATGCTTTTCATAGATTTTTTCTACTAGCTTGTTTACTTTTTATGAACATTCCGAGTCTCTGTAAATATTAGCAGATAATTACAAAAGATCGACGGAATTACAGTTACAAACAAACATGCGCCTATTTAAACGGCCTGATCTAGATACAACGCATGTGAGTATACAGAATAACTCGCCTTCCCTCATCTATCGTTTCTGCTGTCGTCCTTTTAATACAAATTTGTTCATCTCTATAATGATATTATTTAGGAGTTGCATGGTAGAAAAAAACGTCTACTTTACTTAATTTGGCATTGTTTCACTTTTCCACGATTGCTATAAGAGACAACTAAGTTAACGTTATCTCCAAAAACGACTGTACAAGTATTCTTTTTTTAGTTAAAATCATCGTATATAGAAATAGATAATGCTTGATTAACATATTTTACATTTTCAATGGTCATAACACATGCACATTTAATGACAAAGCTATTTTTCACCTCGGCTTCTCAAGCGATAATACTTCATTGATTCTAAACTCACATTATTTAAATTATACAGTGTCATATTCAAGCCTGTTGACATCTTAAGATCAAGTTTCGATGATAAGTTCATGTAAATCCAGAACGCAGAATAATTTATATATTAAGGTATTATATATTTATTTATAGATGTTTGTCATGTAATGATTATAACTAGTATCCATGATCATATCACGTTTACCTAAAAGTTATCCAAGTTTGCAGATCAAATTATTATGTTTAAGACAAATATTTGAAGTCTGGCTCTTATCAAAAGTAGTCAACAAAGAAAAAATATGATATTTATTTCGATCGTACAACAGTCGTTAACAACGTGCTTTTATATTAAAAAAACAACAAACTAAGACTATTAAATAATAGTTATTTTTATAAAGCATTCAGAAATATTATCCTCTGACTGAATAATTATCCCTACTATTACACGAAGACCAGTGCCACGTCATCTGAATAGGGTCTAATATATTGTTAAGTAATACAAAGATGAAATAAGGAAGTGTTAAATAACAAACATATTTTACGTTTATATAATTACAAAATGTTATATGCTTTCGTGATTTATCTGAATAGGGGAAATATCTTCTTTCAAAAGATACGTTATTAATTTCATATTGAGAAGTGGACGGTCTTTAAAAAAAATCTTAGTAAGTTCTAAATCATGTGTACCTTTATGATAACTTCATATCAAATACTACTCTGACTAATCTGCAGCTGCTTTAATTAATTATTCTTTACATTACAAGAACTTTTAAATTGGCATGTAGCTTTTTTATCAATAATCTTCTTAAAAAAACAACTACACTATTATGGACAATGTTCTCTTATATATACAAAAAAAAAAGTTGTGGTATATGATTTACAATGATACAACTCTCCACAAGAAACCAACTTACAAGTTGATTGCAATGATGTAAAACACTCAGGGAAAACAATATGTTTACATCAATTGTCTACACTGCCATCACTTTGTACTACGATTAGTAATTGATCCGAATACACATATTTCGTCGTTTGATAATAAGATATGATAATAAGTATTTAAGAAACGTATCGATATCGAAAATGAGTATTACTTTTGGACCAAAGTAATCTTTGCTTTGACCTTAAATTATCATCAATAACTTATGTATGGCATATGTAAGTAGCACTTACAACATGATAAAAAAACAAGATCAACTTAAATAGGTTTTTCAGCTATAGCATAGATACTAGCCTCATTGTTCTTCAAATTGCGAACCAATATTCAATCATTTATACTGTTCACACATGACACAGCAAAAATTACATCTATATATTTAAAATGTATAGCTTGAATTTATTTATCATGTTTGTGATTTTTAAGAATGGTCGAAAATGCAAGATAATTCTTTTAGGGAATTCTCCATACAGACGCACGGTTTAAATACCTGAATGTAAGTTTGCATTATTACGATACACACACTGTTGCAATATTCGCATTTACAAAAAAATGTTTCTAAATTTGCAGTGTTTAACTGTTTGAATTTTTGCATTCAAATCTTAATGTTTCATTATTCGTTTATGTTATAATTCCTAATGCGCACACTTGTCAAGCTGAATATGTCATACAATGGATATTTCATAATACATTCCAAAAACAAATATAAAGCATTTCGCACTGTTAATTCCTTTAGTCAATTTTGGAAAAATTCACTACAGTAAAATCAGTACTCTTCAGACAATTACCTTGACATTTAGATAAATAAGATATACTTGGACTTTGTTCACATTAAGCAGTACTTAATGTTGACCTTTACACATCAACTGTATATTGATTAATCGGAATTTCTAGTATACAAAAGTAAATCAACGACAAGCAAATTTTCAAAAGATTCCTACAGTAACAACACCAAGAAGTCTACAGAATGATTGAAAGATGTTCAAGTTAATACAATTTAACAATGAATTGACTTTTCAGATGATATTAAGAGCCAGTCTGTGATAAAACCATGCAAAAAGGTCTAAATCCAAAATATTCCAAGCAGGCTGATATTTTGTATTTTATATGGGGACGAAGTCCACAATTACGGTAGAAAAATCAATAAAAAAAAAAAAAAAAAAAAAATTGGGAAAATTTCCCGAATTTTTCATTATACTGATGAACTCAAAATCGTTAACTTTTTTATTCAGATCTAGTTCCTGTTCCGGTTTTCCCGCATTTGCGCAGAAATCTGTCTTGTTTGCATGAGACTGATTTTTTTTTATATTGATCAGTCTAGTAAAATATAAGATTGGAACTCAATAAAATTTTAATATGATAATTGTTTGATTTGAAAAAAAAACGTTACCTGATGGAAGGGTTTCTTTTGTTTACATTGAATATGACGTCATAACTTAAAGAACGTCACAGCTAAATCCCTAACAACAGAACCAAAATCGGGAACGTTACGGTATTTCCGTATTTTTTATTAACATGTTTGAAGTAAAAAAAAAATATACATGTACATACAGACTTCGTCCCCATTCACAGGTTATGCCTGCCTCTTATAATACCATATATAATAACTATTTGTGCAAAATCTTTTGAAAAAATATTCAGCTATTATTGTGTATGCCGAACATTCGGAAATTGTCAATTTCTGTACTGACAAATGGCCATGTTAAGCCTATTTTAGGGTATTTTAACCTATTTTTTTTGGTTTTATAGAAAAAAAATAGCTTAATGATAACATATATCTAAACAAACAACTGAAAATGAAAGAAAATTATGATAATTCAAAAAGTTGTGAGTTTTCTCAATACCCCTACTGACAGGTTGAAATTGCACGGTTTCGAAAAAGTGCCGATTCAGCAAAATTTGTATATTTTCAAAAGCTTGAATCTTATAAGATCTTGTTTTATTTTCAATAAAATGAAATATTTTATGAAGCTGATATATTCATCAACAAAATGCAAGAAAATGGTGCTCTGCAAATTATACCTTATTACGATAAAATAATAATTAAAGATAGGCGTGATGGCCATTTTGCTGATTTTTTGATTTTTTGATCTGTTTCAATAGAAGTATGTGATAGTCAAAATATAAGAAAAAAAATGACTGAACTAATGTTAAGGTATCCGACCCATAATAGACCACGTGACTAAAATTAGTCGAAGTCTACCGAGGTCGATCTTATCTTTGCACCTCGGTATTTTCCGGCGATTTCCATAATTTTATTTTTCACATTTAAAAAATTTGACAAATACAAATATTCTTTCAGTTTCCATTTTTAATTGAATAATTTAGTTGAAATATCTAATTTTAAGTCCGAATATGTGTTTTGGAAGTAACGTAATAATCATATCCAATGTAAACAATAACACAAAATGGCCGAATCGGTCGTCTGTCGCGACAAACGGGGGAGGTTTTCAAAGACACTAAAAGAAACAAGTGAACCTGAAGTTGCAGAAAACATTGAAATTGACCACAATTATGGTGTGGGACACTTATGTATAGCCGGAGCAACAGGCTGTGACGTTTGCTGCCCCGGCATTGACACACTTTTGGGGAGTACAAAGATAAATACCAGTACCTCCTGGCATTCGGGAAGAAGATTGGTGGAATGGGGAACACTGCTGTACCATCTTAAATTTTGTTCGAGGTGTTATAACGGCCCTCTTATATTAAGCCACCAGACTATAAAAGGAGAGATGAAGTGTGGACTGGGTGACTATCTTTATATCCAGTGCACATCGTGCCAGGAATTGAACAGGGTTCCATATGGATCAACGCACAAAGACAACCCAAGTTCCAAGGGCATGTCAAGTTTCTGTGTGAATACTAAGCTTGGGGCTGGTAAGAACCAATCTAGTATGCCTTTCAGTATTTATTTATTATTAATTATTATTTGTATCCTATCCTTCATTCCGATTCATCATTTAACATTGTACAGGTACTGTACTACATGTATTGGTATCTGGTATGTTCACCCTGATTACATACTTGCCGTAGGTTGGTACTTCCTACTTTTTTCCACCCTGAGTTCGTTTTTATATAGTTATTAGTTATATGATGCAAATATTCTGCGATTTTTCAACAAACTTTGAACCTGACCAATGAATATTCTGCAATTTAACAATAATGCAAAAAAAAAATAGGCGAATGGATCTAGGGCGAATGTGTAACAGGGCGAACAGACCAAGATTTGTATCTATCAATTTCCGGTTTGATTTTCATTAAACAGAAAAATGGGTGGTTTTCCTTCAATTTCATTGTAATAATATCAAGACTGGATAAATAAATACATGTAAGTTTTAGTCCACTCACCCGCTCACACACCGGTACCCCATACATGTATTTTAAGAGGGATTAAGTGGGTCCTGATCCAAAAATCCTGGGCTTTTAAACACAAGTAAGAGAAATCCTGAGGTCTTGAGATAAAAAAAAATCAACCTGGTCAATAATCCCAAAATAAAAACATTCTACGCCATGATACCAATTTTGAGCTTAAAAACACCTGATAAAAGCCTCCCTCTTTTCATCAAGACATTGGATGAGAAATCAGAGAACGTTTTATTCATGAGTAGATTGCCAAACAAAGGACTGAATTATAGTATTTATCATGTTTATAAGCCAAAATCATTTTCAAGATCTCTTTTACTTTAATTTTTTATATGAAAAGTTGTTTTACTCCTACAATAGAAACTTGTTCAATGTAGTTACATGTACATGTACCTAGTAAGAAATATATGAGAGATATTTATCATTTTTTTTAAAGCGTTATTCTTGAGACACCATTTTTTATTATTTTCTTACAAATGGTAATATTTGCTTACATGTAGGAAATCTTGCATGATATTTTGGGAAATAAAAGATGTTAGACTCCACAGCTTTTATTTATATAATATATAAAAAAAAGCAAGATGAACGGACAATATTTTTATTTTAATCTGTGAAAATACATTTCATTTATAAAACATTTACAGAGGAATATGATCAGCATATATTAACTCAAATTGATTTTGCTGAGAAAAGCTTTTGTCAAAAATGTCTGCACTTAAATTAAACATACATGCATGTACAAGTGTTGTTATAATGTACAATGATGTATATATAATGTTTTACTTTTTTTCAGCAATGATTGATGCCTTGGGTGGTCCTCAGAGGGTAAACAATGTACTGTCCACTTTGAACCTGCCACCTATTTCACATAAGAATTTAAAAGTTATGGAAAGGAGAGCAGGGGAAATGATAGAAGGATTTGCCAATTTAAGTATGGATCAAAGATGCAGAGAGGCATTTGAAGCTGAAAAGAGGTTAGTTTTCATGTTTACATGTTTTTTTAAGACTTATGATCATGTATGCAGAAAGCATACAAAAATAGGAGTTTTATTTTTATTTTAAAGAAGGAAGTTTGTACAAATGCATGACCTAATTAACACAAATTAAGAACATGTTAAACACCTTTTTATTGACGTTCTAAAGTGATGAGTCATAGTACTATTCCTCATAAACAGACATTTTCAATAAAATGAACAACAGTTTTTTGTTTGTTTTTTTTTTTGTTTTTTTTTGGGGGGGGGGTGATTTTTGTGTGTGATTGTTATTAGGAATCATCAAAATTGTATCATATAATACTTCATAGACATATATGGGGAAGGGGGTAGGACCTTTATCGGGAATCCAGGATCTGGTGTTTTTAAGCTCGTGATTTCAGGATTGACCTAATTGTTGGGATCCATAAATTCTTTATTTGAATTTAGGGATGTCTGGATTTCAATTTATTTAAAATCGGGAACTCTTAATTTCGTGTTTCTAAGCCCGGGATTTTGGGATGAGGACCCCTCCTACCCCCCCCCCCCCCCCCCCCACACACACCCCTCATATAAAGAATATATTTTATGGTTTAAATAGATTTTCATAACATATCTAAATCATTGTTTTTTTTTTTTATCGCAATATTTGCAAAAAGTTGTGTAAGCTTAAAAATTGATATAATTTTATTGCTGTTTGATCTTGGTTCAATTAAATTGTGAATTTCATTAATAGAAATTGTGTATTGAATATTTTACAGCAATGCTGCAGAGGATGAAAATTAAAATGACAATGTAAAACAATTCAATTAAGAAAACTGACGGCCTCATTTATGTACAAAATAATAAAAACCAATATGTAACCCATAAACTAACGACAACCACTGATTAACAGGCCCCTGACTTTGAACAGGCACATACATACAGAATGTGTGGCTTAAACAATGCTTCGATGCTGTTTTTCATCTTCAATGATGTACTTATACTGATGATCATGATGGATAAGAAGGGGTATGGTGAACCAGATCACGTGACAAAACAGAAAATTGAAGCAAATAAAAAGTGCCTTTATTGTTGTTTATCTTGAAAATTACAGTGCAATCTCCAATACAGTCAAATAATGTTGTTTTTAATACTGCCTTGTCAACAAAGCGTTTTAGGGATGTCATGTTAGACAGATAAATCATTTCCACCATTTTTTAGTTCTCCTGGCAGGCGAATATTACATATAGTGGCCGCTGAGGGTGAAACAAACTTTTTTTTCCAAAACAAACATAGCCCCCCCCCCCCCCCCCCCCGAAAATCAAATGGGACAGAATTAATGTACCTATCAGTCAATACATTTCATACATTTTCATAACAAAAACATTTTATTTTAATTTCTTTTTACAGTTTATTTACATACTAACAATGAACTTTCACTTTCATTTTTAGTTGCTATTAATAACGTTACTTACCATTGTAACGTTTGAATTTTAACAACTTTCGTTTGTAATTGATTTTTTTTTTGTACAATGCAAAATTTAAATTGTACAGGAACAAAGTTTTCATTAAATAATTTCGTACATGTCATTCTTCTTCTGTCTCTTTTTCAGGGTATCTAGTTTTATTCCACTGAAATATTGACATGTTGATTGCTGTTCTTTGGTGTGTATCTTTGAATTTGTTTGCTTTTTTTCAACAGAAATGAATCTGTGCCAGCTGTTAATTTTTCTGGAATGACTGTTTGTGCTGTCCATGGATGGCAGAAAAGGGGATTTGATAGTTTAACTGGTAATGTATATTTAATTATCTTAAAATTATATAATTTTGCCAGACATTGACAGAGAGAGATTAAGTCATGCTATCGTCCATCATTCCATTTTGTACATACTTACTACTTAGCTCTTACAAAATCTTGAAGTCTATTGATTGTCAAGGTCTTAAAGAGCATAAATGTGGTAAACAATATAAATATTGGCTACCATGAATTATCTGTTAAATCATCTAATAAAGATCTTTTTATTTGAAACTATTAGGCCAATTTTAATCAATTCCTTCACATCTAATTTCTATTTTTTTTATATAAAATAGCGAAAATGTATATGTCTGTAGGTCATACATTTTTGATGAGCAAGCGTGAGTATGGTAATAAAGTTATCAACACAATTGTTAAGCATCGTACGTGTGGAACATGCAAATGGTGGAAGAGAAATAGGCCAGGTAGAAAACCAAGACCACACAGATGTGTGTGGAATCACAGAGGGTCAGCTAGATTGATGGAAAGCCAAACAGGAATGCAGGCTGTCAAAGAGTTACTGGAACAAGGAACCCCTGTAAAGACTATCGAGGGAGATGGGGAAAACACATTGATAGCAAGGCTAAAATCTGAACTTAATTTAACAGTTACTAAAAAAATTGACAAAAATCATACCATCAAAAACATTGTTGCCAGATTATATGATCTACAAAAAAATAACAAGAATTTGAAAATTAGCAGCTTAGTCATAAGACATTTGACAAAATCAATCAAATATGTTTTTGCCAAAAATCAAGGTCAACCAGATGACATGAAAAATAACCTGGAAGCATTAATTCCACACCAATTTGGGGATCATAGCCTGTGTCAACCCAGGTTCTGTGACTACAAAAGGAAACCTAGTGTGAAATACCTTCATAGAAGCTTACCATACAAGGCTCCACTATCAGATCCTGTTTTACGAGAAAAACTGCAAAACCTTTTTGAGCCAGTCATTTCGAAGGCAGCTTCTTATGCAGATTTAGGGTCTAGCCATACTTTTTTCTGGAAGTTTCACAGTCCCTTACAATTCCAAGAAAGACCATGAAAGAGAAAAAAGGCAAAATAAATCAAAATTACCAGAACAAAAATTAAGACGATTAAAACTTAAAGAAGAAAGAATTACATCCAAAGGAGCCTGTGAGGCAACAGAAGGAGCTAGCTATGAATCTGGTGAGTGCAATATGAGTCAAGTATGTTTTATAAGAATTTACAAGGAATTCCAAAAACATGAATATATTATAATGGATTAAAATGGATATGGTTAAAAATATCCTGAAAAGTGAAAAAAAAAAAAAAAAAAAAAGGAACGTAATTAAGTTCCCGCAAAGGAACCATGTTTTTATTGCAGTTCTTCATCTGTAAAATAAGTGATATTTTCAACAAAGAGAACTCATTCTCACCTCAATATTAGTTTCAAGACAGCTCATAGCTGCGGTTTGAGTAGTATCACATATATACAAATGTAAGACAATATCAAAAGTTACATAATCCCTGGTATAAATAATGTTTGATGGAAAGGGTCCTTTGTTTAATACCATAATGCATGTGTTTTGTTGTCTTTTATAGAAATAAGTTTTAGTGAACAAGCTGAGGACATTGAGAGGATTCCAGATGCTATCCCCAAACCTTTATTTACAACAGTGTCCTCTTTAGACAACCCAACTTTTGTCATCATTGATTTAGAAACTACAGATTTGAGTAAGTATTTTTCTGAAACAAAAATTGAAAGAAGAATAATTTTAAAGATAATTACTTGCACATTGACATCAATATTTCAAATTATTGCTGTTTTGTTAATTTTTCCTTTGAAGTTTCATTGAACAAAAACTTTGATATTGATTCAAATTATTGCTGATCTCGAAGCATTGTCAATGCAAGCGTCACTTTAGTCATGGGCAAGACAGCAATACACAGATTATGATAGGTCCTCTTCACTCAATCTCTCACTCTCCATGTTAACGCCTATAGTGAGAAAATCAATTTCGTGAAGATGACCAACAATAATCTATATAGAACTAGTAATAACTTTTGTAATATATCTTTCATTGTTTATCATGGCTCCATAATCGTAACAATAGAGGATATATCTTTATAATTGCACTTAGTCCAGTTTCATTATAATTATGTTACAAAGGGATACTGTAGACAATAGAGAGGTTTAGCATCGGAACTTGTACGTGTGCGTGTACTTCTGGCTGTGGAAACCACCCAATTTCCTGCGTATTACGTCATCGATTTTGCCTGGCGGTGAAACGTACAAGTCAGGGAAACTTGTAAAGCGGCGGCTACACGAAGGTAAGAACTTGTGGATTATTTTTCTTAAAACACAGATATTCGTGAAAAAAATTGAATATGTACGGGAACAATATAATGTACTTGAAGTATTAATAGTATGTTGGGCCATTAAAACGTTTCTATGACATCAGGATGGAACGTGAATGTGGGAAGTATTTGACGGAAAATGGCGGCATATCGAAGGTTTTTTAATTATCCAAAAATTACATAATAATAACCTCTAAAATTATTTTATATGTATACCCTGTAGTGAACATGTTCGGCGAAGAATAGTTCTGCAGTTTAGAACCATTTCCAGAAGCAAATTCACTGATTTTAAGTTTGTTAAAAAAAGGGGGGGTCGTGAGCAGGTGCGTGAACTAATGTAGTAATGATGCTATCAAATTGTGTCTTTTACGATTGAATGAGAGACATGCAAATTCATAAGAATCTTGAAATACTTGCAGATCTAAACTATTTAGGAGAAGCCCCGCTTTTAGTTTTGGTGCTTTAAATATTTTTTTTATTTCAGTGAAAAGGGGGGGGGGGGGGGGGGTGATCAACTATTTTTGTAACTCTTGAAATGTGTTTGTCCCTTTTAGAAACTGCAAATATGACATCGTTTACTAGTGGTAGTAGAAAAAACAAGTCAGATTCCAGACAAAAGATGACCTGGTACTACTGAGAGAGGTCCTGGCTAAAAATCCATTTCAGAACAAGTCTGCCAGGAACGAGATAGCATCAGCCGTTGCAGATCCCAGATCTAATATGCAGGTGGATGCAAGACGCGTCCGGGAGAGAACACATTTGCTGATAGATCAGCATAAAAAAAGCAATGCTGACTCTTTGAAGAGGTATTTATGCTTTTTAAATTTAAGTTTATAATTTTATGATTTATTCAAGCATTTGTCAACTTTTTTTAAGGTAGAAAGTGTTTATGCCTTTTTCTTATCCATTCTCTCGAAACCCCTTCTGCCTGACTGCTGCTTCCCTCTCCATACCTCAGAAATCACTAAAGCAATTTTTAGTGAAAACAAGTCTGTTTAGAAATGTAAATCATATGCAGCCATACTTCCATTTGTGTGTAGTTTTTTTACTAATAAGTTGATACAATTTGAAATGTTGCAAACAGATTTTGCTATTGTCAGATTTTAATATTTTAGTTTATACTAATTATGGTATTATCAAGTCTTCATGAACTGTGAAATACTTGTAAATCTGGTTGAAAAAACATGAATTTACAAAATGTGCATGTGACGTCAGTGTTCTTTTTAACTTTATATTATTATTCCAGTTCAGGGATTGATGAAGAGTATGGAGAGAACGAAACTTTACTGGATAAAATTCTTTCATAGGTGGAGGATGAGGAAAAACAGAAAGAAAAACAGAAACAGAAAAAGGAAACAGAAGAAAATCGGGGAAAAAAATTAGAAAAAGAGCAATGGAAAACTTAACTCCTAAGAAAGGTACATACTTTTTATCTTTTAACATGACCTATATGTGTAGTGTTTAAATAGTAGTTACTATATCTTTTACAGGTTGCTTTTATTTATTGAGAGGGGGGTAAGTAACTATGTATTTCGTCAATTCAAGGACAAATGGCATTTCGCGTATGTGGGTTACAGCATATTTCATTTCAGGGCATTTTATATCTGGCTATGTGTGATAGGCTTTGTTCTCTGTTGAAGGCCCTACGATGAACTACGTATACAGTTGTTAATTTTAATGTCATTTTAGTCACTTGTGGAGAAATGTCTCATTTGAAATCATACCACAGCTTCCTAATTATACATATAGCATGTGATATACAGTGATGACACAGTCAGCAAGTAAACATATAGTTAAAGACGCCCAATTAGTCTCGAACGTTAATGGACAATCACCACTGAGAGTATAGGCTGTAGCTGGTTTGTTCCAAACTTTGTTATATGCTCTGTGGTGGGGTTGTTGTCTCTTTCACATATTCCCCCAATACCATTCTAAATTTTATTTAGAATGTTTTTTTTTTACTTGTCCTTTTTCATAAATTCGGGATCATATGATTTCGTGTTCTTCATTTTGTTCGTGTGTGTGTTTGTAAATAATTTGTCATTGCTATGTATTATGGCAGATAAATTAACTTACTATTATATATTTTCTTTTTGAACTAGTCATGTTATGAGATAAAAATTTCAGGGACGAAATTTTCCCCATCGGCCGAGAATGTGTCACCATAGCTATTTATTACAGTACATTTATATACTAGTACTACACTATACGTTGTGTGTACTATCTATTTACTACGTTCATTCATACATTCTTACATTCATTCATTCATTCATTGACGGACAGACTTTATTCTATACTACTCTGCACGAAGTTATTATGCTTACAACCCCGCCACTTTTTCTAGCACTATAAATACGGTGAACTCGCACTAATGCGAGTTTCACACACTTTAGCACACACGCTACATAGGGACATCTTACTTTATTCTCTACTTTCAGGTAAGCACATTTTGTTTTAGGCCTTATCATGCATGTACTTATATCCAATTAATAGTTCAATTTATAAGGAAACTTCAAGTTTACATTTGAAATAAATGTTTATTATAATTATCTACTTTGAGTGTGAATAAATGGTTTTGCTACATCGTTATTCGTCACAATATTCAACGCTCTAATGATTAGACCAAGTGGCCATATTACCCTGTGACAAACATCATAACAATGATCCAAAATTTAATGTCTCTTCTGTCTCCAATGATACTCGTGGAACAACTATTTGAAAGCCCAAAACCTAACACACGTTTTAACAAATTATGTCTATATTTCAGTTGATGATGATTCTAACGATGCCTACCCATCAAAGAGAAACAGTTCCGGAAATATAGCTGGATATCTAAAAGAAAAAAATGATGCCGAGTTGATATATAGAAGGCAAGAACTTGAAGTTAGAAAACAGCTACTTCAATTGGAGGAGGAAAAGTTCAAACTAGAGAAACATGAAAGGATTCAGAAATTTGAAAATGACAAACAAGAAAAAACACTTATGTTTGAGCTGCTGAAAAAATGTTTAGGTGACAGACATTAAAAGAGAAGCCATTAAACATAAAAAATAAAATATATTAACACAACTTATCATATAATATTTGTTGTTTTACCAACGGTTGTAAATGTTAAAAGGGAGATAATCAAATTTACTGGTTATATAGTGCAATGATATATGTTAAAAGTGTCTTAATGTGGTTTACTGTGTGGCCATGACTGGTATGCATAAAGAAGAAATGACTCTAGCAATTTTAATTTGAGAAAAGGGTTGGGCCGGAGGTTTCCTGAAATATTTTAATCACAGTTCTAGTTTGGATTGTGGTATTACATGTTGCTTACTTATAATATGATGAGCCAAGAGACACCTATTTACATTCTTTCCGAATTGTAATATGTGTATTACTATGAATAGTTCGAACTATGCGAGTATTTTAAAAGAGAAGTAGACAACCGAAATGATATTAAAACAAGGTCAATCAATTCTCAAAAGAAAAACCTTTCAACAAGACACACAAGGACTCATTAGTTTTGTCGTTGGAATTGTTTTACAGTGTCATTTCGAGGCCTTTTACAGCTGACTATGCGGTAGGAACTTTGCTCATTGTTGAAGGCCGAACAGTGACATATAGTTGTTAGAGCTGACTATGTGGTAGGGGCTTTGGTCATTGTTGAAGGCCGAACAGTGACCTATAGTTGGTAATTTTTGTCTGTGTCATTTTGGTCTCTTGTGGAGAGTTGTCTCATTGGCAATCGTACATTTTTTTTTATATTCAATACATATTAAACTAAAAACAAATGGAAAACAAGGAGTATGAAAAACAAGAATGATATGTGTTGTTCTGTAATGGTAATGAGGTTCTGCTTCTTGCTTAAGTAAGGCCCCCTCCGCATTTCTCACATAACGTGTCACTAACCTGGGTGTGTTGTCAGTCATTAGCCTAAAAGTGTTGTCAGTAACAAAACTTGGTCAGCACAAAAGTCATGATCAGACAAGGTACAATTAAATATGGCTGCAACATCTTATTTTTAAGAGTTGCCGCAAAAGTAAACTATATGTCATCTTTAGGAATATACAAAGAACACAAAAGGCAACAACAAGTATATGATAATTGTTTTTTTGTTTTAACTATTTAACAAATTTAAGACAAACTTAACATTTAATTTTTATCAGCTCTTCAATAAAACGTCAAAATGATTAAAAAGCAATAACGATAATTTTTTGCCATCTGGAAACATTGGGAAAATTGTCAACCCGATAGGTATTCCTCTAATGTTGGTGGTGATACATCGAAAAATATCCAGGTTTCACTGCCATAAAGACAGGTATGGCAATTTGTCAGTAGAACTGCTACTTTGTAATACTTTCCCACGGGTTGTAGTCTAGAAATGCAAATAGTGACAAAACTTTCCCAAAAGCCCACTCCACACAAATGCGTACTGCTGACATTCTTTTGTTGAAAATCATTTGATTCCTTGAGATGACTCCGCCTCTGAATGGTGCAATTATATATCCATCAGTCACGGGATATGCCGGGTCACCATAGATGCAAAATATTCGCCCCTGTGGAGTTGTCATATGGACCCTCATTTGTGCTAAAATGTCACTTTTACGTAACATTCCTGCATCATGTCGACGTCCTTCTATTGGACCAAACAAATTTGAGATGAACCCAATAGGGGTAACAATGCTTTGAAATTTCAAGGCATGTGACCTTTTGTGGCCATTAAACACAAGTCTTTGGTTTTCCTGTGGTCTGCATATTGGTCTAACAGTACCGTCGATAAAAAACCCAGCAGCTATCTAAAGGCCCATCACGATCGAAAACTGCACCTGCAAAACGTTCTAAACACTCTTGTGAGAGCCAACTCTGAAAGAAGATGACAATGATTGTCATGTATGTAATCGAGAACTTCATTGATGATGAGAGAAAGTTCTGTTTTTGATCTGCCAAATATATATTCTAGATCTTCAAGGCTACAAGGGTAGGCAAGTCGTCGTAATACCATGCAAAGTCCATCAATATCCCTTGCCGTGGTGCGATTAATACATACAACTTTCTCTGGTATACGAAGAGCTAGACGAAGAATTTCAATATCATCTTTATCAAATCTAAAAAAAGATCGACACTGTTCATTTGTAAGTTTTCAACTTCTATACCTGGAAAACTGCCCTTTTCCTCTTTACATAACGACAAAAGCAGTAACTCATCGGAGTCTTCTAAAGCTGCTAACACTTTCAAGTTTTCCGCCATAGTTATCAAACATAAAACAAAGACATTTATTGGCAACTATTCCTTGCTTTCAACCAATGAGATAATATTTTGCATTACGTCTTTTACACGTACACGTATACGTACGACTTTGCTAAACATTACGTGGCATAATAAAAACGTACGGGTACGTGTACTTCTAGTCTACACGTACGCGTTCACGCACACGGAGGTTTGCTAAACCTCTCTATTATGAAAACAAAACACCTTCAAAATGGTCAACAAACTTGGACAAACATTTGAAAAAACTGAAATTTTGATATTGATTTTCTGTATATTTTCAGTCAGAAGAAACATCATTCCTCAAATAGTACATATAGCTGCCAAAGAACACAGAACTCAAACCAGTTTCAACCGTTACATACCACCACAGCTACCAATGTCTAATGAAGCCGAAAAGGTGACTGGTATTGTTTGGGATGGACGAAAGCTTTTTTACAAAGGGGTTGAACTAGACTTTGTTAATATAAAGGTTGCCATATCTGATTTTTTTATGTGGTTAAATCAATTCAGTAATGCTGTACTTGTAGCACATAATGGGAAAAACTTTGATTTTCGGGTTTTGTCAACAGCTGTTTATAACTGTAATATGTATGATAATTTTACTCAGATTGTTATGGGATTTATAGACTCATTGGCCCTTTTTAGATCAAACTTTCCCAAAATAGAAAAATATAATCAGCCATTTTTAGCACAACATTTTTGTAAGGAGGAATATAATGCCCACAATGCTGTGGATGATGTAAATATGCTTGATAAAATACTTATTGCTGCTAATGTTTCTAAAGAACTAATGCTTAAACATTGTTACAATTTTAATTCTCATTTACTGCAAGAAAACTTCATCAAGGCAAAACCTAAAACTTGCCAAGCTTTCATCCCATGATTGCTAGCGGTGTAATGAAAATGACAACAGCAGAGAATATTGCTGGATCAGGTTTGAGCTGTGCTCATTTAAAACTTATTTATACTCGTAAAGGAGAAGATGGACTTATTGATGTTCTTATGTCTAAAAATGCTTTTGGTAAGCCAAGAGTTTCTAATGATAAAAAATTAATGTGTTCTGTGGTACAAAAAATGGGCAATATGTTTTCAGAATTGTGAGATTGCTTGAAGAAGTGATCTTTTATGTCATGACTTGTATTAAAATCTATACTTTAGTACAGATGGGTGCGGTCCTAACCTTGACAAAAGTTAACTTAGAGTTAACTTGTTGACTGCTTTCTAAGTTAACTTGAGAATTTTTAAGCAGCCAAGCAAGTTAACTTCGTCGTTGGTGGACCAGACCTACGGTCTGCCTTTTTAGGACTGCTGCAGACCTATCGACAAGTCTGCTCCAGACCAGACCTGTGGACAAGTCTGCTTTTGACCAGTCCTGAGGACAGGTCTGCCCCAGACCAGACCTGTGGACAAGTCTGCTTTTGACCAGTCCTGAGGACAGGTCTGCCTCAGACCAGACCTGTGGACAGGTCTGCTCCTGACCAGACCTGAGGACAGGTCTGCTTTTGACCAGACCTGTGGACAAGTCTGCTATTGACCAGACCTGAGGATAGGTCTGCTTATGACAGATTATCGTTATAAGAGTTTTCATATCAGACTTGAGCTTTCATTAAAATATGTAAACAACATTCGCATTGTTTTTCCACATATATCATTTATTATTTACTCGCTAGACTCTACTAGATATTATACAAATGCCCTCTTTTATTTGATATACATGTATTCTTATATAAATAAAAAATGGCTATACGATCACACAGAGGTTTTTTTTATTAGAAGGCGGATAGAAAGGTTATCCAACGCATCGGAACAATATTCTTATATCACGGGATATCGGCAACATTGTCTACGTTACTTCGTTCCCCGTTGTTTACCTGTCCCTTCCTTAATTTTACTTTATGCATAAATTTATACTTGCATGGATATTTCATTGATATTCAACTTGTTTGCATTGGATTTACTATTCTATTTCCCGCAGAATATTCTAACAGAAAATGTACAGTGTCCGTAAGCATACGGTGTGGTAAAACTATCAACAAATTCGTCAGATTTGTCGAGAGATTTGTCATTACCGATATTTATATGGGACGTCCTAAAATTATACTCAATGCGCACTTTAATGAAATAGTTGCCACTTGACGTTAACTATAAACAAAATCAATCAACCGACATAAAGATACCAAGAAGAGAACCGCGTATACTTTTTTTTTATTAAATCATTGTAAATAGTACAAAGGAATTCAGACATGTCAGTGTTGGTACTTTGATGATGTGGAATAATAGTTTTGTTTTACACGTACACCATCATGAACTCCTAAATATGATGTGACTGTTATTATGAACAAAGAGATGAAATTCTGACATTCTCAATTTATTCAGAATATTTTTTGCATTAATAGTTGTCCAATATTATTGATTACGTGTACATTTACGGTCCTACTAAAATGTGAACAGGAGCGCCAGGAGAAGACATTAAGGCGCCCGGTACAATGGTATGCGGGTATATAGATTTGCAAATAAAAGTGCACATATGATCAGTTTTGGTCAAATAGTTTTGTTTTCCAAGTCAGCATGAGGTATTAAAACTACTGAAATTTTGTTACGTATCAATATTTTGAATAAAAGGAGGACACGCTGGTATCCTAAATTGATGCGAACAAAAATTTGTTGTTATTAAATTGCAATATTGCTGTCCATTGTCATGATTATATTATACATTGATTCCTGACATAAAAAATATGGCTGATTAATACTATGCGGGTACGTCATGGTGTATATAGATTTACAAATGAAAGTGCACATATGATCAGTTTTGGTAATGCGGTCAAATAATTTTGTTGTACAAGTCAGCTGGAGGTGTCAAAACTACTGAAATTTTGTTACGTATCAATATTTTGAATAAAATGAGGACATGCTGGTTTCCTAAATTTATGCGAACAAAAATTTGTTGTTATTATATATTGCAATATTGCTGTCCATTTTCATGATTGTATTATACATTAAATCCTGACATAAAAAAATGACTAATTTACTGTCCGGGTATATAGATTTTCAAATTAAAGTGCACATATGGTCAGTTTTGGTGGATGCGGTCAAATAATTTTGTTGTACAAGTCAGCTGGAGGTATCAAAACTACTGAAATTTTGTTACATATCAATATTTTGAATAAAATGAGGACAGGCTGGTATCCTAAATTTATGCGAACCAAAATTTTTTGTTATTATATTGCAATATCGCTGCATGTCCATTGTCATGATTGTATTATACATTAAATCCTGACATAAAAAATATGGCTGATTTTACTATACGGGTATATTGATTTTCAAATTAAAGTGAACATATGGTCAGTTTTGGTGGATGCGGTAAAATAATTTTGTTGTACAAGTCAGCAGGAGGTATCAAAACTACTGAAATTTTGTTACGTATCAATATTTTGAATAAAATGAGGACATGCTGGAATTCTAAATTTATGTGAACAAAAAATTGTTGTTATTATATTGCAATATTGCTGTCCATTGTCATGATTGTATTATACATTGAATCCTGACATTAAAAATAAGGCTGATTTACTATGCGGGTATATAGATTTACAATTTAAAGTTCACATATGGTCAGTTTTGGTAATGCGGTCAAATAATTTTGTTGTACAAGTCAACTGGAGGTATCAAAACTACTGAAATTTTGTTACGTATCAATATTTTGAATAAAATGAGAACATGCTGGTATCCTTAATTTATGCGAACCAAAATTTGTTGTTATTATATTGCAATTTTGCTGTCCATTGTCATGATTGTATTATACATTGAATCCTGACATAAAAAATATGGCTGATTTACTATGCGGGTATATAGATTTACAAATTAAAGTTCACATATGGTCAGTTTTGGTGGATGCGGTCAAACAATTTTGTTGTACAAGTCAACTGGAGGTATCAAAACTACTGAAATTTTGTTACGTATCAATATTTTGAATAAAATGAGGACATGCTGGTATCCTAAATTTATGCGAACAAAAATTCGTTGTTATTATATTGCAATATTGCTGTCCATTGTCATGATTGTATTATACATTGAATCCTGACATAAAAAATGTGGCTGATTTACTATGTGGGTATATAGATTTACAAATTAAAGTGCATATATGGTCAGTTTTGGTGGATGCGGTCAAATAATTTTGTTGTACAAGTCAACTGGAGGCATCAAAACTACTGAAATTTTGTAACGTATCAGTATTTTGAATAAAATGAGGACATGCTGGTATCCTTAATTTATGCGAACCAAAATTTGTTGTTATTATATTGCAATTTTGCTGTCCATTGTCATGATTGTATTATACATTGAATCCTGAAATAAAAAATATGGCTGATTTACTATGCGGGTATATAGATTTACAAATTAAAGTTCACATATGGTCAGTTTTGGTGGATGCGGTCAAACAATTTTGTTGTACAAGTCAGCTGGAGGTATCAAAACTACTGAAATTTTGTTACGTATCAATATTTTGAATAAAATGAGGACATGCTGGTATCCTTAATTTATGCGAACCAAAATTTGTTGTTATTATATTGCAATTTTGCTGTCCATTGTCATGATTGTATTATACATTGAATCCTGACATAAAAAATATGGCTGATTTACTATGCGGGTATATCCCGTCCCTAGGATTTTCATGGCATTCCATGGAATTTCCATGGCAAAATTGTTGCCATGAAAAGGATGGAGTATTGAAACGAGCTTTTTCCTGGTTTTCATGAATTCCATGGCATCGAAAAAAAGAGTGACAGGGATTGTATACTCAGTATTTCCATCGTTGCCATTAAATCATAAAATGATGGAAATCATGCCATCGATGGCAAATTGCCATGATTTCCATGGAAAGTATGGCATCAATGGCAGGTTGGCATGGCCTCTATGAAAAGTATGGCATCTATGGCAGGTTGCCATGAAAATGATGGCAACAATTACAGATTGCCATGGAAAGTATGGCATCCATGTCATTTCCCTGGTATTCACTCACAAATGGACATGCAGACCTGCAATATTACCATGTATAGTTCTGTAATATAGTTTAATAACATATTCTTGTCCTTTGTCCTTTCAAAATAGGACACTGGGAAAGTAAATATCTGCAGGAGTTCTCATCAGATTGAATTAACCTCATTACTTTCAAAATAAAGCTTCACCGTTCAAATTTCATTGCCATATATTGCTAGCAAAATAGATCAAAAAAATAAAAACTATTAAAATTAGACTATGTTTTAATGTAAAGTTAAACATTTTGGAAATGTTCAAAGTTCATTATTGCCATCTGACGTCTATCTTGTCTTGTGTTCCTTTCTTGGCTTCGGCAGATGGCTGATGACCTAGTGGACAACTTTCCATTTCTTTCGTATGATGCCTAAAAAAAAGTTACCATATATATTAATATCTATTCTGAAAAATATCATATATATACTAGTGAAATAAAACAAGTAGGTGGGGTTTTCCTTCGTTTTGACATATTGACTTGATGGGCTTTTCTCATTGTTGAAGGCTGTTTGGTGAACTAAAGTTGTTAATGTCTGTGTCATTTTGGTTTGATAGTTGTCTCATTGGCAATCATACCACATCTTCTTAAGCATGTTTTAAAGAGTAATTATATTTTTAGAAAAGAATCCTTGTAAAATCAAGGGCAGATAATTATAATGACCTGTTTTGGGGATTTTTTCAATAAAATAAGACCTGTGGGCTGTAACCTCAAATTTTCAAATATGTATATCATGTTTATATAAAAATTAATATTACAGATGGTTTTACAACTTTTGATTTTTTTCCAAAATGTTTTGAAAGTCCAATATGTGCACAAAAATTACTTAAAAAGCATTCATAAGAATTTCTTTCATATAAAACTACTTACTCCAAGTCTGATTGAATGTGTCCATTCTTCAGTCCTATCAGAAAATAATTTTCTTTTGTTTCACCATGCAGTTCTGAAATTTAAAACATATTACAATTAAAATATAAGAAATATTACAATTAAACAAAATAATTATTACATATTCTGTATGAAGCGTATAGGTTATTCTTTTGGTCTTTTATTTCACTGTAACATCATAGGCCCATATTTACATGTATGTCTAATGCCATTTTTAAAATCTTAAATTTGATCCATAATCATGATAATTCAGAACATATGTACTAATTTTAAAAGATAATACTTTTTGATTTTTCAAAATAGATGTCTATATATCATGTATATAATTAGTACAGTCATACTACAGATCTCCAATTTTGCCAAAACTACTATCGAATAATATTCTATAAAATAGATTGTCCTTTTATCCATGAAAAATCGATGGCATAGATGGAATGCCATGAAAATCCTAGGGACGGGATAGATTTACAAATTAAAGTTCACATATGGTCAGTTTTGGTGGATGTGGTCAAACAATTTTGTTGTACAAGTCAGCTGGAGGTATCAAAACTACTGAAATTTTGTTACGTATCAATATTTTGAATAAAATGAGGACATGCTGGTATCCTAAATTTATGCAAACAAAAATTTGTTGTTATTATATTGCAACTTTGCTGTCCATTGTCATGATTGTATTATACATTGATTCTGGCATAAAAAATATGGCTGATTAACTATGCTGGTATATAGATTTACAAATTAAAGTGCATATATGGTCAGTTTTGGTGGATGTGGTCAAATAATTTTGTTGTACAAGTCAACTGGAGGCATCAAAACTACTAAAATTTTGTAACGTATCAGTATTTTAAGTCAAAAGAGTACTTGCTGGCACCCTTAATTTAGGCGAACAAAAATTTGTTGTTATTATATTGCAATATTGCTGTCCATTGTCATGATTGTATTATACATTGAATCCCAACATTAAAAATAAGGCTGATTTACTATGCTGGTATATAGATTTACAATTTAAAGTTCACATATGGTCAGTTTTGGTAATGCGGTCAAATAATTTTGTTGTACAAGTCAGCTGGAGGTATCAAAACTACTGAAATTTTGTTACGTATCAATATTTTGAATAACATGAGGACATGATGGTATCCTAAATTTATGCGAACCAAAATTTTTTGTTATTATATTGCAATTTTGCTGTCCATTGTCATGATTGTATTATACATTAAATCCTGACATAAAAAATATGGCTGATTTACTATGCAGATATATACATTTACAAATTAAAGTGCAAATATGGTCAGTTTTGGTGGATGCGGTCAAATAATTTTGTTGTACAAGTCAACTGGAGGCATCAAAACTACTGAAATTTTGTTACGTATCAGTATTTTTGAGTAAAAAGAGGACATGCTGGCACCCTGCATAGTTAAAGGTATAACTAACAAGGACGTATACACCTAACATCAAATATACTTCTTTTCAAAAATATACATAATATGATTGAATTTGATCTCGGAAAATATGTATATTCAGTGCCTGTTATCATTGTAACCGAGATCGTTTTTATAATAGATAGATTGTCAGATCACAGATAAATTTGTGTTACGTTCTGTGCGTACTTATTTTCAAATATTTGTATTTAATCCTGTTCATAAAACGGAAGTATTAATTTTCAAATTACTTTATTTTCGATGTTTATACTACGAAACAAAGATATTATTTTTTTTTAAATCAACGAAGAGCAGTCCTGGTTACAAGTTAACTTAGTGTTGAGCAGACCAGTCAAAAGTTAACTTGGGAACAGGTCTGGTTTTGATCGGATTTGTCCAAGCAGAAGTTAACTTTGTGGCAGGACCGGTTTCCAAGTTAACTTATGTTAACTTTATGACAGGACTGGTTCCGAAGTTAACTTATGTTAACTTATGACAGGACTGGTTCGAAGTTAACTTATATCAATAGCGGACCTGTTTCCAAGTTAACTTTTTGGCAGACATAAAAACAGTCCTAGGACCAAGTCCGCTTTTCAAGTTAACTAGATTTTGGTCCTAGGACTGGTCAGAGCAGTCCTATATTCGGTCACAGGTTAACTTTGACCAGTCCAAATGACTGGTTATCAAGTTAACTTGCTGTACAGGTTAGGAGTGCACCCATCTGTACTATGTTTGAGCAGTTATTATAAATTTGTATGTATGTGTAATTTTTTTGGTATATTTGGGTATTCAAAATATTCTATCATGCATTATTTTTCTATGAACTCATAAATGACTTCATAAACATTTTTTCTAAAAGTTGCTACCATTTAGAATAAAAATGAATTGTGCTTACTTGTTTTCTCTCAAATTGACCACATTGTGTGATTCAGTTTTCTTGTAATTTGTTGTATGAAATGATTATTCAGCCTTCATGTATCAACATTTTATGTCACCTTTATCTCAAATACATAGATTTGCTAATTTAATGTATTACATTTATATATAGTGTAACATTATTTTTTTAAATTCAATATACGTCGATAATAAACATTGAAACAGGTATGATATTTCTGGTTGTCCACTCTTGTAAGCTTTCCCTTTTTTTTGGAACTGAACATGTATTTGTAATTCAATTAGAATTTGCTTTACTGACATAATTTATAGAAAAAGTCTTTTTTTATTATATAAATATGATCTTATTTATTTGTATCCTTTTAACCATCATGACCATGATTATACTTTATTTAAAAAATATCAGTATAATTTGCAAATAAATATTGAAATTTTATTGAATTAATGTTTTACTATGTGCATGAATGAGTATAAACCTGATCAAACATATTTCAAGGGAGATAATTGACCTGAGTTTAATGTGAAACAGGAATAATGGGGTATTCTTTAGTGAGCTGTAGTTAATGCAGGTATGACATCAAATAATAGTCATCCTCTGGACTCAATAAAGCCTGATGCTGTTTTTGTGATGTCTGGTGTTACACATTGGACAAAATTGGAAATATTTGGCATAACTATAAATACTGTCTATGTTTACATTCTTCAAAAACCTCAAACAAATATCTTTGCCACTATAAAACACATTATTCATTTTTTCACATACATATACAAACAGGACATACATCCATACATGTATTTTACTATGTTGCTAAAATAAATGTTTCAACCAATAGATCTCATTAGTTGATATTCACTAGATAAAGGATAGGGTTCAATCTTTAGGTCAAAGGGTCAAATTTCAAGGGCATGCAGAAATGAAAGTAAATAAATATGTATACTAAGTACTATACTTTTAATTCATCCTACTTTTATCACGTTTCAATTACTTATTTTTCAACAAAACGAGAGAATTGTCGAATTTCAGGTCCAAAATTACCTTGACCTTTGACCTTTTGATCTCAATGTTGAAGTTATTTCTTTATGTACTGCAGATCATAAAGTTAACAAAAACCCACATGTCATAAATTTATTTCCCACAACAGATGAATTGCAGATGAAGCAATTCTTTTAATAAAGATTACTTTAAAAAAATGACAAAAAAAGGGATTATGGTATAGTTTTAGCTCCTAAAATTACTTGACCTTTGACCTGTTGACCCCTAAAGGTCGAAACCAAGCCTTGATCCTTTGGATATCATTAAATGGTCTTTATTAACAAAGGTCATGAAAATTATGGGACCAATAGGAAGATACACTTTTGAAAATTTAGCAAAAAAGGAGATTATTGTCCTAGTTTAGCTCCTAAAATGACCTTGACCTTTGACCTTTTGACCTTTACATGTCATAATTATCAAAGTTAATTATTATTATAAGTTTATATAAAGTATATTGAGTTTTTCTAAAGATTTACATAAATTATACCAAATAACATCAGAACAGTGATACCAATTCTCCATTTAGGATCTGAGACCTTGACATTATAAATAAAAATTCTCGAAATCGGTACGGTAAAAGTTTCTAATTTTTTTTTTTTTAGGATGCAACAATATGTAAAGTTAATTTAAATGTCAATTTTGAATGCTCTGCTTACATATTTACTTTTGAACTGGTGAAGATATAAGATTGACAAATTTTAGAATGTCCCCCTTTTTCTATTATTAGTAACAATAACACTGTTCTAAAAATAGAAAAGCAAATTTTCTTTTAATTTTTTTTTGTTTAAGGTTACAAGGTTACATGTAAAGTCCCTTTTGAAAGAAAGATTGGTAAATTATACTATATAGGTTTTTTTAAAATTACATACCACTTAAACTCCTTATTTGGCATATGAGGACAAAAAAGGGGGGTCACTGTAACCCAGCTCTGTTGGAAACCTGAAATATTTTGCGGATTTTTATTTCATATTAAGAACTCTTAGATACCCCTACTCACAATCCTTGATAAAAATATAAATTATTTTGCTAATTATGGGCCGAATACCTTAACTGGTTATATTAATTGAAAAAAAAACAAGTTCAACTAAGTTTAAATTAGAAAATATACAAAGGAGTAAACCGGGATAGACCGCTTATTTGCATTTTTTGCCCCTAAACTGAGCATTTTTATAATATGTTTAAAATATTAACCTATTTAAAAGAAAATAACTTAAGTAACTTAAAAATGGGCTGTTTTATTTACAATAATATGAACACTCATCATGTAATATCACCATGAGTTCTTCACAAATTTAGCATTTTATAATAGTTTTTAGACGCTTTTTGACTAAATTCAAAGTGCCCACAATTGAGTTCAGTCTTAATTTTTTAAAACATGTTCTATTTGATAATGATTCATAAATGTGAAAGCCTTGTACATTCATGAAATCTTTTTCCAGAAAAGAGGAAGATTTAATAGTTTTGTGAATTTCATAGAATTGTGCCTCTTACCTAGAAAAGTGCTATATTTTCTATATTATGATACAGCTTTATGCCAAATATAAAGAGACTACTCCTAGAAGTTCCTGATAAAACTGCACCTGAAATTTTGTGACGCTGACATGAACTAGTTAGTTATTCCTATGTCAATTTTGGGGGAACAATGGACATAACAGTATTGTTAAGTTTCCTCCGAGAATGTAATCTCTAGCAATTTGAGGCTTGGGAATAAGACATGTAAAATACAGTTGGCCAATAACTACAGCTGAGACAAACACAAATACTTCAAATTGCAATACAATGTGTTTCATAACCACATGTAATAACCAGATACTCTGCAGGGCGCAGCTTTATACGACCGCAGAGATTAAACCCTGAACATTTGGGGCAAGTATGGACACAACATTTAAGCTTGATATCACTAGTAGCACGATTTCAGTCTGAAACGGTCATTTTGGTCTGATCATATCTTAATTGACTGGATTTACCGCTAGAGGAAAACGTCACGACTTGTCAGATCGTTAAGTTACCCGTTCCGATCGATAGTCTCATTATGTAAATCAGTCCGTTAAGGCATGTCAAGATCAATCAGACTGAATCTTCTAGCGAGCTGTTTAGATCCGTTACGACTGTGTCAGACCAAAACAGACCATGGATACAAAGTTACGTCAAGATGTTGTCAGACCGTGTCCAGTCGTGTTCAGATTTTAATAATTTGGACACAAAACGAGTTAAACTTTCCCGTTGGTTATCAGGGGTTGCTCCCCTTTTAAGAATAAAATAAAAAATAGAAAGAAGACGGTTTATGTTAACTGAGAGTCTAATACGTCCCTTTAATCATGTTAATTAAATAAAAAAATACTCAATTTGAATTCTTACTTCTTCCTATTTAATAATTTAACATTTTTTTTATATATTTTAAAAAGTAGCTCAAAGACATACTGCTGCACAAACCGCCGCGAATTGACTAAAAAAAATTAACAGATTGCCGAAATAACATTTATTTATTGAATAAAAGCACCTGAGCCTTTATATTTTATGGTTAACAAGTGATTGCAATACATGTTTATGCAATTACAGACTGAAGTGGTGAAAAATGTGTCATCTTGACGCAACAGATCATTTTTACACTCTTATTAAATAATTACGGATGTCGGCCGTGAACACTTGAAAACGTAATCTTAATATGTTTAATTAAATTTAAGATGTAATATTTTTTAATATTGTAAATGAATGCAGTCTCATTTAACTTTTAATGTTAGCTATATAAATTGCATTTGAGTATAAAATTTGAGGCAGGGAAAAACTATATATCTTTTATCGTTTTCCGTTTATTGTCTGTTCATTTTTGCCAGACTCATGCGTTTGACTTTCCATCTTTATTTTTAATGTGTCTATAATTCGAGAGCCTCAATAAAACAAATTATTACATTCCAGAAGACTGCGTTAAAAAATAAAGTTTGAATATTTATATAGCAGAAAAAGGCTTATGACATCATTCAATTTACATATTTGAAATAGGTTTGATAAATTATCAAAAAAAAGTTTATACGTCAGTGTACCTGAAGTACATTTAAAGACCAGGTTAGTTATATATTACATGAATACAGCATAATAAAGCTGGTTTAATTTGAATTACTATCCATTAGGGAAATTTTCCGACGATAATCAATCAAATCTGACAAGTTTTATTAAAAACGGAAAATAATTCTACGCCCGTAAACGATTTAACGTTACCGTACCCTCTTTATTAAATACCTCTCGCATGTCGGCAGTGTTTGTCAGCGCTTCAAATCTGGCAAACTTTTTTGCACAAAATCGTTGACATGGTAGATGGACACTGCAGTACAATATTTATAGCTGAACTGGAAATTACAATTGGTGAGTAGAACATGCCTATCAGACATGAGAATAATCATTGATCCGGCCAAGAAATTGAACAGTTGAAGGGAAAATGTTTACATTTGTTACATTTGTGCATACAGGTATGAATCGACTTTCTAATACACAACATTCTTGCACAGTAATTTGTTCAAAGGCAAAGTAAGAATTTGGGCTAGTTAAAAAATTGTTCCTGTGATTGGACCCCCTCCTTTTTTTTGGAAGATCAATGCATGATTTGAAAAGGACTTGGGTACATATAAACTCTGGTTTAAATCCCCCTTTTATAAAGGGCTAGATCCACACCTGTTTATTGCCTAACATGTGGGGTATTCACAATGGTTTGGTTGTGCGGGATGGCCTATTACAAGACCTAACCCCCTGATCGAGTAACCCTACATATTTATAGAACAGAACATATTTTATTTCCAATTCCCTAAGGGGCATACAGAGCATACATGAATAAGGGGAAAAAAAGAATATTGATTTGCATAGATACAAACATTTTTTTGACATACAGATACAATACAATTACTAACTCCTATTCACTTTTATAAATTTACCAACAGCATTAAGGACCTGATTGTCTTCACAGTTTAATAAATAAATAAATTTATGCTGATTATCAAGTATAGAAAAATTTGGAATTCTTTAAATTTGTATTGTATGTCTAATAATGTATTGATAACTGTCACGTCCTAAAATTTGCATGAAATATTTGTCACTGGATTTTTTTATAACCCATAACCAATCAATCTTCACATGTTACGATGATGATGTACTTATTTATATAGCCACTGGTGGGTGATGTACAATAATTATAATTTATCACATATTTCATGTATTTGTAATGAATACCTTGAGTTTTGCATATGCAATAACCTCAAAATTGCATGGGGCAAAACAAGAGTATATTAATATTGTGCCCCGATTCCAAATGATGTGACGTCATTGCCTCCTTAATGCCACATTTGTGATAAAATGTTTAAGATTTTACATTTTATGTTTCATTAAATTGTTATAATTGACCTTTTTTTCTCTTTTCTGCAGAACTGAAATATGTGATAAACAGATCATAACATGTCTTTTCCATATTGGCCCGGGTATTATCCCTCGACCCATATCGGCCCTCGGCTAAAGCCTAGAGGCCAATATGAGAGTCTTGGGATGATACCAGGGCCAATATGGAAAAGGGCATGTTATAATCTATACATACTAATTGCTTTGTCATGTTTGTAGTAATATTCAACAAATTATATTTTAAAATAAAAAAGTATTATTAAAAGAATTTGATGAATTATTATTACTACAATTGTGACAAATCAAATACATGTAGTTATATATATGAAATAGTATTAATGCTATTGACTTATTTAATTTTAGATACATGTAATAAATACTTAATTCTTAATGTATATTTTTTTTGTAGATACGATATCACATTGGTTTGAGCATGATTCCCAGCCAGATTATGAAGGGGCATATATATCATGTATACATAGGAAATATATATAGTGTCACTAAATTACTCAAATACGGTACCTCATTTGTACCTGTAGCTGTAAATTGTGAAATGGTGGATTCATTCATAATTTTGAGTTACTTATTGCGTTTGGAAATAAGGTTGATAAAGCTAACAGCATTATGCCATGATGTTGATGGGATGTTCTGATTGTACAAAAAAGAAATAGCAAACTTGGAATTCATAGGAAAAAATGTAGGAAATTGGAATAATGGAAATTCATGGTTTTTGTGATTATCTTGCAATCATTGTCAATACTAAAAGTGCATCATCATGATCATACATGTATATATCTGAATTCACCTTGGATAATTATTCATTTAAAATATTAAAGAATTTGGATATAATAAGAATTTCTATGCTGCCCTTGCTACTGTTGGCTACATGTACCACCATGGTGTGTTAAACCTTCTTGACCTTCCATGAGGGTCTGTCACAGTCCGTCACTATTATTTACTGTCATATGCATGATGATGGAAGTTTCACCAACCTAGACAAGCTTTACAGCCCTGGTACAGTTGTTGGTTAGAGTCAAATGACAGCTTGCTGTATACATTTGTAGTTATAATAGTCTGAATGTACAATGATGTATCTTCATGTATTTTGATAATCTTCTAAATTACTGTTCATTCTAAAACTGGCATTTTATACTAGTACATGTACATGTAGTAGTCGAACATATTAAACAATACATGTACTTCAAAGTATCATTTTATTTTGTCTCGCCTTACACGAAAGTCATGAAAGTTGGTTGTATGCAAGAAATATATATGTATTACAGTCTTAGGGGGATGATGTAAGCTACATTTATAGAGCTTTACATTTTAAAAGCTAAAAGAGCTGGATGTTTCTTGTCTTGTATTCAGATACATGTACTAGTAGCTAATATGTTATGATGTTTCAGTCTGTCATTATATCATCATGTCCATTGCTGCACTTGACCTCATTTTCATGATTCAGTGACTGCATGTAAAATATACTGTTATTTAATCAGTGAAGTGATCTCTTATACTGTACATTTAATTATATGTAATCATGGTAATGGATACCTTTTATTGTATATGAGTATCTTGCAAGGTCTACGTGTCTATCAGGTTAGGTTGACCTGACCTTGACTTTATTTCATGGATAATTTAAGTGATTAAGGTTATTTCAGTTTAATACAATGTTAACATGGTTAGTATATAAAAAAAAAGGATGTGGTACTATTGCTAATGAGACAACTATACACAAAAGACCAAACTGACACAAACATTTACAACTATAGATAACCGTACGGCCTTCAGCTATTAGCAAAGCCCATACCGGATAGTCAGCTATAAAAGGCCCTGATAAGACAATGTAAAACAATTCAAACCAGAAAACTAACGGCCTTATTTATGTAAAAAAATGAATGAAAAAACAAATATGTAACACATAACAAACAACAACCACTGAATTACAGGCTCCTGACTTGGGACAGGCACATACATAAATAATGTGGTGGGGTTAAACATGTTAGTGGATTAAAGGTTTGTTTCTCATATACTTTGTAATAAAATTAGAGACTGGAAATGGAGAATGTGCCAACAAGACAACAACCCGACTACAGAGCAGACAACAGCAGAAGGTCATCAATGTTTTGAATTGCTATTAACTACATTGTACATGTATAGGATCACTATTTTTGGCATATGGAACAAATTTAAGGTGAACATGTTTGACATTTTTTATTAGCTGATTTCATCTGACTCTGACACCATTTTCATGTTTTTTATGTTTTGTCTGTTTCTCTGTTACCATGGTTTCTATAAACCGTTAACCATAAATTTGGGGTATGGAAGAACTGTAAAGTGTACATTATTTGTCATCTCTGTCTGGCATGTTTGTTTTGACTGGACTTTTTTTTAATGGATTATTGATAATGTAAAGTATATGTGATACTTATAGACTAGTAAAATCTTCTTATTACAGAATTTCAATAAAAAAAATTATGAATAAGGCCACATTTTAAAGAATGTCTGTTTCCCATCCCCATGGTCTACCCTTGTAAACAGACCAGGAAGGTTTGAGGTTAATTTTTTTTTTAACTGGCTGTCATAGCATGGTTACATGAATGGATTGAATTGTCCAGTCAGCGCATCCTTTGAGTTGTTTGTGCTGAATTTGAGTGTATTTTTTGAGATGATCAATCCTTTTGCCTTCAACACTTTTCAAAAATAGAAAAGATTATTTTCATGATTTTTGGGAACGAAAATAATTTCGATTGTTTATGGAACATAATTTGTTGACCCGGGTGGGGGAAGGGGAAACAAACATAATTTTTATTTTTGCCTAAGGAGATATGGTATCAGGGCCGCCACTGGGTTTGAATTTTGATGAGACGACTATCATAACTATAAACCATAAACCATGTAGACCAAGTGATTTTCTTGTTAGCCACTATATAATAGGTCACTGCACACCCTTCAGCAATGACCAAAAACTTAAACTTCATAATGAGACCCTATAAAAGGCTCGGTTTGGAAAGAGGCATCTAACAGAGTTAATGTAAAAATTCAGACGAGAAACCCAACAGTGATGACAACTTGGTTTATATAATACTAGTATACAGGAGCTACAAACAAACAAATATATGACAAACCGCAATCAACAAAAACACTACAGACAAAATTAACGGGAGATTATTCAAACATTATTTATTTACTTATATTACTTATATGTAAAGTAAATAAAATTAACTTGTACAAGTATTACCCCTGACGTTCAGTGAAAATTGTTTTCAAAAACCTAATTTGTCCATAATTCTTTTATGTAATAAACTTTTTAAAATAAATTCAGACCTTCCCTTGTCTGATCACCAGCATGGCTAAATGTATTACTCCCAAATGTATTGTGAGGTGACACGGCCAGGTATTCAAACGATTTCCTGTCGGACTTGCATAGTTCATGCATAGTTTCACATCTGAGCGTATCCATCAGTGTACACGACTGAAACTATCATTCAGGTGTATAATCATTTGATAAATATATACATCTCTGTCTTGCGTGGCTGATAGTGATATACTAGTCATTACTGTTTATAAATAACATTTCTGGTGTAAAGAATATTATTTATAAAAATCTAAATAATTCCAAAAAGAAATTTGATAAAACAAAAATCTGCTTACACATGCATTTTTTCCAATGGTAAATTTGGGGACAAGTAAGTACTCGTTGTCAAAAGTGAAGGACAGTTTGAAATTTACAAGAAATATTGATTTAACAAAAATATACGCACTTATCGACCATTCTTTTATACGCTTTGATAGAAAGTTACGAAACTATAGATAGTTGCAATTTAAAATTATATACATTTTTACATTGAACATGCACAAGAAAGAAACATGCATTTTGTTTAATTTGGGTTAACAGTTTTGTAAATAGACTAGTCCTCGTATGACAACAGTATGTTATCATGGGATGTCGATGGACTATTGTATACCAAAAGAAGAAGAAAAGAACAAATTTGAATTAAATATATGGAAAGCCAACGGGGTCAAAATTGTTAATTCGTGACTTGTCAATTTGTAACTTGTAACTATGTGATTTGTAATGTAAATTGATGTTTTGTAACTGGTCGATTCGTTAAATGTCGATTTGTAAATTGTCTATTTGTATATTGATGTTTTGTAACATGTCGATTCGTAAATTGTCAATTTGTATATTGATGTTTTGTAACTTGCCGATTTGTAAATTGTCAATGTGTATATTGATGATTTGTAACTTGTCAATTCGTTAAATGTCAATGTGTGAAATGTTGTATTATGCTAACGATCATTATGACGACAGATGGCGCTCGGTATAGAGCTCTTCTTATGTGTATAAGCCTCCTGTAAGTATGTGTACCGCCATATGGAATATATACCAAAGTAATTTAAATCAATTCTGTACAGCACATATGTATAAAAGAAAACAAATAGATAATTGCATTTGTTTGTTTTATATGGCATGTATACCAGGAACTCGGTTATATATAGAGGTGACCTCAAATAAACATGTTTGTTTACGAATGTACTGGTCACCCAACTGGCCTTGGATGGCGGGTTTGTCACTTCCTGTATAAAGGTATATATATAGATGTGTCGCTAGAACGGGCTTCCTCATCAACTTCGCAAATATAGTATTGTCACTTGGCAGGAAATTTCTACTCAATATTTAACCGGGTCAAAATAAGACTAAATACATGAAATATAAGACGGGGCTTGAAAATTTATACTAATATTGTCATGGGCCGCAAATTTTTGACTAAATGTATAATGGGAGAAATGTTTGACACCCATTATTCCTTAATATTATAATCTCAATATGAAAATTTCAGAAAAGAATGTAGTTATCTAATGATCTTAAAAAACAAGAAGTAAATGGAAGAAACATATTTATATATTTTGCCCCTGCATGAGTAATGAAGATAACAAATGTTTTATCATATCATATTAATTTGTACTTCACAAAACAAACTGAAGTGTAAACATATTTTAAATGAGTCACTTATTTAATTTATACTATATATCAAAACTGTAATAAAATCTAAAGAAATCAGAAAACTAAACGAGGACCTAAAATGGACTACCAATATTTCCAACGTAGCCAAGAAGGCAAACTAACACTAGGATTCCTGATAAGAAATTTGAGATATTGTTTATCGGAATGCAAGTAAACCGCATATATACTTCAATGGTCAGGTCAATAATGGGATAGCATATGGTCAATAGTATGGAACCAGAACACATCTACAAACATCAATATTAAAGCTTGAAAAAACTTGATACAGCGACAACCTGCGAGATTTATAACAGGAGACAAATCCAGAGATTTTGGTTATGTCTCTAACACGCTCACCATGCAAACTGAAACTACAAGACAAACAGACAAGACGCTCAACCAGAAGCTAATATTTCTGTGCGAGCTGGTCCAGGGGCTGGTTTCTCAGTGCTATAGAACCAGACAATTAAAAAAAACTCGTACAAAAAGAACACTGAGTTGCTGTCAAGGGCCCGATTTAACAATTATCATAAAATTGAGAATGGAAATGGGAAAAAGAGACAACAACCCGACAATAAAACAGACAACAGCCGAAGGCCACCAATAAGGGTCTTCAATGCAGCGAGAAACTCCCGCACCGGAGGAGTTCTTCAACTGGCCCGTAAACAAATATTTATACTAGTTCAGTGATAATGGACGTCATATTAAACTCCGAATTATACACAAGAAACTAGAATTAAAAATTATACAAGACTTTCAAAGGCAGGTGGCTCCTGACTTGGGACAGGGGCAAAAATGCGGCAGGGTTAAACATTTTTTTCTATCTCACACCCCCCCCCCCTTTAGTACATCCACTTTTAAACATAGTGACGCCCTATCCCTTTGACTTGTCAGAGAAAAGATCTCACCATCTCGCTATTTGCATGACAGAGGCAATTATCTTCAATATAGTTACACTAATTTTATTTCCCCATGAAAATATTTGCACATGATTTTTGGTGTGTCCCAGGTTATGTACTAGGTATTGAGTAGATGGTACATGTAGCCTGGGATCCTGACTTACTGCTCTACAGAAGAGACAGGCGGAATACAGCATAGTTTGTGAATTGGATATTATGATTATATTGTTACAAATTCATTGCAAATGATTTTTTTAAATTCATATGACATGCAAATTTCAAAACAAATAGCTTTATTGATAAATATCGTGAATCATTTCGGTTAGTTCGATTCGATCGAAAAAAATATTAGATTTGGTAAGGTTGCTGAGCTATAAGGAGGTGTGGCACCGGTTGGGGTTCATATGGGGTTCATATGGGGAGGCAATTATCTTCAATATAGTTACACTAATTTTAAACCAGCTACTGAGATCGAGAGCTCGTGAATATTTTGGTCTTTTTAGTTGTACATTTTTATAGAAAAGGAAATCTGGTAGCGGCAATTTTTAAGCTTCTTGACCAGAACTATCCAGGAAGCATGTATATTAATTTATATATGTTAGCCCTTTCCCCTCCTGTCAGAATAAAATGGTCCGATAATAGCATTTTAGTATTAATTGAAATCGTTTATTACTATAGTATCTGGTTTTTTCCAGTAATGATGTTGCCTTTTATAGCCGACTGTATGGTATTCTCATTGTTGAAGGCCGTAGATTGCCTATTCTTGCTTACATTGTCTTTATTTGAACTTCGCTTTGGTGGATAGTTGTCTCATTGGCAATCATACGGTTTATTACTACACCTCCTTATTGTATTTACCTGAATAATCCAGTCTTAATATACCACTGACCAACGACTAGTTCATTAAACTCGCAATTAGGATAGATCGATAACGTTGAGGGAGGCTAAACTAGTCGGGATGCATTTTTATACAGTTTAATCCGTTCTCGAACGAAAGTCCACGTCAGTAAACAAAATAGAACTGGGATCCTGTACACATGCAATTTTTGTTTTGTTTTCTGTTAGACGCATATGCTGTAATTAATTGATTAAACTTTCTTAGGTTTATATTTCATATGGAGGTGCTCCTACTTACAGGATGCTTATACACCGAAGAAGAAACCGAGCGCTATCTGTCGTCATAATGATCGTTAGCATAATACAAAGATGACATTTCACACATTGACATTTAACTAATCGACAAGTTACAAATTCATCAATATACACATTGACAATTTACAAATCGGCAAGTTACAAAACATCAATATACAAATTGACAATTTACGAATCGACAAGTTACAAAACATCAATATACAAATTGACAATTTACGAATTGACAAGTTACTAAACATCAATATACAAATTACAAATAAGCAAACATCAACATACAAATTGACAATTTGCAAATCGACATTTGACGAATTGACAAGTTACAAAACATCAATATACAAATTGACAATTTACGAATCGACAAATCGGCAAACATCAATTTACAAATTGACAATTTGCAAATCGACATTTAACGAATTGACAAGTTACAAAACATCAAAATTGGCAAATCACACAGTTACAAGTTACAAATTGACAAGTTACGAAGTAAGAATTTTGACCCCGTTGGCTTTCCATATAAATACAGGTCGATATTTAACTTGTTCTGGTTCGTCGAAGTAATGGACAAAGTAAAATCACAGATTTCTATTTAAATAAAATTGTTCTCGAACAAAGGAAGGAATTTGTCATCACAATTTTTGGGTATATATAATGTTTTATAATGTAAACATCGTTCTTAAAGTACTGTATGACAAATTTTCTGTTCCGACATGCATGTTATATATATGTCACTGGACGTCCCAAGGGATGTGAATATTTTGCTGGAAAAGTATTGAGTATCAAAGTTTCAAATTAATTTCGGGAGTTATTTTCTTTCTTCGTATATGCAGTAACAGCAAAAAGAATAACTTCACTGCTTGTCCGCTAAATACATGAAATAGGGGTGTTCTTGCCAGATAAAAGACTTATCATGCTTATAGTTATATAAAAAAATAGAAAATATGACATTAAATTGGTTCTGTCTTGTTTTTTGTTTAATCGACAAGTTTGGTAAAGTTGGATACTAATAAATGAATTGTTGAAATTGTATATTAATATTTATTTTCAGAATGAAGAAGTATTTTCTCAAGTGTAATTTTTTGGTAAATAATAAATTTCACACGGTCACTGGAGCAATATATCGAATGTTCATATTAATAAGTGACTAAAATATATATATATTTTTAAATATTTATTTCACATTTATATATAATTTTTTTAAGTACGTGTTGAAGTTTGGATTTGTTGCTTTTTTTTTTTTTTTTTTTTTTATTAAACTCATCTTGAAATTGGGCTGTGAAAAGTCCGGTAAAACCGAAAATTGAATCTAATACTTCGTAGCGTTTTTTGTCGTTGGAACCAATTTTATTTTTCAGGTGATCGGAAAATTATTTATAATGTGTATTGTACCCGTATCTCTATACTGTTTATTATTTCTTACAAGCGTGCTTGAATGTGATGACAGGCGACGACGGACATGCGTTTGAAGAATAGACTGGTATGGAGCTGGAACACTTTAACCAGTTTGTTTCTTGTGGTGCACTTTTCATAATTTATTTTCATATATGAAGACATTAAAAATCGGGAAATTATTTTTATGCCCCACGTACGATAGTAGAGGGGAATTATGTTTTCTGGCCTGTGGGTCCGTTTGTTCGTCCGTCTGTTCGTTCGTTCGTCTGTCCATTCTTTCCGCTTCAGGTGAAAGTTTTTGGTCAAGGTAGTTTTTGATCAAGATAATCAAGATTCTTTATTTCTTAAACACCATAAAGATACAATGGTACAAAGAAGTTCATCAAAAGTCATATAACATAACACAAACACACATGACAAGATGAGATGAAAATATCAAATAATACATGATAAACAGTATAGTAAAGAAGAGTGGTGATTAACCAGGAAGACTCACTTGAAAAGTTATAACCCTGATAAATTTGTACAGCTTTTTCAACTTGTTTTTAATTTTTAACTGAAATAGTTTTTCAAATTTTAGAAGTCATAGCATCGCAATCTGACCACACTCTAACTTATTAGTCATTTAGTTGGCGCAAATCAAAGTCGTGCACATGTGGCAAATAACTTTGTCGGGAAAGAAGTAAAACAAAAACAAAATGCCATGCTTTTGTATTTTAGAATTTAATTTAAAAATAAAAATTCTAAATCTGTTTAAATCTGTATACATGGGGAAACATGAATCGTGCTTAAGATTCTTTCTAACTTTAATCCTATAACATCATGAAATTGACATCGTAATTATTATTATTAATATACTTTTCTTTTTCGGCGACGTAACCTGGATATGGGTGGTTGTCGCCATTGGAAATATGTGCACTTACTCTGTTAAAAGTTTGTTTTCATTCATTTGGTCAAATTTACTTCTCATGCTAATTATATAATACAATGTTGTTTCTCGTCTGCACAAAAATCTTTTATTTCAAATAATTTTTGGCAAACACCTTTGAGAGTCTTGTTAGATTTGTATTTTATGATCTCTTATATTTTGGATTGCTGGTGGGTTTTTTTTTGACGAATAGACTACGGAAAAATTCGAAAAACTTTTAATTTGTATTTGTTTTTAGATTTATATTTTTTCATCATAGCTGAAATTTATTGGGAAATTTGCATCTCGAATTAAGAGTTTATAAACTTTTTCAAATGTTGAATACGCAACCAAATCTCATATGTATTATTTATGTTTCTGGTAAAGGCGTTTGATTGGGTATTAGTTTGAGGTAGGCGTGTTTTCGGTAACATTCCTCCAATCAACTGACCTAGCCTATTTGACATACATGTGTGCACTGATGCGTGTACATTGGCTATTGTAACGGCACGTGTGACTGTCTCACATCGGAATCTGTCGTGCGTGACCAATGTTTATTGTAGAATTTCTTGTCATGTGGTCAAATTATCTGGCATACAAGTTTTAAAGGCTAAAACTTAAATTTGCATTTTGAAAGATTATTTTCAGAAATAGCCCCGATATACTTTTCTAAAGTGTTAGAGAAAAACAAGACTTTTAAAGACCTTAAAAGAAAGATGCATATCAACAGAGAATATAACCTGAGAAAATTATACTAGTACTAGCATAATAGTCAAAGATATAAAACATGAATTATATGGCTCTGATATTAACTTTAACGTGTTTTGGAAGAAAAAAATAAGGGTCCGATTATTTGAATTACCTGATAAGGACATCTCGATCACCACTTTTGACAAAATATTATTGCATGAATTTTTAATCGATCGCTGATCTTTAATTTTAGAAGTGACTTGTGACTGTTATAAACATGCAGAGACATTTCGACGCATTCTGGTTTAAGTTTAAGTATACAATGAACACACTATAGTTATACATTTGCCTTTGAAATATCAAATTGACAATCACCTTTCGGACAGACTTGCTTTTTTTCTTTCTATTCGTAAAAAATATCATTCGTTCATTCAGAGACATAAATTACAAGTTATGTGTCTCTGGTTTATTATATTGGAACACTTCAAAAATGATTCAAAATACTATAAGCCTGTATGGTTGTTACTAGTATTTATTTCAGGTTCAATGCCCCCTTAAACACGTAAATGAATTGTATATTTAATTTGAAGAATTGTTTTGAACAAATTATCATTTAAGGTCAGTCAAACCCAAATTCAATAAAAATGAGTGTCATTCGCCGGTTTTATTTTCTTTAAGCGGATTTGATCTGAATTTTAATTGATTCAATAAACAATACTAAAATTTACTTTCAGTATGCATATTTGAAATCTAAATAACACTTGGAAAATAATTTTGAACAACGAATTTGTCCAAATTATGCATTATAAAGAAATAAACTTGATCGTTTAAATCTAACCTGGATTAAACTACATGTAATTATTGAATTTGCATACTTATATGTCAGATGTTAAGCTACATATTTCGAAATAGTCCTGAAATTGCTAGAAGACAGAAGAAAGTTCAGAAAGCTCAATGTGGTATATTTTTTACATATAGAGACCGCCCTTCATTATTTCTGCGACTTAATGCTCCCTATTATTGGTGAAATTTAAATTATGATTTACGAATTATTAACAACAATGTAGCAGTTCCCCGCGTCATGATAGACATGATATAAATATAACCAAACACCTTCCCCCCCCCCCATCTTCTTCTATTGAATGGGATTTAAATCCCGACATATGGAAATATAAAAGCAGCCACCCTTCTTCTGTGGTTGTAGTGTTAAAAAACTTTATATCATTCATTGTTATTTCCGGGCCTTTTATAGCTTACTATGAGGTATTGCTCATTGTTGACGGCCGTACGGTGACCTATAGTTGGTAATTTCTGTGTCATTTTGGTCTTGTGGAGAGTTGTCTCTTTGGCAATTCTTTTTTTTTTTTTTTATATCTATTGTACACATTTTGTTTGTGTCTCTGGTATAGTCACCTTAAAAGGGTTCCTTAATAGAATCTTAATTGTCAAAATGACTGGTTTTGTGCTTATTTTCATTTCAAATACCATAGATGAATGTAAAAGGACAGACAAGGAACAACCAATGCAATGCATATGCAATGTATTTAATAAATTTGACCAAGCAATTCTACAGGAAAGCTCAAAGTGATTGTACAGGAAGGCTCCGAATAATTGTACAGCTAACTTGCAAGCGATTGTATAGTCAATAAAAATATCTGACACGGAGAAAATGAATATATTTGGCACCTTTTTATTGTATATTGTAAAATAGTCATTTACTTTTTGCGTTATGGATCATTGATTTTGTTTCCTGTTGCCTCGGTTGATTACTAGCACGTGCCATTGAACTCAAGTATTTTAGCTAAAACAGAAATTTTTAATTTACGCCAAATATAACAGGTGCGGATCCAGATTTTACTTTAGATTAATATAATACGAGTGATTTTTTTTCGGGGAGGGGAGCTCAGATCATCATTTCTATTTATGCCAAAATATAACAGGTGCGGATCCAGATTTTACTTTAGATTAATATAATACGAGTGATTTTTTTTCGGGGAGGGGAGCTCAGATCATCATTTCTATTTATCTTTTATTTTTATACCATTTATCTTTATACTGAATATTTGCCTGCCTTAAATGCATCAAATATTTGCCACTGGATGTAAAACAACCAAACAATCAATCAATTTGTTCTTTATATTTCATCATCTATATATTCTTTCTATCTTTATAAATGGTGACCTACAAATGTATTCTTATCCTCACACATGTACATGATAATTTAGACAAGAAAATACACAACTTTTAGAACTGTATGCTTTTAGAGAAATGTATAAGTCCGAGATTCTGCTCCAAAGTAGATCTTGTGAAAAAAAATCGCATTTGATTATTGGCAATAAATTTTCCTGGACCGGAGGAAATAAGAGGGGAAGGCAATACAATATTCCGTTTAAAAAAAAACAAATATTGTACATGTATGGTATTCAAAACAAATTTAGCCAGTTTTTTAAATATGGCCTTCAACAATGAGCAAAGCATAGTCAGCTATAAAAGGCCCCGATAAGACAATGTATTTAACAATTCAAACGAGAAAACTAACGGCCAAAAAAAAAATGAAATACATTAAACATAATATATTTGTACCTATTCTTTAAAAACACAGATCAGAAGTTTCACTTGTAAATCAATCTTAATGTGTATTGTATTATAAACTAATATAACGTACTATTCTAATCAACATGCATGTACATGTATTTTACATTAAAACTTATTTTGCAGAGACATTACACACAGGTGTCAATATTTACACCCCACCGATATGTTGTCATTAATCGCGTATGCGGACGTTTGTATGAATTAACGGCCAGTTTTAGAAGTCAAATCAAGCTTTGATTCATTTCCGCTCTAGACAAGAAGTGTGTGTGTGTTGGGGGGGGGGGGGGGGGGGCTGTGCCCCCGGTCGGGTAATCTGCCACTTGTGCATATGGGTTAGACAATAAGCATCAGGATATATATATATATACACTAATTATTTGAATGAAAATCTTTATACGATAGTACTTTATAGTTTAAACACTGTCTCGACTAAGACTGAATGCAGTATCATGATCAGCTTCATGGACGTTGGCGACCTTGGTGGTCTTTAGACGCACCGTTGTGTAAAATGAATAATTGTTTAATGACATGTTGTACAGTGTAAAGCTATGATAATAGAAGCGATTCCGAGTAAAAAGGACAAAAATAATAATAAAAAAACCAGCTCCAACGGTAATAGTAAAGTAGGACATATCAACAGAATACGAATTAAAACAAAAATACGCATGTGTTAATTTTTATTGATTGTCTCGTTGGCAATTATACAACATCGCCTTTTTTTAGGTTATGTTTAAGACTTTTCCGTTTCTGATTTTCAAATACAAATATGTTCTCAAAGGGTTCACAACATTTTAAGGTTAAATGTATGGCAAACATGTTTATGTGTACCTATATAATTACCATGCGTCCTTGCAATTTATAGTTAATATAAATAAATAAACTAATATTTATTAAAAAATAAGTAACATATATAGACGAATAATTTATTAGTTTCTCCACAAACTACAACAGTAATAAAGAATCAACAGAGAATTTAATCTTTAATTACTTTTTTTCTATTATTATTCATACTTCAAATACATATATAATTAATCTAAAATGCACTAATCAAGCAGAAGGGGCGTAACACGTGGTATCATACCGGGATACTGAACGGATCTAAACATGGTCTGACACTTTTGAATGTTAATTTTGAGATTTGATCTGTTTTGGTCTGACACGGTCTTAACGGATCTGAACAGCTCGCTAGAAGATTCAGTCTGATTTATCTTGACATGCCTTAACGGACTGATTTACCTAATGAGACTATCGATCGGAACGGGTAACTTAACGATCTGACAAGTCGTGACGTTTTCCTCTAGCGGTAAATCCAGTCAATTAAGATATGATCAGACCAAAATGACCGTTTCAGACTGAAATCGTGCTACTAGTGTATAGCTCTGAATTTGGATTGGGATTAAATAGTTGAAACAACACAATGAGTGTGGTCTAAGAACTTAAACTTTAAAACTTAAACAAATTTAATTTAACATTTACCTATTATGGTCCAATTTCCAAAATCTAAAAGCATGGTTATATTCAGCATATGATAGAACTGCAAGAATTCAATTTTTTTATGGAATCAAATAATTTTCAATTTTAGACCCTTAAGACCTCAATTTTGACCAATTTGATAACCGGTCCCAAATATCAAAAAACTAAATACATGGTTAGATTCAGCATATTGAAGAACCCCATATATTCAATTTTGTTGAAATCAAACACAATTTTATTTTGGATCCCGATTTGGACCAACTTGAAAACTATGATAAAAAATCTTAGTACATTTTTAGATTCAGCATATAAAAAAAAACCAAGAATTAAATATTTGTTAAAATCAAACTAAGTTTAATTTTGGACCTTTTGGACCTTGATGTAAACCAATTTGAAAACAGGACCAAAAACTAAGAATCTACATACCCAGTTAGATTTGGCATATCAAAGAACCCCAATCATTCATTTTTTGATGAAATCAAACAGTTTAATTATGGACCCTTTTGGCCCCTAATTCCTAAACTGTTGGGACCAAAACTCCCAAAAGCAATCCCAACCTTCCTTGTATGGTCATAAACCTTGTATTTAATTAGATTTCTATTTACTTAATATACTAAAGTTATAATGTCTTTGGATGACGACGACGATGACAACGACAACGTCATACCAATATGGGACCAATATTTTTCAATGTTTGCGGTTGTATAAAAACAAATATACACAGATAAATGGTTAAACTGTTGAGCAAAAATACAATTACCCTACAACGTCCACTTGTATTTTTTGTCCATCGGATGAGTTAAGCCTTTTTGAACTTATTTTTATAGTTCGTTCTTATGATTTACTGTTATACTTTGTCCTAGGTTAGGGGGAGGGTTTGGATCCCGCTTACATGTTTAAACCCGCCACATTATTTATGTATGTGCCTGTCCCAAGTCAGGAGCCTGTAATTCAGTGGTAGTCGTTTGTTTATGTGTAACATATTTGTTTTTCGTTCATTTTTTATATACTTAAGGCCGTTAGTTTTCTCATTTGAATTGTTTTACATTGTCTTATCGGTGCCTTTTATAGCTGACTATGCGGTATAGGCTTTCCTCATTGTTGAAGGCCGTACAGTAACCTATAGTTGTTAATGTCTGTGTCATTTTGGTCTCTTAATTGTAGACAGTTGTCTCATTGGCAAGCATACCACATCATCTTTTCTATATTGTCATTAAAATGGTAAGATTTTACTGTTTATATACATGTGATATTATTGTGGTCTACGGTAAAAAAAAACGTGCAAAATGGTATAAATACAAGTTTTTAGTCATGAATGAACATGATGAAGGTATTAGCAAAAAAGAGTAAAAGTATGATAGATCTAAAAAAAAGTTTCACATAATAAAGTCATCAATATATATTTTAACTAAATATTTAACAATTTTGCAGCATCAGAGTTGAAATTTTTTTGATAGAAACAAGCATTCAACGCGTAACACATGGCAATACATAGTCCCCAACCCGTTAAAAATTCATTGTAATGAAACAAAAATTTGATCGCTAATTTGTCATAATGTAAACTACATAAACATTTCGAGACAAAATCTTCCAGCAAAACGTAAAAACTTGTTGAATTCTGACTATCTTAGTGAATTTGCTATGTCCAAAGACAACAACTCTGCACACAGTTATCAGACTGGAACAAAATTGAATCACTAAATAACAAAGAAAAGAAAAAACATTCAAAATGTCATTTTGTCTTAAAAAATGAGTTATTTCCGTTTGAACAGAAGTCTTCTAATGAATAAGTAGTTCATCAAACATTTAATTCTAGAGAAAGGGCTTGAACTGAACAAAGAGAAAAGCTTAAAGCGTGAATAATGAATTTGACCTGTAACTTGTCATGATAAATTAATGAACCAAATATCAAATCAAAATCTACAAGCACAAAAAAGTCTGATTTGACGAACTGACTGATAGACAGACTGACAGACACACAGTGCAAACCTAAGTCCACTTAGACGTTACCCGTTAAGGGACTAAAAATCACAATCTCAAAGTATCAACAAACAGGAAAGAGAAGCTATTTGGAGAGGGAACATTCAAGATAAGTTTGGAAAAGCTTTTGATTTTTGAGGTAGGGTTACCTAAAATGTCTTTCTTTTATCTTCATTTAATCTGAAATATTTATCAAAAACTTTTATATGGCACATTATAGATGCAAACATAATGGCCACATTTTTTTTTACATACGCTCTCATAGACAAAATTTTCTAATCAAGACACTCAATCAGGGATTGGCCCTATACTTGGTTGCATTCCAATCAAAAGTTTCAAAGAGGAAGATTTTTTGAAGTACTCGTATGTTCACAACTCTGTTTCATATAACAAGCTTTTTAAAAGATTGTCATCAATTGAAAGTATGTAAAAACCAGGTGCTCCGCAGGGCACAGCTTTATACAACCGCAGTGGTTGGACTCTGAACCGTTGGGGCAAATTAAATATGGTCACAATGTTCAAGCTTGATGCTGTATGAATTTGGATTGTGATTGAATTTTTGACCAAAAAAAAGGTTTTTGTTACAAAATAAATGAGGTCAAAGATCAACAAATCTATTGCACAGTACTGTGCAATTGAAGATTTCTTCTTGAAAATTTTCAAAATTTGAAATTTGAAAAATTTTGAAAAAAAAAGAAATCCCTCAATTTTTTTTAACAAATCCCCCCAAAACTTATTGAAACCCCCCTTTCAGCAATAACCCTTAAAAACAATCCCATCCTTTCCTTTTAAGTATAGAACCTTGTAGTACAATTACAGAGAGATCATATACATGTACCTTAACCCAAGTTATTGTTTGGAAACTAGAAATGTGCTTCTTTTCGGCCCTTTTTTGGCCCCTTATTCCAATATTTTTTTGGCAATTAATACAAAACTAAATCCCACTCTCCCCTTTGTTATATGGAGCATCGTGGTACAATTTGAAAGAGACCCATACAATAACACACAAGTTATCGTCTTGAAATTTGAAAAATGCTTGTTGTTGGCCCCTTTTTGGCCCTTTATTACTAACTTTAAACCCATGACCCATTTAAAGAAATCCAAACCTTCTACTTGTGGTTTTTAACATTATGATACAATATCAGAGCAATTGAAATACTTATACACAAGTTATTATCCTTAAACTATAAAATGCTTGTTTTGGGCCCCTTTTGTGCCCTTAATTCCTAAACGGTTAAGACCATCATCGCCAAAACTTCCTTTTGTGGTATTGAACCATCTGAAAAAAAAATCATAAGGATATATACACTTAAACTAAAGTTATTGTCCGGAATATAAGTCTACTTCGATCAGTTTTAGTTAAAATGTTAAGGGCCAAAAACTATTACAATAGTGCATTTTATAGATATTTGGGAGCTTTTTTTACTAACTTCACATTATTTGCCAGGCTAATTTTGTTTACTTGTCTTAGAACTGATATGCACCTTTGAAAAAATCCTAAAAGTTTTAAAAAATTAATATGATCTTGAGAGAAAACACCTACTGAGTACATGTACTACATGCAAGTTATCTAATACATCTGTTGCACGAATCTCTCTAGTAACCTGCCAAAAGGTAAAAAAATATGTCAAAATGCATTTTTTCTTTTTTTTTATAATGTTCTTTGCAAAATATAACAAGATAATGCTATATTTAAGAGATATATCAATTATTCAGACCTTTAAAAAGCACCTAAATTTTGGTGATTTTGTTGCATTATTTTTTTATAATTCACAAATATGCAAATAAGGTTGTTAAATGGAAAATAGTGTGAATTAACCCAATTTTTATTTTGATTTTAACTCCTAAATACCCAAAGATTTTGGAAATATATATAATGTTGCAAAGTTATTACTACCAATTTGGACGAAATTTGAGATTTTGCATGGTTTTATGGCAGACTGGCTCTTAAGATAAAGTAGAGACTAAGATTTATATATTATTGATCAAATGACAACTGTATGTATGTGTGTGTTTGCATGTAGAAACTTCCCTTGGTTAGGCCGATAAGCAATGTGATAAAAGGACGATGGCTTTTACAAACTTGCAATATTTGAATCAATAATATTTAGTTGTAAAATTACTACTAATGGTACTACTCACCGATAGAAAGTAATTTTGAAATTTTGAATAGGAGTAGAAAAGAAGCAAAATGTGAAGAATTATAAACATATTTATGTATAGTGGATTGGGAAACAAGTAATGCAACTTATATCAATCACTTTTACTTTCCGGCTGCTTATTCTGGCTTATAGCGGCATTAAACTGTTTTTTTTCAAAATCTATAAGAATATCTTTTAAGTGCAAGAAATATGGCTCCGTTTTAAACACGGATCAGTCTATTCTCTATCATCGTTTCTTAAGATTATCATAGAAGTTATTATACAATTATATTTTATTTTCATTCGAATTAAAATCGTACCAAACAATGATCTTCCTAGTGTTATTACATGTGTGTGGTGTATTTGATTTTTTACTTAAAATATATTCAAATATGGTAATGTCGTCTATTGAAACTGCATAACACTATAACACACTATACTATAATTTCCTGTTCTATAATTACGCCTTCACATTTTTGGCACAGGAATATTTTTAGATAAATTTAGAAAAAAAAAGTCCTGTTTATAAGATTCACTGAACTCCTGTTGGTCAACACTACTTAGAACAAAATTTGTCAACAATAGTTCCTTGTTTTGACAGAAAGAGTACATATTTGTAATACATCAATTTTCTTTTTCTCATTTATTTTAGCTGTTAGCGTGCCTAATTCGAATGAAAACCAATTAGAAATCGTACAAACACATATCTTCCTAGTGGCATTATGTGGTTTATTTGATTTATGACTTTCAATTAATTTAAATATGGTAATGTCGTCTATTGAAACCACATTACAGTGAAATAAAATGTATTATAATTTTCTGTTTAATATTTAAAACACCTTCATCATGTTCATATTTTAGTCACTGGAATATGTTTAGATGAATTCAGAAAAACTTGTCCTTGTTTATAAGATTCACTGAACTCCTGTTGGGCAACACTACTACGAAAAACAACATTTTAACAATAGATCCTTTTTTGATTGATATATTCAAACAATATAATGCATTCAATTTTCTTGTTGTCATTTATTTAAGCAGTTCGAGAGCCTATGTTAAGGTCAAATGGTTCATTTAACAGGTTAATTGATTCCCATACTCCATGTGAACAACTATCACACATAATTAAAAAAAGGGCATGTATTATTTCTTATTAATTGTCTTGGAAATAGCATTATATAAAAACAAACACAGATTATGAAATAAAATAAAAAAATGTATTAACGAGGTTTTTCATAATTAAGATAACAGTAGTTTACAGATTCAAAAATATCATCAACTGATAAGGATGACAACTTAAGGAATGATGAATGAACTAACTTAATAAATCATAAGAACTCCAAGCAATGTTAAACGAATATCAACACAAAAGTATATCATGCTATATAAAAAAGAAGATGGGGTATGATTGCCAATGAGACAACTATCCACAAAAGACCAAAATGACACAAACATTTACAATTATAGGTCACCGTACGGCCTTCGCCAATGCGCAAAGCCCATACCACATAGTCAGCTATAAAAGGCCACGATAAGACAATTCAAACAATTCAAACGAAAAAACTAACGGCCTATTATGTAAAAAAAAATAAAAAAATACAATGACCGAAAATTAAATATGTAACACATAAACAAACAACAACCACTGAATTACAGGCTCATGACTTTGGACAGGCACATACATAAATAATGTGGCTGGGTTAAACATATTAGCGGGATCCCAATCCTGGTACAGTGGTATAACAGTATAACATAAGAACGAACTATAAAAATCAATTGAAGAAGGCTTAACTCATCAGATGGACAAACATACAAGTGGAAGTGGATGCATGATTCACCCGTAAATCAAGCTCTGGTAAAAAAAGTACAACTGTGAGTAAAACACTGTTGGTTAAATGCCAGAACAGACTACGTTAGTTATCGTGCATGTCTAAGATTAATTGTGCATAAAATGTGGCAAACAGTTCTTTATAGTGATACTAACAATATATACATTTTCGATTTTAGTACTTCTTTTTTATGAGTCTGTGTATGCACTGTTTTCGTAACTAGTATACCCAGATTAGTGCAGTCACTTGAGTATGGACGATCGTTTCATAGAAATTGAAATGTGTGAACGCAATATGTTTGAGCAGCCGATCGCTTTACAGTCGGACACCCGGTTGAAATAGAACAAACAAATCGAAGCTCTTTTTTAGAAAAGGCGATAAATGCTTACTTTGATGTTTACTTTAGCATTGTACAGTGATAACAATTTTAAAGGTATTAGAAACAAATAAAATGACAATTTTCTTCCCAATTACGATGTGCTTTATTTTAAAAACACCATTAGCATAAGTTTTCAATTTATCTAGAACATAGTTAAGCAGAACAATTAGATATCACGTCGACGACATCGGTATCTTTTAAGTTGTATGTAGAAAATGCATAACCTTCGATTTGAATTTTTTTTTACCACGGACGGAAAACATATCAATCTAATAGTTCAGTAGTTTTCGTGTCTGCCCTTCCATTATGTAACTCCAAAAAATCCAAAAAAAAAGGATAACAATTGTATCAAAAAGGGAAACTCGAATGCACATTTTTGTGTAGGGCGTGTTAAAGTTGAATATTTTGTCTTGATATCGTACAAAGCAAGAATATTTCATACATGATTCTATCATTTTTATATATCAAAGCTACAGGTTGACTTTATAACATAAAAAATCACAGTGCTAAAAGATGAAATATATGGGTCAAGTGAAATATCTATCTAATGAATCACAAAAACAGAGTAGGTGTGTTCGAATAGCTGTGTGTTTATTAAAATTACTTGACGACAGTCTTTAAAGTTGGATGATGAAAATGCATATCTTCGAAAAATTATAATTGTGTGCGTGTGATAACTAGGGCGTATAGTCTTCAACCACTAAACAAATCTTGTCTGCCCTTCCACGAAATATTTAATTAGATTTTTTTTGAATGTTTATGAATTTTCGAAAATTCCACCTGACAACCGATCAGAAAATCAATACAGACAAGATCATTAACTGATGCTCATTTGCTAGTTTAAACATATGTATTTATAAAACAACTGACATATAAGGATCGTAATGGTGTAATGTGAATAAATTTATCGGTTTCCAAGAGCAAAATTGGCAGGGCGTCATCCCTACAATGGCTTCCATTTCTATGATTGTTAAAATGAACTGGCGTAATGAGGAGATGATTTTGACTTCCTGACTGTTATACTGCTGAGAAATGGAACGTTGACAATTGCAATGCCCGATTCTTGACCTATTTATAGAGAATCAAGTTGTAAATCCGTGCCAATAGCTATATTGTACAGTTTTGTTTCCGTAGTGAGTTTTCTCTACATTGTTATCGGTAATATTTAAGATACTAAATATACAGACAGTTAGCAAAGCGTTGTTTTTCTCTTCTTCAATTCTGTTCGTGGTCATTCTTATTAAGTAGGACTGTTCAATTACGTAACGTCACATTTGCACTATGGCTATCATTGAAGCAGATATTCCACTTAGGTCAATTTATTAGTGATGACGTATGTAAAACAGGTAATTTCAACTGTACAGTTGGGTGCAGACCAAGCATTACATGTAAACGGGCCATAAAAGATAACGCGGCGTTTACTCGCGTGTTCTTAGCGTAAACGTCGCGTTAACTCTGCGTTAACTGCGAAATTTTTGTAGACATTAATACTAAACGGGCGTTTACTTTCGCGTTTACCTCCGCGTTAACGCTAAAACCGCGCGTCTTCTAACGCGAAAAAGGCGTGTCTTCTATTTAAAAAAAACGAAGTAAACGCCCGTTTACTGTATGTAGTAAACGGGCGTTAACGCAGATTGTCCTCGTATCCTGGATACACTGACCTAATATATCACATGATAAGGTACATCAAAATATTCATCTGTACATTTTCGATCAACATATTGACGATTGCTTTTAATGAAAGTGAGTCGATATTTGTACTTTTCGAACAGAAATAAAAGCTATTAATAAATAAAATTGAGAATGAAAATGGGGAATGTGTCAAAGAGATAACAACCTGACCGTAGAAAAAACAACTGCAGAAGGTTAACAACAGGTTTTCAATGTAACGAGAAATTCCAACACCCGGAGGCGACCTTCAGCTGGCTCCTACACAACTATATACAAGCTCAGTGATAATAAATAAATGTTTATATTTCTAATAAAAAGTGTTTTTCAATGTTAAGGTTTAAAACACATATACGTAAAATATTAAGTCATTTTAACAACATAAATAAATGTACAAATGCACAGGACGATTATTTTATAATAAACACAATTAGTTGACGCGAAACGTAAACGCGCGTTTACTTTCAAGTGCACGTAAAAATACAATGGAGAAATCTGTAGTAAACGCATGTTTGCTTTAACATGCACGTAAAATTAAACTTATGAAATCTGAAGTAAACGTTTACTACTGACTAAACGGATACAGAGTAAACGCGCGTTTACTCGAGTAGACATGAGAAATTTCCATTTTAACCGCGGTAACGTAACGCGAAATTTAAAGTTAACTAACCAAATATGTGCACGACGCATTTACTTTATGTAATGCTTGGTCTACACCAAACTGTACACCTTAAATATCTAGGATTAATAATTTTCTGGTAAATAGAAAATGCATCTCATGGAATTCATGATAAAGGTTTTTAACACTGGAATATTGTATTACATGTGAGATATGTTCTTTGTATGCCAGCGAACATTCGAACAATCTTCTTTATCAACTTCTTGTTGTAACTCGAGATCTGAGGACCACATACTCCTTCTGAATATGTGTCCTTGACGATATCCCACTGACAATAAAACACTATATCCTGGATCAAGTGTCATCCATTTAATTGGTTTTTAATCTAGTGTTTTCATGTTTGTAAGCGACAAGGCTGGACAATTCACGGATCAAAGTGCAGTCCACTGGTAGATATAACTGATAATATTATTGCGATAGAAGTTAACCAATTTTTGTATCATTTGAATTAATCAGAAGTTGGAGAAGTGTATCATTGATTATATTAACAAACATTTGGGTAAACTTTCCACAAATGCAAAGATTTCCATCACCAACATACATTCAAAACCTCACCGTTTTTATAGAGTCGTAATGACTAATTGCCTTTTTTTTCTAGAAATATATATATATAATTAATTAACGGTGTTTCGGGATTTTTTAGCCAAGTTTTATTTTAGCAAGGGTCCCTTCTCAAAAGTCTCCCTATTAAAAAGTCTTGTTTTTGCTAGGTGCTCTTTTAAATTTTTACTGCGTTTATACGCAATGATAGGCATCTGTTTAAATATTGTTTTACAATATTCATCTCTTTGCAAAATTTGCCAATGCTTCTTAATAGCTCTGTTAAGATTTATATAACTGTAGGGTTATATTTAGTTACTAGTGTAAGTGGAATTTCCCTTTGTCTAAAATTATGTGACAGAGTACTGCATCGTTTAATCTTGTTTTTCACATCTTTAATATGTTTTGCAGTTTCCAACTTATCAAAGCCTCTATCTATAAGTTTATTTCAAAATTTAAAAGAGCACCTAGCAAAAACAAGACTTTTAAATAGGGAGACTTTTGAGAAGGGACCCTTGCTAAAATAAAACTTAACTAAAAAATCCCGAAACACCGTTAATTAATTAAATATATATTTCCAGTAAAAAAGGCAATTAGTCATTACAACTCTATAAAACGGTGTCAAGTCTTGATGTTTAAGAATGTATGTTGGTGATGGGAATCTTTGCATTTGTGGAAAGTTTACCCAAATGTTTGTTAATTTCATTCTGAGCGCGACCGGGCATATTATTCATACGATATTTGTTTCAAAAATGAATACATCCTTAGTTAACTTATTATAACTGTTACATTTTTAATATGTACATTTCGTGTCCGTTCATTCTTGATTTTGATGCATGTTTTAATCTAATAAATTCTTAAATTTGTCTTTTTCATATATACATTCAGTCAATCTCAACGTTTTGAACTGAGTTTGGTAGGAGCGCTTTATAAGCGTATTATCATTTTTTTTTTTACCTCGAATTAAAATAAAACACATATGAGTTACGATCCCTCTTGTGTGTGTCTTGCATTAGATAAGTGTTAACGATAAACTTATATGGTTAGCATTTTGTTTAAAAGTACAAACGTTTATTATATAATAAATTGAACACCAAACTGTTTATTGATTATCCATCAAGTCAAAAGTATAACGAAAACAAATATGTGCAGAACTCGCATTTTATTTTGCTTGATATATAAGGGAGAGTTACGTACATATATGTGTACATTACAGTAGAATAAAATAACCGAGTCAGGAGCATACTGCCACTGTCAGTCTTGTATGATTTTCACTTAACTCCATGCATATGTTTTGGAGGTTATTATGACGTCAAATTTTACTGACTTGTATACCTTTTTTTTTTTTTTGGGGGGGGGGGGGGCAGTCGAGGCTCACCTCCGGGACCCGGCTCTGTCTCCCTGCATTGAGACCCACTAGTGGTCTGATGTTGTTATTACCAAATAGAGATGCATATAATATTTCAAAGTATACTTTATCATACGAATCCTTTTTACTTTCTAAAAGTTTAGATAGTTCAGGTTGTTATACCTGATTAACATATGTTAACAAATATTTTGAAAGAGGTAAACATGGATGTATCCATTCTTTAGGGAAACAAAAGAAAAAAAATACTCAAGGTTGTTAAAAAAGAAATAAAAACATAAATTCTTTAATTTCTACACAAATATATTTGAACAAAATTTGAAAAAAATAGATAAAAAAAGTTAATTTTATGTATATAAAAGTTTAAATCAAAATTAAGAAATGGAAAACTACTTAAACTGTCAATCTTTTGAAAAGAGAAGTAACATAACAAAAATGAGAATTAGCGATCATAATTTAATGATAGAAAAGGGAAGACATTTAAAAATACCTAGCGAAAACAAAATTGCACGTCCTGTACAATGCTGTAATACAATGGAGGATGACGCCCATTTTATTTGATACTGTAAAAAAAATGATAAACTAAGAGATAACTTTATAGCAAATGTAATTTAACGTATGCAAGATTTTATGTCCTGGCAAGAAAATGAAAAAAATAAATATATTCTTTGCCCATCAATCTCAAAAGAAGTAGAAAGCTTAGGGTCCTATTTTAAACAGGCATTAGCACTGAGGACAGGAGACTCTTGATTTATTTATAAAATATATTTATATATCATATAGATAGATAGTTTTGCTTTTTTACTATGAATGTTTTTATGGTTTTGTTTGTTAAATGTATTTTGTGTATGTTTATATTATTTGTCACAAACTTTTTGTTCAGAGTTTATATGACAATAAATATTTGAATTGTTATTTGCTCTTCGATATGGTTGTTTTCTTTTTCACATTTTTTCATCTCCATTCATAATTCTTATTGTAGAATAAATGTTTGCATCATGCTCCTTTATCTGAGCGTCAATGATGAGTCTTCTGTAGACGAAACGCCTTGTTGGTATCTTTAATACATAATTACAATACACAGTCAGGGGCGTTACTTAAACAAGTTAATTTTTTTTAATTACTTATAAAAGTATTTTTTTTATTTTAAAAATAATAAAATTACTTACTTGAGTTATTTTAATTTTCAATAGAAACATAGACTTAATGTAGTTTTCATGATTTTAAACAACATTTTATATCATAAAATTAAGAATTTATCTGATTTGAGAGGAGTATAGAGATAAAGGGTTGCTTTGAAAATAATGACAAAAATATTACTTGAATAAGTTATTTTAAACATTTTTGAAAAAAATAGCAATTACACTTATCTTTGGCACATATGTAATTGATTAAGGTTACAAATTATAAATAACTTCAGGTCTTAATTAATTCACAAGTATCTATCTATTTATATCAGTCTATCTTCAAGATTTTAGAGGAAAATGATAATTTAATAGTCCCAAGAGACCAATCTTTGAGCCAGAAGCGTCGGTATAAAATATAAGTGCGTCGGAAAGTTAATTAGTGTTTCTGAAGAATTAGTTTTTATATATCAAGGGAAAAATAACCTGATAAGTGTGAAAAATATCTAAAGCTAGTAAAATCTGTATTCTTGGACACCTATAAAAATAATATTCAGAAAAATAACTTATATAAGTTCTATTTAAATTAGCCTCGTTTTCAACATTACTTGTATAGGTAATTTTATTTGTTACTTGTTTAAGTAATGCCCCTGACTGATACACCGATAGTATATACAAATTCAAATACAAATACTAATTTCCATTTTTCGAAACTTAGTTGAAATAAAAAAATTATAGATTTGGTATATTTTTTTCAACTCCGATTATTTCAAACGGTACATTGTATTTCACAATTTGTAATTGATTGTATTTTGGGACATTTTGTGCTTTTACACTAGTTAGAGAAAGTAATAGAGACAGGACAACCCGCTTACATACACAATAAGAAATACAACAAGAATGTGTCCTAAGTACACGGATGCCCCACTCGCACTATCATTTGCCATGTTCAATGGACCGTGAAATAGGGTAAAAAATATAATTTGGCATTACAATCAAAGATCATACCATATAGGGAACAAGTGTTCTGAGTTTCAAATTGTTGGTCTTCAACTTCATCAAAAACTACCTTGACCAATAACTTTAACATAAAACTCCCATTTTCATTTTCTATGTTCAGTGGACCGTGAAATTGTGGTCAAAACTCTAATATGGCTTTAAAATTAGAAAACTCATAGCATAAGCAACACGTGTACTAAGTTTCAAGTTGCTTGGACTTCAGCTTCATCAAAAGATACCTTGACCAAAAACTTTAACTTGAAACTCCAACTTTCATTTTCTATGTTCAGTGGACCGTGAAATTGGGGCCAACAGTGTAATTTGTCTTTAACAATAGAAAGATCACATAATAAGCAACAAGTGTACTAAGTTTCAACTTGATTGGACATCAGCTTCATCAAAAACTACCTTTGACCATGTTGACCAAAAACGTTAACCTGTACTTGGGCGAACGGACGCACGGACGAACGGACGCACGGACGAACGGACGGACGGACGAACGAACGAACGAACGAACGAACGAACGCACGAACGGAGGCACAGACCAGAACACATAATGCCCCTCTACTATCGTAGGTGGGGCATACAAATCCTTGAATTCCAGTGTTATTCAAATATTGTCTACACAATATAAGATTGGCAATGACATGCTATAACATTGTTGAAGGAATGTGAATCAGAGTAGATTACCTTGATTTCAATTTAAAAGTGACATGAACTTACTATTTACAGTTGGGCAACCTTTTAACAATGTTACAATTGATAAATGACAGCATCAACAAATATCAATAAGGTAATAAGGTTAATAATATCTAAAATAAAGTGATTGCTTTAAATAAAAAAATATATACATATAACATGCATAGCTTTATTTATACATAACAAGGTATTGAACGGGAATAACATGTGTATTTATAATAATTTAGTTAAAAAGATAGGAACGTGTAATATTGTTCCCTCACAAACCAATTGGCAATTTAGTAAACAAATGTATGTCAACGTTATACATGTTATACCCAATATTGCTTGTTAATAAAAAGAAAAAAAAACATATACTTGATCAGGATAATATAAACAATTATATTATATTGTTTTAAGTTACAATACTATTTCATCTGAAATAACTTCGTAATTTTCTTGACTATTTCACTTCAATCCCAACCCTTTAATTCAATATTTTAAACATCAGTATGTGCTGAATGTATTTCTTAAAACTGCATTGAATTTATGTATAAGTTGTACACTTTATGGCCGAACATGCTTAAAGTTGTCTACACATAAAATTGAGAATGGAAATAAGAAATATGTCAAAGAGACAACAACCCGACCAAAGAAAAAAACAACAGCAGAAGGTCACCAACAGGTCTTCAATGTAGCTAGAAATTCCCGCAATTTAAAGACAATTTGAAAATGAAAAAAAAAATATATTTTCATAAAATATTTGAAAATGAACATTGGGCCATCTATTTCTTTTGAGTCTTTTGTGTCCTCTACAAAATCCGACTGCTACCATATTATCCTTGACAATGCAAGATTCCGTGAATAGATTTGGTTCTTCGTCGTATAATTTGCAAGCAAACGAGCTAGCCGGCTGGTAATCTTCGGGAAAAGTAGAAATTATAATCATGGTATGATGAATTGACAATAGTGTATCAATGCTAAAATTGTTGAAGGAATGTGAATCAGAGTAGATTACCTTGATTTCAATTTAAAAGTGACATGAACTTACTATTTACAGTTGCGCAACCTTTTAACAATGTTACAATTGATAAATGACAGCATCCAAAAAAATATCAATAAGGTAATAAGGTTAATAATATCTAAAATAAAGTGATTGCTTTAAATAAAAAATATATACATATAACATGCATAGCTTTATTTATACATAACAAGGTATTGAACGGGAATAACATGTGTATTTACAATAATTTAGTTAAAAAAATAGGAACGTGTAATATTGTTCCCTTACAAACCAATTGGCAATTTAGTAAACACATGTATGTCAACGTTATACATGTTATACCCAATATTGCTTGTTAATAAAAAGAAAAAAAAAACATATACTTGATCAGGATAATATAAACAATTATATTATATTGTTTTAAGTTACAATACTATTTCATCTGAAATAACTTCGTAATTTTCTTGACTATTTCACTTCAATCCCAACCCTTTAATTCAATATTTTAAACATCAGTATGTGCTGAATGTATTTCTTAAAACTGCATTGAATTTATTTATAAGTTGTACACTTTATGACCGAACATGCTTAACGTTGTCTACACATAAAATTGAGAATGGAAATAAGAAATATGTCAAAGAGACAACAACCCGACCAAAGAAAAAAAACAACAGCAGAAGGTCACCAACAGGTCTTCAATGTAGCTAGAAATTCCCGCAATTTAAAGACAATTTGAAAATGAAAAAAAAATATATTTTCATAAAATATTTGAAAATGAACATTGGGCCATCTATTTCTTTTGAGTCTTGTGTGTCCTCTACAAAATCCGACTGCTACCATATTATCCTTGACAATGCAAGATTCCGTGAATAGATTTGGTTCTTCGTCGTATAATTTGCAAGCAAACGAGCTAGCCGGCTGGTAATCTTCGGGAAAAGTAGAAATTATAACCATGGTATGATGAATTGACAATAGTGTATCAATGCTAAAATCTCGCAAATAAACCAGAAAATGTAATAGTGTATCACATATTTTGATGCTTCATAAGTACAAACGTTAATTCCCTGAAAGGGCTGAAATAAATTAAACAAAAATTATCACGAGTGTCGATAAGTTAAGACTTAAGACCAAGTACATACACAATGTATGGAATTCGGATTTATGTTAATTATGATTATGAATTTCTGTTCAATTACATGCAAATAGAAAAATCTAAAATTTCAGTTAGACATTTGTACTACATATGTTTATGTCATGTACCATTTCGCAAAGGATATGTATAATTATATATAAATACAAACACAAATAATTAATGCGAATATTTTTCAAATTGTATGGCATCCAGACGATACTATGGGTTTTTTTAATTCTTTTTCAATTGGGATTATTCATAAATACATTTCAGAAATGTTTTAATTGGTTAATTTTCGGGAAGTTTGTATGACTTAACTCTTGTTTAGTAAAATACGACAATCCAGACAAACGAGTTATACACATAGATTTTTTTTTAAATGCGTTTATATAACACAATTACGTCTACTTTCCGTTGTTGTTTGGTACTTTTCTCAAAAGAGACTAAATATCAAATGTATCGTGCACGTTTCCGTCATTCTCTCTTTCGCAAAAGAGAAATAAATATAAAAATACAGAAACAAATAGTTATTGGTTTTATTCTTCGCCTTCATGTAATAACTAGTTGTGTTTTTCTTTCCTTTTCAATTCCAATAAGTTATAAATGCATTTTATTAATTGTTTATTGGTTGTTTTTCGCAAAGTTTATATAATTCGAGGTCTTCTTTACGTAGATATTACGATTATAATCTAAATTGGAAATGATTAATGAATGGACTTTTTTTTATATTAAACTGTAATTGAATCTGAATTGATTGATAACCTGAATTGCAACTATTATAGTGAAACCAACTTACCATCCATGTACAGTTTAACAAAATTCTCACAATTTCCGATAGATTGATATCGGCAAACATTGTCAATAATGTATATGGTATAGTAAATCGTCTTAAAATATAGTGACAAGCATTCAGAATATTTAAATGAAAACAAAATGCATAGCTTTATTCGAAATATATAATGCATTGAACTTACCATTTCTAACCTTATTCGTTTAGCATTAAGGACGATAATATTCTTTTGTTTTAAATTTAATGAAGGACATTTTTCACATCCATAATTTTGTTCAAGTATAATATAATATCAGAATATTTACCCAAATATCACAGGCAAATACATTCTTGTACAATGCATTTTAATTTTATTAAAAAATTTCGGCCGACAATGAAACAAATCAACACGCTAACCTTTCCATCTACCATTTCAGTTTGGTTTGACAATTGAATTTAACTACCACTTAGTGCAATCTGTAAAGAAAAGGGTGAAGTATATATATATGATAATATCTATTATAATAAGCACACCTTTTATATATATATATGTCATGCATTTTTAAAACTTTCATGTTGGATGTTATTTATCAAATGACTTCAGACATATTCCTTAAAGCATTTTTCGATTTATTTAAATCTTTACATGAATATGCAAATCAGACACCTTCATTTAAATTTATGACTACTACCAAAAAGCACAACTTTGATGTATTATTTAATATCAACTTCTTTATCCGACAAATAAAACACAATTTATCCTGTTTTAAGTTTCTACTTCTTTGATCTATACCCCTGCTTTATTACTGATCTTATGATCTATTCATCTCTCCCTGATGTCAAACATGTAATGGAAGCGCTGCGTCACACTTAGGAGTGATGTATTAGCAAATAAACAGTGAAAATGTTGATATAACTTAAAGAGGTTTTTTTCGCGTGTAGTATTGTTATGTAAAAATTAATTTGTATAAAGTATAGAATATACTCAAATTATACGAAAAACGAGACTTGGTGAATCAAATTGACTTTACAAAAATTATCATGATATTTCTATTCAATTGAAAAAAACTTAAGACTTATCCAAAATTTCATTTTGATACTGATAGTGCAAAGAAAAATGTTACTTTGTTTGATATTAAAATTGTCTTTGTTGCCAATGCTACCACATTTTTGTATCATGATACTAACAGGGCAAAGAAGTATATTTGTTTGACTAAGATTTAATAAGTAGGTTAACATTACTTACCTTTTGTTTGTTCGCACAATGTTATTCATAAAAATGCAGACTTAAACAATAACATAATAACACATTACTTGTTTCCATAAAATTATCAACAAATGTGAAAAGATGAACGAGATGGAAAAAATTTAAGTCAGTTATTTCAATTTACAAAAACATCAATACTAATACGTTTTAGCAGTCAAGACAATGTAAAAGTAATGGAATACAAATGTACCTTTAAATATATATATGTTAAAAACATTGAATTAGCAAATTACATGGAACGCATTGAAGCCAACGTTAGGAAGAAACTATACATGTTCATTTGGTTAACAAGAAAAACAACAAATTTAAATACTGAGAAAAAGCTGTATTTATCAATAAGAAAGCAACAAGCAATTCAAAATAAACAATATAAACATGTAGAACAACAATAAAACTCCTTTAAACCTATGAAGTAGTAATAGTTTACAATATTAGCACGATTGACTGTAATGAGACTTTAAGTAGTGGTGATCTACTTTTAACAATTCTAAACTGAGTGAACACGGATTGATTCTTTCAAATATCATTATATTTCTTATGTGATGCTTGGTTACTTTCATAGACCTTTATTCCATTTTATTAAAACATCACCAAAACAATGTATCTTTCGTGCTGTACTTCAATTGTTAGGTAAATTAAAATACAGATACAAAACTAACAGATGTAGTATTCTTCTTTAAAATATTGAGACAAACGATGTATGTTCATTTAACGTTAATCAGAATGTGCGCTGTAAAACCAACATTTATTCCATTTTCAAACGCAAACGACCATTTTTCAGTTATTGTGACAATATACGTGATTTTAGATGGTTATTTACATACCTGGTGAATTGAACATAATTATACTATCAATCCTGTTGGTATCGTTATACAGAATAGTCGGCGTGGATCCTGGTGTTTTAGTTACCATTAACAACTGATTGTCATTTGTATAATATATGTAACTACCGACGAGACTGATAGCTAAGTAGCTTCTACTTATGTTTGTTGAACGTATTGTTTTAACATCAGAGCCATCGTCTTTACATGATTTCATGTCACCATCATAATTAATCCAGTACAGTCTGTTCTCTTCAGTGTCTACAATATGTTGAAGAACGTGGTGGATCAATTAGAATTCATTCTTACAACAATAACATGTAAATGTAGTTCAGTTATTTTATTTATAAATCTGGTGTTAACGTCACAATTGATTCACGTAGATTAACGACGAAGTAATTTAATGTAATAAATATTAACAAATTCTGTCACTTTTTGTTCCACCAACGTGTAGGTAACAAATATTTGATGAGCACTTCAAATGTTCTGAACACTTAGCCATGAACAAAAAATGTTTGAAACAATAAGACCAAACATCTGCAGAAAGTATGTCAAATGACGATGAGGACATATCAACAAATATGTGAAAGAATATGTGGTATGACTGTCAATGAGACAACTCTCCAAAAGAGACCAAATGACACAAAAATTAACAATGTCTGTCACCGTACTGCCTTCAACAACGAACAAAGCCCAAACCGCATAGTCAGCTATAAAAGGCCCCGAAATGAGTTCATTAATATACGATATTGCATGTGTTATGTCTGATCGTAAATCAATATGATATTATATTCAGTACCTGTCAGGAATTATAAAATGATAAAACACTTGCCAACAAATCTCCATGTTTCATATAAGAAGGCACGTATGAAGTTACATATAGTAAAGAAATTTGTTAAACAATGTATTGATATATAAATGCCTGTTATTCCATTTTAACTTTACCAAATAATTTAAATATGCTACTATGTTCATAAAGTATTTGTTTTATCTAGGATTATGATACTGACGTTATTATATTTTCAAAGATCGTTCTTCTAAACTATGCAACGTTCGTTCGATTAAATAAAGGCAACAGTAGTATACCGCTGTTAAAAACCCATTAATTCATGGACAAAAAACAAAATCGGGGTAACAAATTACAACCGAGGGAAACGCATTAAATATAAGAGGAGAACAACGACACAACACCGAAACGCAACACACACACAGAAACGGACCAAATATAACATCAAAACCAAATACATGAATTTGGGTTAGACAAGTACCGTGCTACGTCTTATCTCAATATCTCAAAAATAAGAGGGAAACACAAACGACTCAACGTCAAAATGTAACACACACAGAAACGAACAATATTATAACAATGGCCATATTCCTGACTTGGTACAGGACATTTTTAAAGGGGAATTAAAGTGGTGGGTTGAAACCTGGTTTTATGGCATGCCAAACCTCGCACTTTAATGGCAAAGTTAAATATAACATTGAAATGACAACATAATATTACAGGACTACAATACAAATAAATAGGAGAACATATGAGACATGAAAAACATGATTAATAGATAACAAAAGCATCAGATTTAAAATTCAATACGCCAAAAACGCGTCTTGTCCACACAAGACTCACCAGTGACGCCCAGATATAAAAGATCGAAAGTGAAAAAAAATACAAAGTTGTTCAGCACTGAAGATCAAAAGTTGAAAAGGTTTTGCCAAATACGGCATTGTTTGTATGCCCGGGATAAGAACATTCTTGTTATATAGAACAATTCATGCTATTGCAAACAGTAAATTTTATCAAATGAATATGAAAGGGATCTACATAATGAAACTGAAGTATTAACTAATTACAGAAATCTAAGCCCGAATACATAACGCCCAGATATAAAAGATCGAAAGTGAAAAAAGTACAAAGTTTTACAGCACTGAAGATCAAAAGTTGAAAAGGTTTTGCCAAATACGGCATTGTTTTTATGCCCGGGATAAGAACACCATTATTATATAGAACGATTCATGCTATTGCAAACAGTAAATTTTAACAAATGAATATGGAAGATACATACATAATACAACTGAAGTATTAACTTATTACAGATAACTAAACCCGAATACATGACGCCAAGTTCATTACAGCATAGAAACACCCGAATCAGTCCAGGCGTCAACGCAATTAAAAACAATGACGTCACATACGATTGCGAAAAGGCACAAACGTAATGCCACATTTGAATTTATGAAATTTAGAAACAGTATGACGTCACACATGAAAAACCATAATTCAGAAGTGAGATAGAATTATGATTGCTTTAAGATTATATTAGAACTAAATACTGATAATTCATTAAAACAAAATGCATATTGCAATACTTATTAATAGCAATTAACTGTAATTTATATATGTCCAGTTTGTTATAGAATCCAACTTCAAATGTAATTATCATGTTAATCGTACAAAATTAAAAATAATTAATAAAGGCGGTGATTATTTTTTCTATCCGTAACACCTAAAAATAATAAAAAGACGTCAACACATTTTGACAAAATCCGATGAGAATTACAAATATAACATTAACACATGTAAACTGAATACATGAATTTGCGATAAACAAGTACAAGACACGTCTTAAATAAATAAATACGAATTCACATTCAGCAAAACAGTCACAATCGGGAATAAGTCACGTTTAGTAATTAAAAGATTAGACGACATAATGACAAACCACAATCTACCATGTGGTAAAAAATGTCCTGAGCTAGTTTGGTTAAAGATACATCATATGGATCCACCAATTCGTGATGGTGTCAATAAAATTTACGGAGTGTTAATTTTAATCTGTCCTCCTCATAACTTTGTTGGAGCAGTTTCTCTGCGTAAGGAGCACACTCCTGTATATGAAGTCCGTATAGTGTGAACAAGCACGTGAATAACGTATCAATTGTGATATATAAACACCATACGAAGGGGCAGAGGGTATGTTACTGCTAAAACATGGGAAATTGATAATTGGGAAGTTGAAATCGTCCCGTCTATCATAGATTTTCGTGTGCAGTCGTCCATCTACGTCAATATTGAGGAAAAGATCAAGGTATGAAGCAGTCCTTCTAGTATCAGTAGTATCCTTACTTTCAAGTTCACTGGGATATATGAGATGAAAGTATTGGCTGAAGTATGGGTTGTTCAATGATAAAACATCATCAATATGTCGGAAAGTAAAATTAAAGAATTTCGCAAGGTGCTTTTTTTTTTGTCTTTAAGAAGGTTCTGAATAAATTCTGCTTCATACGAATACAAAAACAAATCAGCTTGCAGGGGTGCACAATTAGTACCCATTGGAATACCGACTGTCTGTTGAAATATAAATCCTCCAAACTCAACAAATATATTGTCGATCAAAAAGTCCAGCATTTTAATAATATCGTCTTCAGTATATGTTCTGGAAGATTCAGTGTGATTCTTTACGAAATATGAATTATTGTATCCCAAAACAAGAAATTTGTATCTACGATTCCCATTTTTTTTAGAAAAAAGCTCTGTTTTATGAGATGATGAAGTCGATCTTTCAACTGAGCATGGGGAATAGTAGTATATGGCGTAGAAAAATCAAAAGTTTTTATGTTGCTGCAAAATGCAAAGATTGTGATTGAAGGTTAAGCAGTAGATCTTTCGAATTTTTGAGAATCCACATCTGGTTAACACCACTGGTAGAATATATCTCCTCACAATATTTTTGCAGCCCATCTTTAACTGTAGAAAGAAAAGTAGTCAATATTTTAGAAATATGTTTAGTCGAACATTTTGAAGACCCAGCTATGTATCGTTCTTTATATGGAGTTTTGTGTAATTTAGGTATCCAGTATAATGAGGGCAAGTTTTCTTTGTTTTCTTTGATGTTGATACCAAAAGAAAGAAGGACAGATTTATGATTTTGTAAAATTTCATCCTTGGTAAATGATGTTAAAGAATATGTAGGATTACCAGTAGTTTTATCAATTCCAAGCTATTTAGTGATAAATTGCAAATAATGTTTTTTTTACACAACCTCCGGATTCTTGAAAGGGTTAGAAACTATAGTACTCATATTCCATCGTAGTTTGTGTATGCGCCTCTGAATGCATGATCGAATAGCTTTGATTCATTCAGACAAAGTATCCAGTTCGGGTTCGTCTGGTTCGCGCTTTATCCATTTTCTTGCATAGTCCTCAACTGCATCCATCAGTAACTTGAAATTCTTTTTCCAGTTGATGGGCTGCGGGATTCTATACTTTAGTCCCTTGGCTAGCAACTCTCTTAGTTGTTCATTGGTAACAATACCAAGATCACCAGTAATAATATGACCAGCTGGACTATAATTGTATTGAGACGATGCACATGAACAATTGTAAAAAAAGATTACAATGCAGTTCAAACCTTTCACCTACTTGATTCATGACTTACTTTAACTTGATGCATATAATCAATAATTATATTGATTTAAGAACTCATCCAATTGTCAAACCAGCTAAATTGACATTAGATAAAACATTTATCTGCAGAAGGATATAACGAGTTCAACAACATTCCAACTGACTCTATATTCAGAAAATTCCATATGTAACAAACAACGACTTTTAGCTGCCTCTTTACAAGCAGAACAAAATACATTGACAGTTCAAACTATGTACACGCTTCCGAAAGCTGCACAAACACCTTACACATATAAATATATTTCGTCTTCAAGTCTTCCACTACTAAACTGTCTATTTTACTTGCAAGTACATGTACACTGAGTACAATACAAAAATATCCTGGTAATAAATTGTTAAAAAAAGCCTTTGAAAATAGTGGAACTAATTGCTTTTGGAAAAACTTGCTAGATTGCATACAAATATTGGTAATTTTGAATCTTTTCTAAATTAAGATTTTTTGACCCTAGATACCACTTTATGTCGTTATTCTATAAAGAAAAAAAACACACCTAAATAAATGGGTTTTAAAAAGTCAGAGGTCAAAATATATATGTTCAAACTCTTTTAGGTCATTTTAAGTAAAAACAAACAAAAGAACTATGTCAATGGAACTCGCCTTAATACTATAACTGTATATCGTAAAGTTATCAGAATTCCAATGGGGGACTAACTGTGCACCACTTACTGCTGACCTGTATCTGTATTGTTATGAACTATAATTTATAACTAAAATCAGTAAAGCCTCATCGAAACAATATCTGATACACAAATTTAATAACACGTTTCTATACTTAATACATAATCCATGGGGGCTTGAATATATCGTGATTTTACCACGGGTTGTCCCTTTATGACAAATATTTTACCCTGAGCGATAGCGATGAGTAAAATATCGGCATCTAGATATTTTTAAGCCCCCGTGATTATTTCGATTCTAATAGGACATATACGGCAATTATTTTGGATCGAAGCGCTCTAGGTGGAGGCTGATATTTGTCGTTCCCATAAATAAACGCACTATTCAATTGGCGAAAAGGAACGGGACAAACTGAAATAGTGACATGCTTAAACTATTAACAAAAATGTATTTAGATAGTTTTGGATGAATTTAATGATAGTTTACTGAACTAGTATATATTTGTTATGGGGCTAGCTGAAGGACGCCTCCGGATGCGGGAATTTCTCGCTACATTGAAGACCTGTTGGTGACCTTCTGCTGTTGTGTTTTTATTTGGTCGGATTGTTGTCTCTTTGACACATTCCCCATTGCCATTCTCAATTTTATCATATGTCTTATATGTTTAAAAACAATTGGCTTATATCACATTTTAGCTCGTTTGTTTAAATTTTCTTGTTGTGATGATTTTCGGTTTCACAAGCGTATATTTCCCCGTAAAATGCTTATATTCTGACGTCTTTGTTCTATGACGTCGGGTACCTCATTCATTTGAATGCATATGCCGTCGAGTACAGTAGGAACAGCCCTAACAATATATTAATATTTTACCACGGGTGTGTCCCCAAAGCGTTTGAGGGATGTCATGTTAGAATGGCTCTTTATAATCACGACTTCAGTATGTACACTACAGATATTTATCCTGCTAAATCTTACTTTAAGGGAACATATATTTATTCTTTCGAGCTTCCCCCAGGTATGCTTGGGGGATGCTTGGAGCCTTTTAGAAAAGCTTATTTCATTAAAACACCATTAAAACCCCATAAATGTCAATCAGATTGAGAATCCACGCTAAGTTCAATCAGTAAAAAGCTCATATGAGCCTGTAAAAGATGCTTGTTTATAAATGTGATGTTTAAAAATATATTGGCAATACGTCTTTATTCTGTGTAGTTATTAATATTTTGCAGACATTTCAATGTCTTGGTAAAATGCCTTTTTCAACTTTCTGGATTAATTTACACTGCAAGCTATCAAACTGTGCAATACATTTGGGGGGGGGGATATAAAAGAAAACTTTCGATATGTATATGAAATTAAGAAAATTAAATCTATATATTAACTTTATTTAAACCGAATAACAGTTAACATAATTATTCTGTTTTCAATTCTACAACATTTAATGTCCCATGGAATGATGTGCATTTATATTGAGCTTTAATATATATAGGGCAAATAAACTGGTCTTATGAGCTTTTTAGAGAGCATTTGTAAATCTTTATTAGAATATATCGCCATGCATGTTCTATGATATAGCATTTAGCACTTTTTCTTGAATGTATTAAAGTGTACTATGAGTGAACTCTTACCACCGGAATTGTGGTTAATTGTATTTCGGTATTTGGAAGTAGAAGATTTAGTGCGACTTCGTCAAGTTTGTATTTTTTTTAAAAGTGTAACATTAAATCAACATACACTGGGATCTTTTCATTTGAGTAACATTCACATTACGGACATTGATTTGATTAATATTACAGAATCTGTTTACAGATTTTTGGACTTTGATATATTTCATTGTACATCTATAAATGGATCCTTTGCTAATGAAACAGGATTTTGTGAAAAATTCAAGAAACTAGTAAGTCTTAATATAGGCCATACTTCAGTTACTGACACTATTCTAATAAAACTTCTGGATTCTGCAATAAATTTACAATCATTGTACATAAATGATTGCTTGAATATCACTAATAGGTCTTGTTTACAAATATCATCCTTGAAATATTTGCGCAAACTGGTTATTGGATCCATAAACAACTTGATAACAAATGTAGGAATTTTGCAAATAGCAAATGGGTGTAGATTTTTAAGTATGTTAGACATATCAAATGGAATTATTATTTCTGGTGAGGACTTCATAGCAATTCTTTCATACCTGTTGAATCTTGAATACTTTGATGCATCATACTCTGTTATTTCTGATGATGTCCTTATTAATTCTTACAAGACACTGGCAAAATTGACAAACATTAGAATTATTATTTTGTGTTACACACTTGTTACTTCCAATGGAAAAAACTATATAGAAAATAAAATACAGAATGTCAAAGTTCTTATAGATCCGAATACACTTGGGTAAATAATGGATAGTGTATCAAGTGACGATGAAATTGACTGGATGTTCGATAAATCTAACCAAACGCCAGTCAAGCAGTTGGAGGAAGCTACTTCTACAGAAAAATCAACCCCATCTGCTTGGATTTTATCTAGGTCTGGTAATACACCAGACACACCATATAATCTTAAATCAAACACTGTATCATCGCTCAAAGATCAGCGAACTGAACCTGGAAAACGTGGGAGAAAATCGCTAACTTCAATATTTCCAAATATCGTACCAACTGCAAAAGATTTCATTGAAGAACATGGTTACCAGGCAGATTCGCGTAGACGTTGTGATACAGCCCGATCTTCCGGTGTTACATTAGATCAGATAAAAAATAAACTTATGGATAAGATTCCAGGTTTAAAGGAAAGAGGAATCCACAAAACCACAGTTCATCATATGTTAGCTCCCCCAGATAAAAGATTAAAATCATCATCGACAGTTTATAAACAAGAGATAGATGCTAAGCTGTGTAGTAAACAAAACAATATTAGAAAGGAAGATGCGAATTCTCACTTTTATTCAACCCGTGTGAAATACTCGATGGAATTTGCTTCAAAGTACTCAAATGACTGTGTTTTATTATCTTGTGACAATAAAAATAAAATTCATATAGGAACACTTGCAGTAAGTAGATATCATCAGCTACGTCGGTTTTATCCTTCTGGTGACAGGCCAGATTTTCCTGACCATGATTTTCCTTTTCCAGGATATTTAATAACACCATGTGGATATATGTTATTATGTTCAAAATCTTCTGAACAAAACATACAAAATAAATGCCAAGATGAACTGAACAGGGAGCACTATCCCATTTACCGCACCGGACCACTAACTGTAGTGAATAGGGTTTCTCAGTTTCACAAGTCAACTGTTGAAAGTCATACAAATGATCTTATTCCGATTTTAAAAGAACAGTTTTCTTTGGGTAAATCTATATGCATTATCATAAATGATAATGGCCCAGACTGGACAATGCACTCTTTAACTAATATTTATTTTATGTATAGACTTTGGAAACTTAGTAAATTAGATGCACTAGTATTGAACAGTTACTGTCCTGGTCAATCTGCTTACAATCCAATAGAACATGCATCGTCACCACTTTCATACCCAACTATATCAGTCCTATTCAGGACCGATAACTCTGTCGATAGATATTATCGGGTATACAATATTGTTAAAACCAGACCAATCGTATTATACGTCTCTGTTGGAATGTATATAATAAATCTTTTGTTTTACACAATTTAAACTTTAAATCGATTCATTGCCTGAATTTAGCTTTAAATATTGAATTAAAAGATAAATAACAATAAAATCATAGTCAATGATCGAAATTCATTTAAATTAAAATTTGAATCAGAATATTTCTTTGAAATAATTATAGAAACATATCAATATTTGAATGACTTTTAAGCAAAAGATATTTTTTTAAGGAAATTTTCATAATATTTATATTTTCCTAAAGTTTATAATGAAACATACTTCTTCTGATTTGACACAGGAAGGAGAAGATATTTATTTGTACATTTATGAAAACTTTTGTATATCACAAAATTTAAACTCTGGTAATACATGTATACACACTGACAGGATGTTTAATGTCAGCTGGTTGCTTTTGGTTTTCACGTCTACCTGACAATATATTATGATGTAACATTATAACCCAAGTTAGATTTCACCTGTTTGGTCAAGCAGAGCAGAGACATATATGTCTCTGGGTCAAGGAATGAAATTTTAAAGGTTTAGAATATTTATCTATTATAATTGGACATTGGTTTTTTTCTCTTAGGATGAAAACATTTTTGTTTTTTGTTTTAAAAGAATAAATATAAATAAATATATTTCTAAAGAAAGATAAAATATACAGAAAACTTGAAAAACAACTTTAAAAAAGAAGAGATTTTTTTTATTATAGATATTGTAAAGTATTTTCTGGTAACAGTATCTCCTGGATGAATATCAGTCAAAATAAATGTTCCCGTGTCACACTTATTAAGAAATTTTGTAATCAATGATATCGAAATATCACTAAAGGAAAATAACAGAAACATCAGAGATTCTTTCTGAAAAATTAAATATAATTTAGGAAAGTCTACTATAGAAATCATTGATTTGATGCAACATTTTCATATGATACATCAGCCGCCATTTTGAAAAATCTCGGAAAATTCCCGTTTTTAAATCGATGTTTGACCGAAATTGCCCTGAAATTAAACTGTTTTAAGTAGTTTTTTCCCCAGCTATATGTTTGAATATACTTAATCGATTTGCAAAGTTTGTTTTTTATTTACAGAATTTCTTTATTTGTTGTAAAAGTAGACATGGGTATCGGTAATTTAGCATTGAGTCAACGGAGAAATGAGGAGAAAAAGTGCATGTTTTACGATTCCGATTTGACCGAATTTAATCAAAAATTAAACATTTAGTACATTCCTGCGAACAAGACTTTTGTAACTTTGTAAGAGAAGATTAACTAAACGTGTTTATTACATTTTTGTGGGATACAAATAAAAGCAGGAATACATAGTATCTACAGTTAAAACGGTATGTACAGTGAAATTCAGAATAAGTACTGGCAACCTGATGACTGATAACCATCATAGCCATAGGTAGTCCAAATAATTATGACGTCTGGCAAGGCTATTTTAATTTTTTTCTGGGACGCCTTCCGTCGTAGGAAGGCGTCCCAGAAAAAAAAATAGCCGTCCCAGACGTCATAATTATTTGGACTAAGCCATAGGTACATGTAACATCAGGGTACCCAAATCCATGAATCTTACCCATGTCTAATTGTTGTAAAAGTAGACATGGGTATCGGTAATTTAGCATTGAGTCAACGGAGAAATGAGGAGAAAAAGTGCATGTTTTACGATTCCGATTTGACCGAATTTAATCAAAAATTAAACATTTAGTACATTCCTGCGAACAAGACTTTTGTAACTTTGTAAGAGAAGATTAACTAAACGTGTTTATTACATTTTTGTGGGATACAAATAAAAGCAGGAATACATAGTATCTACAGTTAAAACGGTATGTACAGTGAAATTCAGAATAAGTACTGGCAACCTGGTGACTGATAACCATCATAGCCATAGGTAGTCCAAATAATTATGACGTCTGGCAAGGCTATTTTAATTTTTTTCTGGGACGCCTTCTATCGTAGGAAGGCGTCCCAGAAAAAAAAAATAGCCGTCCCAGACGTCATAATTATTTGGACTAAGCCATAGGTACATGTAACATCAGGGTACCCAAATCGCCCAGTTTGGAGGGTGGTTTTCGACCATTGCAGAGAAAGAGTTGCAACATCATTGTTGATTTTTATTTTGGAACAAGTAGACTACACAATTGTTTTTCACACAAACATTTCGCATGTATACATTTATAAATTTCCTGCATTTTTTCAGGGACCTATATAAGTTATAACTTTGAGTTATACATAGGTCCCTGATTTTGTGTTTCAAAATATTAAAACTACATGTAGTCTATATATTTTTTTATATAATTAGCATGCAGATCCAACAAGTAAATTAAACAGAAGGAGTCAAATGTTTGCATCTTAAACACAATTTAAAAACAAATGAAGACTTTGATGAGGTTCCTGACTTGGGAGAAGAACATGAAATGTGAACCCACTAAAAACTTTTTAGGGAATAACCATTCCCCTTTATAATACCAACTTATTCATATGATGAAGACATAATCTTTCAATCAGTTTAATTGAGGTCTGGAGCTGGCATGTCAGTTAACTGCTAGTAGTCTGTTGTTATTTATGTATTATTGTCATTTTATTTATTTTCTTTTGTTACATCTTTTGACATCAGACTCGGACTTCTCTTGAACTGAATTTTAATGTGCGTATTGTTATTGTTTTACTTTTCTACATTGGCTAGAGGTATAGGGGGAGGGTTGAGATATCATAAACATGTTTAACCCCGCCGCAATTTTGCGCCTGTCCCAAGTCAGGAGCCTCTGGCCTTTGTTAGTCTTGTATGATTTTAAATTTTAGTTTCTTGTGTATAATTCGGAGTTTAGTATGACGTCCATTATCACTGTACTATTATGCATATTTTAGGGGCCAGCTGAAGGACACCTACGGGTGCGGGAATTCTCGCTACATTGAAGACCCATTGGTTGCCTTCGGCTGTTGTTTGCTCTATGGTCGGGTGGTTGTCGCTTTGACATATTCACCATTTCCTTTCTCAATTTTATTTACTTCCTTACCCATACTGATTATTTTTTAACAGTTCCATGTATTTTAAATTTGAATGATTTGTTTACATTACTTGTAGGCAAGTCAGTAGAATTTTAAAGAATGCAATTTCAACATGTTCAATGTTGACTTATTTCTTTGGAGAACTTTAATTAAGCACTGATTTTGCCTTACAAACAGCTACAGCCTTTGAACCATGTCATTGATTGTTTTGCATTAGTTACACTCAGTTGGGCTATTAAAGCCTGATTAGGTGTAACTAATTTTACTCCATTATACAAAAATTAATGGTTCAATCTTGATAATTTAGTAGGATGTCTTTAGCTATGCAATATAACCTTAATGCATGATACATGTACATGTAGTCTATAAATTACATTTAATGGGATCATAGTGAAAAACAAATAATTAAATGCTGATAAAATGTGCCCTTCTTATAGTGTAAGACTGCTGACAAAACTACCAACAAACACATGTGTGTTCCCAAATCATCTAAACAATTAAATAATTATATTATAATTATTTAATATTTACAAATTGCATATTAGTGCAGTGACCATTATACTAGTTTTTTCCCCTTTAACATTTTTATATTATATACTGTTGTACAGTACAGTCTAAGAAAGCAGATGACAGGGGGATCTCATATTACTACATTGATTAGTTCCACAGTTTGAATAAAGTAGATCATTAGTCTGACTGACCCCCAGATGTGAGTCATTGATAAAATGATAATAGATGACATGGCATCATTTATACCTGCTGATAGTCTTCATATTAATTATATTTCTAAGAGAGAAAAAAAGAAAAATGTAAACATTGAAAATTTAAATAACTTGCTATAATTTAAGATAAAAAAAAACTTAAAAAGCAGAAAATGACAATAATGCAAAAACATGAAAAAAAATCAAAGAAAAACAAATTATTCACCATGTACAAATTATAAAATGTGTGCATATTAGACAGCATAAAGCAATCTTGAAAAGCAATATTTTGCAAGTAAATGGAGAGATACAAAAAAACATAAAAAGGCAATTACCTACATGTATGTATATAATAATAAAACTAAAAATAGCAATATTTGTTGTAATTATATAACTAAGGCTAACTGTATGTTCTCTTGAAAAAATAAAAAAAAAAGAAAAGAAGATGTCTAGTAAAATACTACATGTAAAGTTACTATCTGCATCTGACTTGTCTCCCATAGGAATTGCCATGCGTCCTTTTATATTTTGAACTCCATAGAAAATTAACCCTCAGGCTCAAAATACCCCTATGGTAAATTAAACCCCTGCCCAATGGAAAAATAAACCTTGTGATAAACTGACACTGTATTTTTTCATTCTATATTCTTACTGGAAAATTATATATTATTTAAAAGCTTACTATAGATTGATATTCAGACATCTTAAAAAGTGGTAGGGGGTATGCATGGTATGAGGTGAAAATGCCATAACGCAGAAAAGAAGTAATTCCATATACCTGTACTAATTATTGAAGCATCATACATGTAACTATTAGGGTAAAAAAGTTTAAATTTGTTTTTAAAAATGTTAAATTATTATCAGTAACCTATTTAAACAGTATTTCATGTATACTTTGTTAAACTCACTAGTTGGGGACTTTAAATAAATATACATAACACATATAGTTTGAATTTAGACAGTGAGTCCTTTACTGTTCCCCTTTAAAACTTGGAAAATTACAAAGCTTGGAGAATTTGTGGCATCTTCCTTGACTAAAAACTTAAACCTGATCCTGGACAGAAGGGCTGCCCAGTAAACATAATGCCCCTGTACTATTGGAGGTGGTTCATAAAAATAGTTCATACAAAAATCTAGTTGTCTTGTGGTGTAGAACCACTAATTAGGGCCCGGTAAAAAAGAACCTACCCAAAAGTAGTACATATTTGAGAAAAAAAAGTTCCTATGCATAGCTGTAACTTTGTTAATCTGTAGAATATTTGGTAATTTCTTTGTATCAAATGAAGCTTAAAAACCTGGGATCACTACTGAACCATTTTAGACTGATTATTATGAATATTAAAAAAAAAAGATATGTAAATTTTAATTAAGAGGGGTCATTTTGCCCTTTTCTCAGATCTGAAGTACCTGTTTTGGTACTTCCAATGTTCTGGGAACCAGTTCGCTCTTATATACTGGTTTTTTAAGCACCAGTCACAAAAATATACTGCTTTGACAAAAACAGACTGTCACTTTATTTGAACTTAAGATGAATGAGCCACAAAAGCCTAAAGTTGACTCATTTAACATAGAGAGCAAGGGGGATTTAATTAGTGGTTTGTCACCTTTACCAAAGAAACATGGAAAATTAAAAAATCAAAAGTAACAGTCTTACCAAAGAAAATTGGTCTTATTAAATATGTACATTATCATGTTAAATCAACTTTTTAGGCTGAAAATTCTATTGGTGTCAAATAACAACCTCAAATTGCTAAAATATGAATTTTAATAGTGCTTTTTTTGGTCATACAACATGCATTCATTTAAGACTCATTCTGAAGTTTCAGTTTTTGCAGTTTTTGTTACTGAAATCAGTTTAACAATTATATTATGACTTGTCTATAGTTAAAAGAATGGCCTTTGATCAAATTATTTTGTGATTTGTTTACTTTTACTTGTTTTCTTTGTTAACCATTTTGGACTTTGGTATGTACTTGTATAAGAATTTGAATATCTTACTTTTAATGCAAATTCTAACCAAAAAAAGCAACTTGCCTAGGTGCAATCTGTACAAACCGCTCGTGTGTTCCTGTGTGATACAATAAAAGTAGTTTTTTTACCAAAATTCTCCTTTCTAACATAAGGAAAAAAAGGGGGATGGCAAATTTTTGATTTATTTGATATACGAACTTCCTTATATTTATAGAATAATTATTCCTTGGTATAAATATAACAAGCAGGTGGGAACAACACTTTTTAAGTATAAATTAACAAATGGGGAGTGGTCACACAAGAAAAAGTCTCATTTTCTTCACTAGAAATACCCTGCACAGATTTTATTGTACCAATCATATATTACTACAAGTTCAATTTCAGCGTCAATTTAGTAAAAATATGTTTGGACTAAGGGTTCACATGGTTTTTTATGCTAGGAAAATATCATAGAATAAAATGCACTAAAGCAAAAGTCAATATGGTGAGTTTTGTTCTGTTATAGGTGTTGAACCACTAATTAGGGCCCCGTAAAAAAGAACCTACCCAAAAGTAGTTCATATAAATTGAGAAAAAAAAGTTCCTACGCATAGCTGTAACTTTGTTAATCTGAAGAATATTTGGTAATTTCTTTGTATCAAATGAAGCTTAAAGACCTGGGATCTCTACTGAACCATTTCAGACTGATTATTATGAATATTAAAAAAGATATGTAAATTTTAATTTAGAGGGGTCATTTTGCCCTTTTCTCAGTTCTGAAGTACCTGTTTTGGTACTTCCGATGTTCCGAGAACCAGTTCGCTCTTATATGTCATTAAAGGTATACTGGTTTTTTAAGCACCAGTCACAAAAAGATACTGCTTTGACAAAAACAGACTGTCACTTTATTTGAACTTAAGGTGAAAGAGCCACAAAAGCCTTAAGTTGACTAATTTAACATAGAGAGTAAGAGAGATTTAATTAGTGGTTTGTCACCTTGTGACATGAATAATAATACTGTTGTCAATTTGTTAAACAAAAAGCAATCCTCACACAGTATATGCATATGATTTTATTTTACAAAAAAAGTTTGAAAATTATACACTTTAAAAATAGTAAATTTATGTTAAAATTGCTGAAGATAAAATTTAAAAATTACTTTTTCAATATGAGTTTCTTCATTTATAAATAGTTGTATATTAAATATGAAAGAAATTAGTGTCATTTGTGCAGAATTTCAAATATCAGAACAGTATTGTAGATCAAAACATAGTTTACTATGTTAAATCTTGATAATCAATCTAGAATATAAATTATCTTGTTGGGTAATCTTAATGTGTATGTTGCTGATTTTATCAGTGGTGTGTGAGACTGTAACACACAGTGAGAGAAGCACTTATCCTTATCATATAAATTACATTATTTGCATAAAATCAACAAGTGTTTGAATAAATAATATATCAGTAAGTTGTAAATTGGATAATGTTCTGGCTATTTAGCTAATTATGTAACCTAGAATATGTTGTTGATTAACTGTACAGCAATTTAATTATACAAATAGTAGTTTATTACTATTAAATACACTCAGGCACACAATGTGTACAACAAGAGCATTATGATTTAGTATACAATATAAAATAATAAATATTAAAAAAAAAAGTATGAAAATTAAGAGATACAAAAATGAGATATATTTAGTTTTAATACTTGATTTATAAGATCAAATTATTTCATGGGCATTATGGGGAATGCCTTTAAACAAAAGAAAGAATACATATCGACTTTTTTCTTAAAAACAAATAAACATGCATTTATACAAATTCCAATATATATATGTATGCGTGTCTGTCAACTTTCAAATTAAAAATTGTGAATCTTTGCTGCATAATTAATTTCTCTTTAGGATATTTTTTCCTGAATCTCTCTGTTCTAGTATTAAATGTTCTATTTAATACAAACATAGGTTTATAAATGATAAAAATGTCCACATAGCAACATTTAAATCAATTTTATCCAAAACTATAACCTGGCCTGTTCCTAATTGTGTCCAACATTAATGATACCATTATCATAATGGTGATTTTGATTTGTTCTATAATTTAATACTTTTTTATTTAAACGAAGTTATCATTATGTCCTGTCCCAGTATAACATTGAAAATTAAAAGAGTGTGAATCTTTACATATTTTTTCAAGAGTTTAATTTCTAAGTATTTGCAGGGGAGGTATGAGCTAATGTTTTGTAGAGATATTATTTAAAGGGAACATATATTTATATATATATATATGAATTTCATTTTGTACTAACCCTTTTATTTGAATTAATGAATAATTATTTATGACATCTTGGTGCTCCAAATATATATGAAATCTTATATTAAAAATTTTTAGACCTTGTCGCAAATTAAAATTCAGTTCAAGAGAAGTCTGAGTCTGCTGTCAGAAGATGTAACCAAAGAAAATAAACAAAATGACAATAATACATAAATAACAACAGACTACTAGCAGTTAACTGACATGCCAGCTCCAGACTTCTATTAAACTGACTGAAAGATTATGATTTCATCATATGAACATCAGGCACAATCCTTCCCGTTAGAATATCACCACTTAAAAATTATGGCTTGAAGATGTTATCAGATTATTAATGACTTGAAATTAAAGTTGACCATTTGGAATAAAGATCTGTCTATGTAGCTACTAAAAAATCAAACGAATCTGAGGTTAACATTATTTCAGAGCTTAAATCCCCAAAAGATTCATTTAGCTCAAATTTTATGCTGATTAATAGACTCATTTTTGGTAAATACCTAAACAAATGTTATATTGACCTATAAATCTTTTCCAGTGATTACACAGCTGTGCTAAGTTACATTCCCTGCTAATTTTGTTATATAAAGATAAAATAACAACTCTCCACTCAGGATGTACAAATGTAAAGCAATTAAAGGTAACCATATAGCCTTCATCCCAAAGCAAAAGCCAACTCCACAAAGTGAGCTATAAAGGGCCATAAAATAATCATGATAACCAATTTAAGATAATTAAAACAAAAAAAAACAAACTGATAAATAACTAGAAACTGGCACATATATTATGTGGCAGATTGCAAGTCAAATCCTAACCTGGGACAGTGATGTAACAGTACAGCATGATATAAGAACCCGCTTAACTCATCAGATCAATGAATATATCTAACACATACATGTAGACCAGCAAGATAACATGAAATTGTATCACAAGGTTCCATACCACAAAAGGAAGGTTGAGATAAATTCCCCCCCCCACCCCCTTCCTGTTTGATAAATTGTAAACGGTTGAGATCCCCACCCCTAAACCATATATATTATTGTAGGGGACAATAAAACAAATCAAATGAAATATAGGGGGGGTCACCCCCACCCCTTCCTGTTTGATAACTTGTAAACGGTTGAGATCCCCACCCCTAAACCATATATATTCTTGTAGGGGACAATAAAACAAATCAAATGAAATATAGGGGGAGTCCCCGGGGTCACCCCCACCCCTTCCTGTTTGATAACTTGTAAACGGTTGAGATCCCCACCCCTAAACCATATATATTATCGTATGGGTCAATAAAACAAATCAAATGAAATATATGGGGAGTCCCCGGGGGTCACCCTTACCCCCTCCTGTTTGAGAACTTTTAAACGGTAGAGATCCCCACCCCTAAACCATATATATATATATTCTTGTATAGGACAATAAAACAAATCAAATGAAATATAAGGAGTCTCTGGGGTCACACCCTCCCCCCTTTTTTTTTTGAAGTCAAGATCCCAACAAATCTCATTAGAAAACACAATCATTTCAAATTTTCATTGTCATCAAATTCTTTATAAGCAAGTGAGATCGGACAGTTATAATGGGGAACACAGGGTTTATTATCACAGGGGCTTTGTTTGGGAGACTTTGTAACAGCATCCTGTTACAATTATGTATTTTTTTTAATTTCATTTTATGCGTTTGGGATTTATGGGACTTTATTAGAAAAAGGGGGGGATTTTCAACACTTTGGACAATAACTCAAAAACGCTTTACCAATGTCCATGAAACTTTGGTGAATTGTTTATGTCTATTGATGTAAACTCTCTTTCGTTTTTTTTATTATTTCATTTTATGCGTTTAGGATTTATGGGACTTTATTAAAAAAGGGGGGGGGGATTTTTCAGTTTTCGGATAGCTCAAATTCCTTTTAACCTTTCCCCACATTTTAATAACACATCATTAGGATTGACAGAAAAAAGCTCCCTTTCAATTTAGAAAAAAAAATGGCCATGTTGTTTCAGGGTAGTAGTACTTTAACCATTTGAATTAAGGCAATTTTTCACAATTTGTATTTAAGGAAATTATTAATGCCTTCTTTTCCAATTTCTCTATGCCCAATAAGGGTGTATCATGCGCTCTAAGCCCAGCTGTTTATTGATATTTTTGCCCAGTTTTCAAGTTGGTCCAAATCTGGGTCCAAATTAAATTTTGTTGATTTCAACAAAAAAATTGTATTTTTGTGGTTCTTTGATATGCTACGTGTATTTGGATTTTTAATTTTGGGCCCCATTTTCAAATTGGTCCACATTGAGGTCCAAAGGGTCCAAAATTAAACTTTGTTTGATTTCATCAACAATTGAATTCTTTGTGTTTTTTTATAAATTATATGCTGATACATACCATGTATATTGGACCATAACAAGTATGTTATGTCATTGATGTTTGTAGACAAAACGCTTGTTGGGTGTGTAAAATTATACCCCTGATATCTTGAAATACTTTTTTATTTGTGTGTCTTGAATGTGTAAATGGGGTCAATCCTGACATTATTGTATTATCTTAAACACTACAATAGAGAAAACAGCAACACATTTCACCTAGATATATGCTACAAATGAGCAAATATAACTGATCATGACTGCAAAAAAGGTGAACATGAATATCAACATAACATTTTGTTAGAAGAGCATTTCATACTGTTAGTAGTCTCTTGCTCTATTGAATTTTAAATGTTTTATATAGTGAAGGAAAAACTTACTTCACATTTGAAATTATTTGCAAAAACTCAGTATATATATACAAGGGACTCTACTCAGTACAAGGGGGAGATATTAATTTTTCCTGCAAGAATAATTGAATGACTTATTTTTTTATTGTATTTCAGGAACTAAGAAAAAGATATCAAATGATGAAGGTGAAGTTGATAATGAACCAATTGCAAAAAAGTCAAAACATGACAAACATTATGCAGAACTTGAAGGGAATGCTTCGGATAGTGATGATGAACCTTTGTCAAAATTAAAAATAAGTAACAATGGTGAAACCGGTGGATGTGAAAATTTTATACCTCAACAGCAAAGACAAATCGGTCAGTTAAGTCCAACTCAAGAAAATACAAATACATCTGTGTTTGCTGAACAGATAATTTCAGCACAGGAACAAAATGTGAATAATGAAGGTGGAAAACTTGTTCTAAATTCATGTCTATCATCTTACACGGATAATAAAACCACACTGAAGGATTCTACAAATGTCTCCATATCAGCCATTAACAGCAGTAATACAACTGATGAAAATACAATTACAACTGTTGTTGCTGAACAGATAATTTCAGCACAGGAACAAAATGTAAATAATAAAGGAGAAGAACTTGTTCTAAATTCGTGTCTAACAACTGACACAGATAAAGTTTACACCACACTGAAGGATTTTACAAATGTCTCCAAATCAGTCAGCAACAGCAGTGATACAACTTTGAAGACACCACTAAAACCTTTGATTTCTCTGTTTCCAAATTTTGATGAAGATCCATCTTTCTATGGATTACAAGATCATGCACAATCTGCACTTGACCATGATTACCATGTTCAAGTGGTAGCAGAACCATATGAGAATATGAATTTCTTTCAATCATCCATGGATTCATGTACATATACCAGCAAAGAGCAAGAAATAATTCAAGATCCTATGCCCAACCTGACCTGTCAAACATTGCAACCACCTGATCAGGAATTTTCAAAACATCAGACATTATCTGAACAGCTTGATTTCATTGAAAAGCAAAATGGAACCATACTAGAGGCACAGAACATTGCGTTTGAACAAATATCAAATATTTCAATATCTATGGACACTGTACAATCAAATTTACAATATTTAATAAACCTGATCAAATGTAGGAGCACGGTTAAAAGCAGTAATAAACAAACACCTGTGACACCAAGAGGAGATAGAGTTCACCTAGAGAAGACATTAGATATCAACTGTCAGATACCAGTCGTCGTAAGATCAACAATAAACCCAGAGAATATCAGGATAGGCAACTCAAATTTTGAGATGAGCTATGATAAGTACTGCAAAATTTTACAAAGAAACAGTAACCTTCCAACTACATTTGCAGTAAAATTACTTTCTGTTTTGTTCACTGATAACGAACTATTTGAGAGAAATGTCACAGGAAGGGTCATACACGATAATGTCCAGAGGTCAAAACTTAACCCCATAAAGTTAGATGCTATTGAAAACCAACTTCGTTTACAGTTTCCACAATTTATGGATTCTAAGGAGAACAATGACAAAATATGGATTGCAATAAATGGGAAATGCAGAAAAACAACTGCTAAACTTAACAAGACTGTGTTTTCAGATCCAATCTAAAGTTCAATATTTTTCTTAATTAGTTCATGCTTGTTTAACCTCTTGGCAGAGTTTCATATGATCTATTGTAATCATTTTGTTTCAATTTCCAACATGAGCTTTATCTCTGAATTCTTATGGTCAAGTTTAAACATAATTGTCAACTCTGAATTTGCAAGGTCAAGTTTAAACAAAATTGTCAATGTCTGTATTTTAAAGAATCTTAAGAATTAATATTGAAAAAATTCTGGCTTATTTTTATAGGTTCCTGAAACCTCTTATTGGCTGTCCCTCTTTTGATATCTGATCTGAAACACTTGGAGCAATTTGAACTAAAATTATTATTAAATTCCCTGATTGGTTCCCTTGTATTTAAGCACAACTCGTCCTTAACAGCTTGATAGACTTATTTTATTAACTATGGGGGGGGGGGGGTATCCTTTAGTTAGTTGACTCACAGTTCTAAATTCCTTTTTTCACATATATATATATATAACAAATAAGGAGATGAGATATATATATATATATGGTATGATTTCCAATGAGACAACTTAACTATCAACTAGAGTAGAGACACATTGCATGGATTTGATCAACTTGGGTAACCATAGGACTTTAAACAGTGAGCTATAGATTTTTATTTTATTCAAAATATTAGTAGACACAATAATCTGTAATGGCAGATTCTTGATCCTATGAGTTAAAAGGTACATTGTATTTTATTTGACCTGATGCATAAGAACCCAATATACCAATATACTTCTTTCTTTAATTTAAGAAGCATGTAATGATGGGATGATTCATTAATATTTTGATATTTTTAATGATACTTGTACATGTAATAGTGATTTTAAAGGTAAAAATGTTGGAACATAAGGTAAAATATTTTATTTTTGTATCACCTTGAAGGAGTCAAAAAGCAAGACATAGGTATATAAAAAAGAAGATTTGGTGTAATTGCCAATGAGACAACTCTTCACAAGGGACCAAATGACATAGAAATTAACAACTATAGGTCACATGCTGTTTATGGCAGCGGTGTCAACAATGTATTAGTTTGGGATTAGGTCTAGTTTATGGTGATTCACTAGTGATAGGTCAATGATATTTGGTACGCAGTTGTCTTAGCTTTGGCACATCTCATTTACATGGAGATTATTTGGCCCTGCCCTCTCAGTTATGGTCTATTGACTCTGAAACGTTTGCTTAAGATACATGTATTAGTTTGTGATTATGTCAGTTTATGATGAACCATTAGTGGTAGGCCAATGTTTATTGGTATTCAGTTGTATAAGCATTAGAACATATCACTTCCATGGAGAATATTTGGCTTCACCCGCTCAGTCATGGTCTATTAACTTTGAAACTTTTGCTTAGTTCACATGTATTTGTTTGTGATTAGATCAGTTTAAGATGAATCGCTAATGTTTAGTCAATGATATTAGGTATGCAAATTTATTGGCATTTGCAAGTCTCTTTTCCATGGTGATTATAATCATGGTTTATCGACTTAGACACTTTTACATAGTTTACAAGTTTATTAAGTGTTTAGGTTTGTTTAAAGGCATGGACTTATGATAAGTCAATGGTATTTGGTATGCAATTGAATTAGAATTGGCACATCTTTTATACATCTCATTTTCATGGGGATTGTTAAGCCATGTACCTTCAGTAATGGTACATTGACTTTGAATATTTGAATAACTTACATGTTAAAGTATTGCTATTTTGATTTCAAAATTTGCATTATTAGAATTACAGAAAGGCGAGACATATTTCTGTGTAAACAGTAAAAGAAATGCCAGTTATCAAATATAGCTCATCATACATCTTTGAAGATGGTGAATTATTTCTTTGCTTTTTCTTTTGTACATAAAATGTTGAGTAGACTTTTTGTTTGTTTAGCTTTCATTATTTTATGCATGTCTTTTCTGAAGATGTATGGAATATCCTTTGATATTGTTCAAAATAAAGGCATGTTCAGAATATGTGGATATTTTTAGAGAAATATAAAGTAGCATAATTGTTCAGTAGTTTTGAAGTTTATATCAACAAAATTCTTTATTTTTTGTTTACATTTTTGCTCGGGTGTTTTTCATTGTGCAACAACTTGTGCTTAGGAATATTTTTGCAGACATTTCAAAAGAGTTCTTTTTTTCATATTTCCTAAATTAATTCAAATCAAATAGTTATTGAATTACTTCATTGTTTTATGAAGTGAATTACTTCATTGTTTTATGAAGTAACAAATTATACTCAAAAAGGGAACTTTTCCAGTGTGACAGTACCAGCCATCAACTGGTTGAAAAAGTAAAATCCACATTTAATAGATAGAAAGATATATGTAGTGTGCTATTTGCATGTTTCACTTTACTCATTTGGAGTACTTTGAATATATATATATATTCTGAATTCATTCTTGAGATTTTTTAAAATTAAAATATTCATAGTTTTGCAAGTACATTTGAAGGAGATAGATTTTAGTGGTAGATGTACATTGTAACAGGTGTTGGGTATTATTAGAAGAATTAGTCAAGGTTATTAGATATATGTAATTGATTTTGTTGTTTATTTAAGAATTGAATGCTTCTTTTTGTAAATTTATTGGGGTGTAAAAGCGTTGACCGAAGTACCTTTTGTATGAAGCGCGGAAGCGCTTCATTCTAAAAATGTACTTCGATCAAGGCTTTTACACCCCTATAAAATTACTAAAAGAAGCATTCAATTCTTATAATTACATTTTTTGCTAGAATCATGAGAAAAAACGATTTTATTTAATATTTCTAATATTTGCCTGTGCACTTTTTTGTGTACGCACGTGCTATCATGAATGTTACATCATTGTGCTATGAAGAATGACGCTAGATTGCTGTTAGCCAGTCAAATTAGCGGATTATATTGAAATATACATGTAATGTAATTATTCAATAATATATGTTATAAACTAAATATGTTCATTTTTATGAAATGCATTTTTAAATAGGAAAGTGAAATTGTCATTTTTTTTTGAATTCACAAAAGAGTAGTTTTTGATGTTTGAATGTGAAAATCTCTGCTATATGTCTGCATTATTATGCCATTATACATTGTATTTGATGGAACTGCTCTTGAAATGATTCAATGGTATAAATATCAAATAAATACTAACATAAATTTATAAAATTTTGTGAAAATTTCTTTCTGACAACAAACATTGAAGCAAATAGTGATTTCAGAAAATGTTAATTTTCAACAATGCTGCAATTTTTTTGTGATGTTGCAATTTTCACAATGATAAAAACATTGCATTAATTTCTGATTTTGCAGTATTGTTTTTTATAAATTGTCAAATGTTTATAATGTAAAACTTTTCAATGCCCCTATTTAAAAACCATTTCTTATCACTAATATCATTAACATCAGTGGAGGTCAGTAGAGGTCAGTAGTCATAAAACTGGCAAATTATCCCATTAATAAAATGTAAAGCACTGTCCACATGTTTTTATCTTTAACACCAAGAAGCCATTAAATGTAATCAGATATCCTTCATTTATCATGCTTCACCATATGATAAGGTCAGATTCCTGAAAGACCCCCTTAATTATTAGAAATATATAACTTTGCATCAACCATAATATCTTGGTGTTACTAATTATAATCAGTATGTATTAAAATGACAACTGGTTAGATTGTATCTTCTCTATAGAGTACAGAATATTAAAAAGTAATTTTGATGGTGAAATGTTGTAAAAATGGTTTTTGCAACCTGCTACCCAAATACAAATTTACAAGAAATATATTGATTAATCTAATGGTTTGTACATGGAGTTTAAAAGTTAATTGTGAAGAATATAGGTAAGCTGTACAACATGTATTATTATAGAACTGCATGTGATATGAAAAAGCTGAAGTTAAAAAATGAACATGTATATGCTATGATTGTATCTTGGAAATAAACAATGAATATGAACATGAATATCAGTTTTTTATTAACCATTGAAAATAAAAAAAAATAAAAAGCAGTTTGTATAAAAAAGAAGATTTGGTGTAATTGCCAATGAGACAACTCTTCACTAGAGACCAAATGACACAGAAATTAACAACTATAGGTCACCGAACGGCCTTCAACAATGAGCCAAGCCCATACCGCATATATAGTCAGCTATAACAGGCCTGAAATGACAAATGTAAAACAATTCAAATGAGAAAACTAACGGCTTAATTAATGTACAAAAATATGAACGAAAAACAAATAATATGTAACACAGCATCAAACGACAACCACTGAATTACAGGCTCCTGACTTGGGACAGGCACATGTATCACTAGCGGATTTAGGGGGGTTTAGGGGGGGGGGGTCGGGAAAACCCCCCCGCTTGGAAATCGTAAAAATGTTTTGACCAAAAATTTGTGAACTTACTGTACAATCTTTGTTCAATATCGATTTCCTTCAAACTTTGTATAAATTAAGCTAATTAACAAAGTGGCATGTTATCATAAGACTCTTGTTATATACACAATATCATAATCACATTGACCCGGGGTATACCTGTTTAATGAGTCCTGGCTACAAATTTAAAGGATTAATGTATGTCATAATTTTTTTTGGTAAAAAAGGGGGTGTTTTTTTTCAAATTTCGTGCCGTATCTCTATTGCTTAAAACTTAACACGTTTATGTTGCGACTGGTTTCCATATACATCTTATATTTTAAAACTTCCTATTGAGCTGGAATAAGGAATGAGTCTGGATATATTAAGCATGACATCTTGTACAACCCCGTGTTATGCCAAAAACATTTATTACGGTTTTTCACAAGACTACGGGCGTATCATGCGCTCTTGGCGCAGCTGTTTATTTTGTTTTTTATGGGTGACGTCTACTCTCTATCAAATTCACATACTGCAGTTTACATTTGTATTTGCTTCTTCTTCATTATCTACTTATAAGAAATGTTTAAAATATTTCGTTATCAAACAATTTTTTTTCTAGCATTTTCCCTAATTTAATTCCATTCTAATATGATTATTTATTTATATGTATGATTGTCGAGAAGGCCATATGTTAAGTTAAATTGTTAGAACTATAACAATCTTTTAATTAGTATTAAATAGAGTAGAGATCGTTTGCACACTATTTTTAATTGCAAGTAACTTTTACAAATTTATCCTGTTGTGATCTTTGATCAAATCATCGTCTGCTAATTTTTGACATGAATTAATACATGTCTAGGTAAACAGTTTACTTAAATTGTATCTCTATCATTTACTGCGGTCAAGCAAAGTTCAATCCTGTATGCATCGCAGCTAGTTGATGAATTACTTTAATTGCTTATGTGGTTTAGATGTGTTAAATGTAAAATCAGCTGCTACTTCATAACTAATCAAAACATTATTAAATGGTATATATATACATGAAATGATTAAAGAATATAAAAACTATTATAAAAAAATTCTACTTGCATGTAACAATAAAAGCGCATTTTAAACTTATTGAATTAGTTATCAAATCTTTGTTTTTGTAATAAATATAACTTGATTGTGCACTAGCATTACATTTTGGAGTGTACGAATCATAAAATATTCTTTGTAAAAATGAACATTTGCAATTTCAAAACAATTCATATGCAGCTTATGTTTACTTAATACTATAAATAACAAGCTTTTTTATGAGCTTATAAAAGCTCTTAATAGTAAACTCACAGTTGATTTGCTTTTTGATTGACATTTATTGGATTTTGATTGCTTCTTAATGGAAGAAGCTTCTCTAAAAGGCTCCAGGCATCCCCCGAGCATGCTTGGGGGAAGCTCACTAGAATAAATATATGTTCCCTAAAGAAACTGCCATTTCCTGGATCTTGATATCTATATCTTTAACGGGACAATTAATACCGAACTTAACAATAAAATATATGATTTTTCCTTTCCTATTGTTAGTTATCAATTTCTCGATGGTGACGTTCCCTTTTCACCATCTTATGGTGTGTATATATCTGAACTTGTTCGATTCGCTCGTGTATGTAACAAAGTATTTGATCTTAACAAAATAAATCTCTGTATCACTGAACAATTATTGCACTAAGGTTTTCGATTCCAGAAACTAGTCAAAACACTTACTAAATTAAAGCATCAATACAAGGACATTAACATGCAGTCATGTTATACGTTCAGGTATTTCACATTCAGTCTTTAATAGTAATGTTATATACAAAACACACACGTTTCGGCATTCACTCGCATCGGTAAGTACACATTTGTTCTGAAACTAGTTTGTGGCGTGATACGAGTTATGTTCTTTTCATATATTGAATGTTGGTATGATACTAAACTCCTACCTGGAAGTGTTGTGCTTGATTTTCATAAAATGAAGAGAGAATTTTTCAATCAATTACGGTCTGGAGTTGGAATGTCAGTAACTGCTAGTAGTCCTTTGTTCAAATATGTATCATTGTAATTTTTCTTAGTTTCTTTTGTTACCTATTATGTCATTCGACTCGGAATTCTTTTATACTGAGTTCCACAGTGTGAATTGCTGAGTGTTTGTTTATTTTACATTGGCTATAGGTATAGGGGAGCGTTTAGATCTCACAAAACATGTTCAACTATGCCGCCTTTTTGCGCTTGTGCCAAGACAGGAGCTGCTGGCCTTTGTTAGTCTTGTGCGTTTTTTTTTTTATTTAAGTTTATTCATATGTTTTGGAGTTTAGTATGTTGTCCATTTGTAGTCAACTAATACACATTTTTTTAGGGGCCACTGCCTCCTCCGGGAGCGGGATTTGCTCGCTGTGTTGAAGACCAATTGGTGGCCTTCAGCTGTTTTCTGCTCTTCGGTCGGGAAGATGCCTCTTTAACATATTCCCCATTTCCATTCTCATTTGTATGAACACAGCTTTGGCTTGCAGTTTAAACTTGAGAAATAACCATGAAGTATCATATCCAAATTACATATACTTATAACCTTAAATTATTTTAATGTATATACATTTGAATATTTTTTCTGAGAACATCTTTTTTTCACAATATTGATAGGTTCTTTCGAATTGTACTGTTTTTTTGGTTTTTTTTTTCAATTCGTACCTTCAGGTTAGATTTACTCAAAGTTTTATAGTTTTTTAAAGCTTAGATGTTTTGATATAAAAAAAAACTCATTATAGATACCAGGATTAAAACTTTGTATTTACGCCAGACGAGAGATTTGTCCACAAAAGACTCATCAGTGACGCTCGTATCAAAAAAAAAATTAAAGGTAAAATAAAGTACGAGATTGAAGATAATTATAAGATTATCCGTGAGTTCTAAAAAGTGTTCAATTTGTGGAGTAAGTTTCAAATGTGTAAAGATTAAAGCACCAGTTATAACCAATAGGGTTGAATTGTTCATACATTATTCTGCTTCTATGGTTATGGTACTTAACTTCTGATTTTGATAGTGATGACAGATAAACTGCAAATAAAATTGAGAATGGAAATGGGGAATTTATCAAAGAGACAACAACCCGACCCTAGAAAAAACAACAGCAGAAGGTCACCAACAGGTCTTCAATGTAACAAGAAATTCCAGCACCCGGATGCGTTCATCGGCTGGCCCCTACACATATGTATACTAGTTCAGTTGTAATGAACGCCATACTAATTTCCAAATTGTACACAAGAAACTAAAATTAAAATATTACAAGACTAACAAAGACCAGAGGCCCCTGACTTGGGACAGGCACAAAAATGCCGTGAGGTTAAACATGTTTATGAGATCTCAACCCTCCCCCTATACCTGTAGCCAATGTAGAAAAGTAAACGCATAACAATACGTTCATTTAAAATTCAATTCAAGATAAGTCCGAGTCTGATGTCAGAAGATGTAACCAAAGAAAATAAAAAAAATGAAATTATACATGAATAACAACAATCTACTAGCAGTTAACTGAAATGCCAGCTCCAGACTTTAATTAAACTGATTGAAAGATTATGATTTCATTTCATGAAAATCAAGCACAACACCTCCAGGTAGATGTTTAGTATCATACCAACATTAAATATATGGAAAGAACATAACCCGTATCACGCCACAAACTAGTTTCAGAACAAATGCACACATTTTCTCGTGAGGGGTTTAGTATCATACCATCATAGCTTATATGTGAAGAACATAACCCGTGTCATGCCAACAACGTGGTTTTTGAATAAATGTGTTTAGTTCCGATGCAAAGATTGTATAAGTGAATCAATATTAACGTTAAAACATGCAATCTTTAGTGACCTGACAACAGTATCGTAACTATATCCATTCATAATAGGTCTATTCAAAGGTTTTGGTAGTTTCTGCGGTGAATACTGACATGTTTGTGCTTCATAAAGAATATTTTAATAATTAATTGGATGTGAAATACCTAAACGTATCAGATGTCTACATGTTGAGCTTTATTTACGAATGATATCCTTATACCGATGATAATATTAAGTAAATGTCTTGACTAGTTTGTGATATCGAAAATCCTGGAATAATATATTTTTCAGTAATACATAAATTTCTCTCTTTGAAATCTAAAACATTGTTACATATACGAGCGAATCGTTCAAGTTGAGATATATAAACACCGTAAGATGGTGACAAGGGAACGTCACCATCTAAAAATGGATAATTAACGATAATAAATGAAAAATCATCTCTTTTATCATAAATTTTAGTAATAAGCTTTCCGTTAGTGATATAGATATCACGATCGAGGGAAGGGCAGTGTTAGTATTAGCTTTTTTTTAAATTAAGTTCAACCGGATAAATTTCTTCAGTATACATACTGAAGTCGTCATTATTGAGAGATTAAATATCATCCAAATATCTAAAAGTATTATCAAATTTGTGTATCAGATGTTTTTTCTATGGGTCTTTGGTGATTTTGGTCATAAATTGTAACTCATAACAATTCAAAAACAGGTCCGCAATAAGTGGTGCACAGTTAGTCCCTTTTGGAATTTCGATAACTGGACGATATACGGAATCTCCAAAGCGAACAAAAATGTGATCTAGTAAAAATTCAAGGGCAGATAAAGTATCAGAGCATGTCCAATTGACACTTTTTTGTTTATTGCTACTAAAAAATCACATAAAAGAGTTTGAACATATATTATTCACATTCTGACTTTTTAACCTTTTAGAAATATTTAGTTTAGGCTGTGTATATGAGGCGAATGAAGCAATCAATACATGTGAAAAATGCGCAGAAGAATTCATAAGGGACAAAATATCTGAAACACTTGTCAATGATAAGTTTACAAAAGAAATTAAAACTGTTTGTATATAGTGTTGTAATTGGTTATATAAAACAACACGAACAATGTATAAATAACCATTCGCATATTTTTTAATGATATGAAATGGCCTTTTTTACTTAATGATGCCTGAAAAGAAACACAAATGTATTGTTCAGTTAACACCAATATTCAGGTTTCGCTTAAACGGCATACCTGTTTGTAATATCCAGTCGTATCACCCAAGGATTGTTTAGTGAAGAAACAACAGTCGCTTCATTAATTCCTTCTAGATTGCATTTTGAAAGTGTACCATGAGTTTCAGTCCAGTAGATATGATCAGTTGATGACTCAACAGCTATTCCTAATGGATATGAATGTGTCGTGACAATTGTCTGCAATGTTATAGTCTTTGAAGGATATGCAAATCTATATAAAAATTAAAAAGTTATTGACATTCGAAAGATTCATTAATTATACTAATCTTGCATCTTTTACCAAAAAATACACTGTCTCGTCATATTACATTCACAATAAATTGAATCTGTTATATTATGATGGCAAACTAGAGTAAATTATATGCAATGAAAAATCTTTATTTTTTTTACACAAGTACTTTGAATTTGAACCACATATCAATTAACGCTGGACATTATTGACGACAAAATGTCGAGTTATAGTACAACATATAGTTACATCATAAGCTTGTCGAGACGTATTATCGCATTGTTCTCCTTTTTTCTCAAAATCTATTAATTTATTGCTATCTTTTGATACAAACTTATGTAAATAAAGGCACCAGTAGTATACTGCTGTTCAAATGTCATAAATCGACTAAGAGAAAACAAATCAGCTAACACACTAAAACAGAGGGAAGCACATCAACGATATAAATGGAAAACAACGAAACAACAGAAAAACTAAAGTGCAACAACAAAAAACGACATTGCAACATACATAGATACAAACTATTGGATAATAACTGCCATTCCTGACTTAGTACATGACATTTTAAGAAAATAATGGTGGGTTGAACCTGGTTTTGTGGCTAGCCAAACTGCGCGCTTTAAAAACTATAAATACAAGTTGTCATATTTTTAAACTTGATGATGTTTTTAGAAACTGTGTTACTTGTCTTCTGCACGAACTATATACAAAATAAATTGAAAATTATTTTATCTTTATAAGTATTATCATTATTTATAGAAGGAGCACAAGAAGTAGTACAAGTAGCAGTAGTATTAGTAGTAGTTGTGGTGCCAACGTATATACGTTCAGCCTCACAGAAATCCCAATAGAAGTTTTGTCATAATCGCCCTCTTTTACCACAAGCTGTATACATTGTTTAATGTTTTCGGCTTATAAATGCCTTCTTCGTCGCATAAACAGGGAGAAAGATAACTGATGGACAGTCAAAGTCGTTTATCGAAAATAAACTGACAACGCCATGGCTAAAAATTAAAAAAAATAACAGACAAATAATATTACTTTAAACCCAACATAGAAAACTAAAGACAACACGAAAACCACAAAAAAAAACGGTTGTGGTCTCGGTTGGAGAGGCAGAACCTGCTTCAGTTGTCACACCCGTCGTTTTGCTCTTGTTATTACATACCCGGTAAGTAGTTTAACTCGGTAGGTCGACACCGTGAAAAGGAAACGAGATTATAGTTACGACATAAAGATCATATCCGATATTAATAATATCTGTTGTACATTGCTTGAGTAACTTCAGCCACAGTTGTCGATTAATAACACTTATTTACTGACATAAACGAATGATATTTACACACACATAGGTTTAGTATGAGTTCCAATGAGACAAATCTCCATCCAAGTCAAAATTTGTAAAAGTAAACCAGTAAACCAGTAAAGGTCATTTTAAACCGCTTAACTTTTAGAATTTTACAACAAAACACAAAAAAAATTGAAAAATTACGTCTTAATTAGTTTTAAATAACATTTGGTTTCTTCAAAATAATAACTATTTGTTTTAATTTCCTGAATAAAACATCATGTTGTTATGAATTAAGTATAAATCTGTCAAATATAAATAAGTTATATCATTATAAATAGTCACAGCTAAAAAATTCATGAAAATAAAATTATATACATTAAAAAAATAATAATATCAGAGCAAAACGATTCACCGTAAAAGCTTCGACATTGTTCCGGAACTATATGTAATAAATGTAATAATTATTTGTGCTCTTCAAAGGATATTGAAAGATAATTGATTTAAGTCAATAGCACGACGGAACAAACAACAGTTATAATGTGAATTTGTCAAATATTTAGTATTTAAGGTTGGATATTTTAAGCGTTAATTAGTGCAGGTAAATAATATATGCCTATGTCGCGTTGAAATGTGTTAGTCTGTAGGTGAATCTGAATATGGTTTTATTCGGAAGACTGTTTTATCTAATGTTAGTTTACTACCGAATGTATTGAATGGTTGATAATATGTATAGAAAATTAAAGCAAGAAATAAACAAAAGATGATGCATGCACTATTCAAACCCCATTATGATTTGTAGAATATTAATTTTTCATACTTTGAAAATAAATCTTGTAAGTTCGTTTAACGTTATGGTAAATGAAAACAGAGATGTACATCATTTAAAAAAGTCATATTACAGTTGATAGAAATTGTGTCTTTTTCTAAAAACATGATTTGACCATTTTCAATCGATGTTTCCCTTACTCGTGTAACTATTGACTTCATTAGAATAAAGGTTTCATACCGAACTATCTCCTGGATATTGTATCTTGTAAAATACACGAATCTGTTTTTGTAATCATAATCCATGGCAAACACATAACTTATTCCAACATCTAACAGTACAGTTACACTGCGTGTATCAACATCGAATTCCATAATTAAAGAGTACGTTGAGTACAAACGTTTACCTGAATAAGCTGAAACAAAACAAATTATATTAGTATCCTAACTATTTTATAAAAAAAAATACCAAAATGCATTAGATAGGATACAAGTTTGACAATAGCTTACATATTTACGTAACTTGTTATTTTTTTATCTAATGCAAACGGTTATACTGAATAAACATGTGACGACTAACAAATGTGCATACATGTAAAAAATTTAAAAAAATCTTCTTCTCAAATTGACTACTTACTGACCAACAACAAGGGTATTTATTGTAATCATGAGATCTGGGAAAATACATCATCTTATGTCTTCTCTCATGTACCTGTCTAATGATCACCAATATTGCTGTCCCTCTGCTTGAACATTGTATTAATCAAAATAGAGAGACTGTTCAAAGACTGAAATGGAACGAGATTGATGAACAACTGTACCGGGATACCATCTCAGAAAAACTAACTGACATCAGGGAAGATAAAACAACCTCAGAGAACATTAAAACTCTATTCTGTTAAAAGCATCGTATCTGGCAGTCCCAACAAAAATGACCAAGCTAAAAGGTCCAAAATGGAAAGCCTCACCGAAAGTCAGGAAACATCTCAAAACCTGCAAACAGCTCTATTATAAATGGAAGGCTCTGGGTAAACCAGAAAATCATCAAAGCTAGCAAGATCTCAAAATTGAAAAGAAGAAATTCCGTAGTCAACAGAGACAAGAACATGCAACTGACAAGAGAAAGCTATATGAGCCTTCATCTGAACTCTTCTTCAAACTCATTAATAGAAATAAATCAAAGTCTAAAACGGAAACATCTGGCTTGGAAATTGACGGCACATTTGACTTTTCTTCCCAAAATCAAAGCCGAACATTAGCAAACTACTACGAAAATCTCAGGCTTCCAATAACAAAAGGTCAAATTGCCGAAATATCCAACTCATTGAAAACTATTATCCTGTATAACGAACACTTCTTTATATCTGTAAAGTTTGCCAATACAATACATTACACATAAATACTCACATGTTGCATGTTGTGTGCAATGAAGTAAAAAACACATACATAACCAAACTTGTACCTCCATGTTCGTCAACACTTGGATTTTCACAAACAGTATTTGATTGCAGTGTTACCGTGAATCGTTTTGTTTATATATCAACAAAATAATGTGTATATGTAAGCCTTTTTTTTTGGCATGCGTATTTTTTCCGGTATATCAATTATCACTTGTTTCAAATCCTTTTCATCAAATCAGTATTGTAAGTCAGGCCAAGATAACTATCAAATATACGTGTGATAAAGATAATTCATAAAGAAGTCGCTTTGTTTATTTGTTGTATCCCAAAATTATAAACCCAGTGTTAGTTGATGTTTTATTTTTACTAAAATAATATTCGAATTGCACCATTAGAATCAGGGGTATAACATAGGACCGAACAAGCCACTACCGAAATACCAGCATTTATAGTAATTAAATATCATTGGTTTGGTCACCTTTTTTTAAAACACAGACTGTAGAAGAGTTGAAATTCATACTTGTTAGCAAATTTAAATTGTAACTGCCATTTGGGATGTATATATACACAATAAGTAAATATTGAGTTTTCTTTTAAAATGCCAGTATTGACTTTTATTTCATTTTTGTGGGTTTTGCTGATGTATGTTTTTCTTTAGAGAAATGGTTTTAAATACGTTATATTACGACATAGGTCACGGTTTAACTTTATTCTGGTAATGCATATTTTTTCACTCCTATTACGTGTTATCTCATTCATACGTCAGTCTCATTTTGTTATATAAGACGTTAAAACTAAATTGTTACTTCTACTGAATGTATAGTGGAAACAGACAATTGAATAGACCCTCACAAATTCAGTAAAACCACACTTCTTTATCTATATTTTTAAACAATCGTTGACCTTTTTTCTTGTTTTGTTTACATGGTGAGAATTTTAGGATAAGACATTTCACTTAAACCAAACCTGTATATAACAATCTGCATGTGTGCAGTCTATTGTGGTGAAATCTGTTAATGTGTATCAAACAGATCAATCAATCTAATCTTGAAAAAAACTATGTGTATTCTACAGTGTAGTGTCAATAGATCTACACGGAACATAAGATCATACAGGAAGATTTGATAAGAGAAGTATACCGATGGTCAATGGATTAAGCGAGAAAAAAAATCAGGGTCACAAACCAAAATGAAACCCATCAACTATGAGAAGAAAAAATAGATTTCGCCACAAAACTCAGAATTTGATCGTGTTTTTAACGAAATCATTATCCCAAGTCAACCAAAAGGTAAACAATGTCACAAACAATGGCCACGATAATGATCTGTTCAAAATTGCACGTGAACCTGAAACTGACATTATCAAGATATTTGATTTCTTCATTGACAACATATTTGTTACGTTCGGAGGACGTGTGAAATATGCATTTCAATTGGAACCAAAACTGTACCCCTCTTTTTGTTGACCTGTTCCTTAATTCAAATGAGGCTGACTCCATACAGGAACTTCTAAACAAGGGAGAAAAGAGTAACTTGTATTTTCTATTTTTTCTTACTGCTAGATGAATTATGTTCTCTAATTTTTGTGCTATTTTCATATTTCTTGATCGGTGTGAGAAAAAACTAGTGAAACATCTGTTCTCGGTAAATGGTTAGTCGAAATTTGATTACGACGTCAAAATGTGTTGTTTTCTTCTAATTTTTTCTTTTGTGACGTCATGAAAAAAGGCGACCATGCTTGATGACGTCATATATAAAGAACACAAGTTTCTGAAAATCTTTGAAAAAGAAGGATAACAATCATCAGATCAACAGATTTCGACACTATAGCTCGTGTATTACGGTAGTTTTCCACTCTCGACAGTAAGACATTAATTATATAAAAAGCTCGGCAAGACTCGCGCTTTAAATAATAAAATGTGACTGTCTCGACTGGAGAAATATCGTAATACACTTGTTGCAGTGTAGGAATCTATATTTCTCAAACTATATAATTCATGATTTGGTGACGTTGGTGAACGCATCAATACCATCGAACTTGAGATAAAGGATACAATAGCTACAAGTTTGCCTCATATCTGATATTGACAATGATCAAAAACAAAACTTTATGTTTTTAGCTTCCCGTGTGTGAACATTCCATTTGAATGTAGCAACATTCCAGCGGCGCTTGCATACGGAGTATATAATTCCTAGTTAATATATTCTATTGTTTAGATTTTCTCTCATGATTTTCTCGAAAGATGGTTGCTGCTCCCAAAGAAGCTGATAAAAAAAGAGTTCCAAGTGGTGAAGTTGAAATCATACATTCGTATTTTTTTCGAACGCCATCATGAGTTGATGGACCGCTACAGAAAATCTGTTTCACAGATGATAGAGGATATATAATAATTCTGTAACTACAATTTGTCCTTTTTCTCGAATGAAATCTACCGAATTAGGTTTAAACTGGATGTATACCTTTATTAGCAACGATATGTGCCACGTATGGAACATGATCTGTTTACCCTTCCGAAGCACAGTTTTTGTTGGTTTTACTTTGGTGCTTTTGATTCAAATTACTTTCAGAGAGATATTAAGACTCTAAACAGCGAACTTGATTCAATTACAAATCTACAATCTACAATGCAAGGTCCATTATTAGATAAATATGAATTGTTAAATCTCTAAATGTAACGATAACTTCTCCCGTAAATAAAGCTTGTAAGTTCAATGAAGGCATGCTGTTGTATTCTGTGGACAACAGTCGTTTATCACTTTAATGTGTAGAACACCCGATGAAAAATTAACGATCTAGACTTAACTTTTAAAGAAAGTCTCCATTCGTCATCACGAGTCGATTATTCGAAACATGGTGTGTTATATCAAGATAACGATCAGTAAACACAGACATGCAAACTTTCAAATGAGGATGTGATCAATTTTAAAATACATGTACTTATAGGGAAGTACTGAAAGAATAAAAATATTAAACCCACAATGACTCTTAACATTTTAGCACTGAATGTAAGATATATTATAGTTTCCGACTATATTTCTTGTACTGACTGTTTTATTGCAGTAATACATTAATATGAACAAAACTAAAACCAAATGCATTGAATAATATAAGCAGTAGGGATAAAGAGTCTTTACTGAACTTTCAACTCGGCTCAAGACGACAGAACATAATATTCAGACGATCAAGATAAATTATGACCGCCTTTTGATAGACTTATACGGTAGATGCAAAAACATGATATTGAACAATTAAACAAGACATGAAGCAAATATTAATGTGATTCATTAGAATATTCGACTTGATACATTTAAAACACAGTTGTCAGCTAAAAAGAAAGATTGCAATAAACATTCATCCACATGATACCGTGATGTTTGATCGACAGAAACAGAAAGTAAGAAAGAGAAAACCAATAATGTGGAATTACATGAACACAAGAGAAGCTGTATGACCAATAGATCAAAACGCTGTGTATAAATACTTGAATGATGTACGTTAAAAAATAATTGTGCTGTTTTAATAATAGCTAAATAAACAACTGTTTTAGTTTTGAAACGATAAAAAAAACTCGTATTCGTCATTTCAATACTGAAAAAAGTAAATTAAAAAAAATACTAAACTCCGAGGAAAATTCAAAACGGAAAGTCCCTAAGAAAATAGCAAAATCAACGATAAAAAACATCAAACGAGATTTTACTCTTTTGGTTAAACTGTTTAATTAAAGTTTGCATTTTTTCAAGAATCAACATACAATGTATTAGGCAAGCTTCAATTTCTGTGACTAAAATAAATGGATATAAATGTATCAAATATTTGTATGTTTGTTCAACATGCATCTGCATCATTTTTACAATATTATAATCATTTAATTCATATATATGGCGTTTGTAGAAAGGCAGGAATATATATTCACCCAAAATAACGACAATTTTTACTTCAAAAAACTTTTTTATAATTTTTTTTCAAGTGCTGTTTAATTATATGTTGACTTGAAACTGTAATTTATGAGCATTTCCTTGGAGCTCAACTTATACCTTATGCAATATTTGTTTCATTTAAATGGACACTTAAAATTCTTGTGTGTAAAGGCTATATTTCGAAATAGTTTTGATATAATCAAACAATGTTAAAATGTTTTAACAGTATCAACATGATCAACATAAGTTTTCTTTTGAATTTGACTTTGTTTAATTTGCATTATCTTTTTGTCTTATCTCAAACTGAAAGCTGACAGGAGAGATTATTTTAACAGGAAGATTTTAATTTTCTCTCAGTGGTATACCATATCTGATCAATATTTTTTTTTTTCGCACGTCATATTTTTCTCTTTGTTAAATTTTTCTTCAAAAAATAACTTTAAAGTTAACTGTACATACAATTATTCACAGCCACACATGGTGAAAAAGGTTAAGTATCGTCTGTTTTAAGTAGAAATATGTTGTTAAAGACCGTCTTTTCATTTCTTATATTCAAATTTATAATTATGTTTTTATTTTCTATTTTTTACCAGCGGTTGTCGATATAGTTTGGTATATGAAAAACTACATCATAAAGTTAATTAAAATTAAATACCTTGATAATGCAATTAAAAAAGGCATTATTCTTAAAATGTTGGTCTGTTACATACAATCATTTCCATTGTACAATCCAGCAAACATATTATGTATTAGTATTACCGATATATAGGTAAAGTTGACATTTTTTTTTTAATTTTGAAGCGGTTTCTTGTGTCATATGTTTGTGTGTTTAACGGACATGTATTTGCAAATGATTCATTTGTAAACTATATTTCTACTACAACTGGCCATACGTTAACTTTTGTCACTAGAAGTGGCTTTATTGTATGGAATGCTGAGTACACTTGTAATTCCTTATTAACAGTCTATTGTACTAAAGAAAAAATAAATTCGTCATGTTTAGAAGTATTTTGATTAAAATCGCTAGCGCACTTATAAATAGAAGTTCACAAAGAGAAAAACATCCTGTTAAAGAGATGCTCCAAAGAAATTTATCTCTTTTCCACCTCTTGTTCGAAGTAATCAAAACGATCAAAAGAAAAGATTAACCAAACAGAACAAAGTAATGCAAAATTCAGATTACTAAATTTTTAAAAGAAAGAGGATTGTAAAATCCAATGAATATACTGACTCCTTTTCTACAAAAATTGTTTAGAATCTATAATCATTGTTACGAAAGGTGCGGTGCAGCTACGATATGACCACAGAGTCAAACTGTCAACAATGAACCATCTGATGACTAATTCATATACTTCATTAATTCCACTTGCGTGTGGGCATTCAATTTCTTAAGCTATAAGTTAATACATGTTGGTATGATTAGAAAAAGGATCCCCCAAGTACCTTATGCATTGGTCCCCTTCAGTGGATATTGATGGCGTCACTAAATAGAACCAAAGAATATTCAAAAAGTACATTCCTTTATCAAATAGCCTAAAAAGAAAGCTCACACACATCAACCATTTCAATTGAATGGAAAATGACTGTCGTATTTCAAACTTGTCATATAGTTTTTCAAGTATAAAAGCAATTATGTATGGCTGTCATAGAAATACTAGTTATCACTGTATCAATGCGCAGACTCGTTTTAAAAGGGGATGTAGTTTAGAATTAGGTCATTTTAAGCGTGCAATATAGAAAAATCTAATAATCTCACGAATGATAGGATATCAGTCATTCACATACCTTTACTTACGACTATACCATTGAGTATACTTATCCGTTATATTGATATAAAAACAATGAAATAGTAATTGTACACACATTAAGGTAAATTAATAACATCAACTGAAATGTTAAGTGTAGGTCACTTGCGAAAATACATCTTTGATTGATAATGATTTTTTAAAGTCATATGTCTTAATATAAAAAAAATGTAAAAATAAATTCAGGAATGCGACATCTCTTGAAAATAACTTCAACTGACAGTAAGTTGGGGACATATGACTCTGAAATGGACTGAAAAAATATACGTCATACTTCAATTTGGAATATCTCTCGTAGCCTAAACAAGCAATACCTTTAAATACATTTTGTATATAAACTTTGTTTCACTGTCACATCTATACATTAATTGACTGTCGGAATAATGTAGAATGCCGCTAAATTTGCTTGCTGGTATTCAAATGTTAATTTGATTGATACAAGATTGTCCAATAAAACAACGCATTTGTGTTATGCATTTAATAATGAATTATTATAATATAGCTGTAGAGTAGCTGCCGTACATTATGGATTTGCCGGGGACTGCGTCACAACTAAAACTGCATTTTTTATAGTAATATTTCCTTTAACAACTAAAGCTTATGATCATCAAAACTGTCATTCATTAACTTATGATGTGTGAAACTTACAAATCTCTGCACACAGATGTGACACTAGTTTATTGATTTTCGAATTATATAAATATACATAAAAACAATTGAAAATTATCATCAAAACATTCTTGAACTCACTAAGGGAATATATCAAGTGATACGGCAAGGTAGGTGTGTCTTCAAAAGTATGCTTCATCCAGTTAGCGTAGAAAAAAAAACCTGTGATAATGTTACCTATGAAGAAATATCTGTCATAATCTTACACATATTTCAATCATTTGCTTTGTTTGCATTCATTTTATGTTTCTTTTTTCACGATTAACAATGTTTACGAACATTTCTAAATGCAAATAACACTGGCAATGCATCAAATAGTTTTAAGACTTTGAAATGCCGGAGTACAAAGAGAGAAATACAAGAGCATAGGCAACACTTAACATTCGATTTATACATAATTTAAGCTTTTTATACGAATACTCTCGTCAATCATTAATGATTCATTGTATTTCATATATTTGAATAAAAGTGTATCTACGAACAAAAATGTTGAATACGATTTCTGCCCCAATTGTCAACTTCCATTTGCATAAAAAAAAAACTATTCCATTTAAACTAGAAAAGTATATTGCGACATGGCAAAATTAACAATAGAGACAACCGTAAGCTAGACAAGCAAAAAACCACGATAGGCATATCAGCACAGAAGCGTTAGTTGATACATAACTCGTATCAATAAATCATCGTTTGACTGAAAGCCCTACCGAAACGTAGAAAAAAATTTCACGAATTTCTCCGGTTCGTTATTATTGAGACCTTTAGTGTCTAGAAACAAAAACATATGGTTATTGTTTATTATAATAGAGCATGCCATTTTTGACCAAAAAAAATTCTAGGATCGACTTATTGCAAGCATGTCCTGAAAATATTTCGAAATTTCCACTCGTGAAGATAACCAATGAGGAGTCCAACTTGATATAAAGGAATGCATTTATGATACGTTTTATTATCATAAAAATAAGCTTACTAAACAGATGCATTATAATAACAAGATATTTATTTAACCAATCAGAGTGCCCAAAATTAGAGCTATACAATAAAATCAATTACAAAATAAGGCACAGTAGTTGATTGAACGATTAAGTGATAAAAGTACATGTAAAAAAAAATACCAAAGATATAAACAATGTTATTGATAAAATAATAAGTCATTTTAAAGCAACTGCAACCTACAGAAAATAAATTTCTGAATCAATGGGTAAACCTGGGACTAAGAGAGACAACTCTATGTCATCATGTTCATTTTTTTATATATTTTTCTAGTTTTCTAGTTATAGGAGGTGTTTTTTTTTTTTTTTTGTTTTTTTGTTCTTACAGAAGTGATTGAAATTACAAAACATGTTTTTGAATTATAAAAAACAAACAAAAATATAAAAATGACATATCATCAGGTTACTTTTTTTGGTGAAATTTCATAATTTAAAGACCGATGTTGTGATCTGCTATCTTAAGTGAAGGACATTCTAAAAGAAAATGATCAATTATTTTCAATGGCATTTTAACATAGATTTTCGAATATGCATAAGAAAAAAATATATATATTGTTTTAGTGTATATATGTCAACACTGCCGTTTGCTAAAAAAAAATAGACTATGATATTTGCTAAATTAATTAATTTCAATTACTTTCTAAGTAAAAGAACATCTATTGCGTACGTTATTTCAAACATTAGTATTCAAGTTAAATACATTCAAAAGTATGCACAGATTAAATAAAAAGAAAATGTATAACCCTTTTTTTTTAAATTGTACTGCCCTCAGATAACTACACATTCACTAGTCTGAACTTTCGGAGTATTATGATAAATGTGGTTACTCAACAAGTTCGTGTACATGACGTCTTAAGGAAAACAACAGGGAAAATAGTAACTTTTAACATGTTTAATCTTCCATGATACCTAACAATGTGCATCTTATAGCAGAAAAGTGCAAAATATAAAGATTTAGAATGAGAAAAACAATATTTTAGCCATGGACCTCGGCGATTTTTTGTGATTCAATAAAAAATCAAATTATAAGTCGCACAGATTGTAATTGACTACGAAAAGTGTTTTGTTTTTTATATTAATTTACCTATCTTTGAATCTTGTTATTCTCGTCATGTATTTATCTTTGACGATGTTTTTGTTTTTTAAAATCGACTTACTTCTCACATTCTAAAACTGTTTCCACTGTTAAAGATAACAAATGAGGAGTACAGCTTTTTATAAACACAAAGATAAGTAAATCAAACAAGATACATTATAATTACAAGATATTGTATACACTATTCATGGTGCCCAAAATTACACGTTTACAATAAAACGAATTTTAGAATAAAACACAGAAATTGATAAGAATGATAAAAGTGATTATTACACATTTCCTCAAAATGAGAACATTAAAATGCATGTCATTGATAAGATTATAAGTCTTTTGAAGCAACAACGACCTGAAACAAAATGGAATTCTGAATTCATGTGTTAACCTTGGACTATGAAAGACAAATGTTGATCAACTATTTGTATAGTTAACAACTTTCATTGATATTTCAAGCATTAGAATTTAAGTGATATACATTCAAACAAATGCACAGATTAAATGACTAGAAAATGTATGGCTCTCAACTATCCTTAAGTTATTTAGAGCACTTGCATACATTCAGATGTATTGGACTATAAAACTAAATTCAATGACTCAACAAGTTTGTTTTTATGACATTTTCTAAAAAACAGTTCTACCATGCCTCGAGTCATTCTTTTTACGTTCTGATTTGCTGTTTCCTTGACAACAATCCATTATTCCAATTCATCTATTTTATCGGTTTTCGAACACTGGAAATGCAATTTCTTGACCGGACTCGTTAATATTCCGGAAAGGAATTGTCAATCGCTTAATTTTCGAGGAAATGATTTTCTATTGGTAAATCCTCGCGGAAAGTACTGCATATCATCAGATTTTCTAGCCAGTGAATACTTGCGTGGCGTAAAATTCATGATATTGAAAATCACTGTCTACTTAAGTGTTTGGGTATATCATCCCCACTCTTTATGGTTGTATAATTCACTCATCTTCATTGCAATCTGTATTATAATTAAACATGTTAACGTGCTCTTCTTTTCACATTTATCCATGCTTTTTGTTTCCAAATTGATTAATTCAATTTCAATTCTTTGAAATGTTTTTCGTATAATTCAATGGATGTATAGACCCCATTTTGCAGCGTTTTAATCAGTCAGTGAGACCTAAGATAAAAAAAATAAAACATATATGATAAACAATGATCATGATGATATTGCCATTCCCGTAGTATTAGATCAGCGTAACAAGTTTATATAGACTGTACACTTATTGTTAAAGACTGCTAATGTTAGTTCTCTAAGACTTGAGATTTTGAACAACAAAAATTGACACGACATGCACGATTATCATTACAAGTGCAAAGTATGTTTATGTTTTGAAATCGGATTTAATAATTCTTATTACATTTTATAGAGCTTAACGCATTTCAGTAAGACTAAAAACCATTTGTAATATACAAGTGCATGTCTCAATCATGTATCATTTCGCCAAAAAAAAAATTACATATAAAAACACTTTTTGCAATTTTTCAAAATGTGTTGCATTTTTACTATAATATGGGTATTTATTTTTACTTTGATTAAACAAATGTATAAATGAATCACAAAAAATCCAATGAGTGATTTCTGGGAAATGTGTAAGATTTCACATATGCTGTTTGAAAGTAAAGCTTTAGTCAAACGAGCTTATATTTAAAGATAATACACAAAAATGAAATGAATTATACTTTATTTCCGCAGGATTATTAATCTAATTTACATATGCGTATGCATGTATTTTCAATATTGTAGCCAAATATGCACTTATGCATATGTTTGAGTTTATTTCAGAAAATAACTACCGTATAATTTTCCTAGCAATGAGCTATATGTTATCATTATCCAATCAAAACTTTATGCATACCTTCAGATCTAAAATTTTAGTTTTGTTTGACATTTCCACCACTATAGGTCAACCTGAAAAGGAATTAAGAATATATATTTTTTTTTAAATTAGCACACGTGTTTGCCTCATATATTCCGAAACATCATGTTGGATGATCTTTTTTAGATAACTACAGACATATGAGTTACAGCATTTGTCAACGTATTTAGATCCTTACATGATAAGGCATACTATTTATTCAGATTAATGAATACTGCTAAATAGTGAGACTTTAAAGAGTAATTTCAGAAACAAGTACATTAGTTTGTAGATGTGTTGTTACATATATAAACTAAGTTTAAGGTTTAAACACTAGAAACTAAAGAACAGAGAACAAACGACAACATAATTTACTACAATTGTTAACAACTCCCTTGTTTCAATTTTAAGCAAAACTATCTGACGACTCCATCACAGTTGTTTGCCTATGTAACTTAGTTTTTACCAAGTGCAACGTAGAATACAATTAACATTAATAAAAACGGAATTCTATTCAATTAAACAAACAGTGAACCGTTGTCTCAGTTGACAATGATTCCACAATTTGGGAATGGTATACTAATACAGCAACGTGTAAACCAATTTGCTTAAGATTAAAAACTAGATTTAATATCACTTACCATTTGTCTGTGTCGTACAATTTCATTTATAACAATTTCAGTCGTAAAAATTAAAGTTATATGATTATCATAATTATTTTAAAAAAAGTTATAATGAAAACAATAATAACAGATACATCACATTATATAATGAAATCATCAAAACAATAACAGTGAATAGATAGACGATATTGAAAAGAAGTAAGAAATTATTTGCATGACCAACACGTATAATAATCTGCTAACCAGGTTCAACCCACCATATTTTTTTCTTAAAATGTATTGTACCAAGACAGAAAAATAGTCATTGCTATATTATTGTTTTTTTTAAAGGTAATTCATTTTAGTGTTGTGTGTCTGGTGTGTTGTAGTTCTCCTCCTAATTTTGATGTGTTTCCCTCAGTTTTAGTTTGTAACCTGGATTTGTTTTTTTTTCGTAATCGGTTGATGAATTTTGAACAGCGGTATACTACTGTTGCCTTTTTAACACTTCCGATGCACTTGAGATTAGTGTTTAATGTGTTTCTTGTTGCTTAGTCTTAAGGTTTTTATTGTGTGTTTATCGTACTATTGCTTGTCTGTCTTTTTCTCTTGTATCCAAGAAGTTTTCAGTTTGTTTTCGATATATGATTTTGAATATTCCTGTGGTATCTTCTGACTCTGTTTTTTTAGAATTAAAAATATCAATAATGATACATTTTATCAGTGAAGATAATATTACAATATAGAATATAAATGTATCTTTAATTTTCATAATAAAAACATTGCAGAAGCAATTTGCATAGAACGCATTGAAGCCAACGTTGAGATAAAACAAAGCATGCACATTTGGTTAAATATATAACAATATAAAGTAAAACGCTTAATATGAGAAATTAAGAAGCAAGAAGCAATTATAAGTAAACAATATAAACATATGTAGGCAACTTATACATTATAAACAGTCTTTAAACATATGAAAACAAAATAAAATTTTATGAAAAATTTGCAAGATTACCTTTAACATGTTTAATACCAATTGCCAGCACTGGTTATTAAGTTTCTTAACTGAATGCAAACGAATGTTTTCTTTCTTATAGTTTTCTATGTATTGTTTAATGTTCCGCTGCTCTCATTGACGATGTTTTCCCAATTAAACAAAGAAATCATTAACAAATAGTCAGTCGTGCTGTTCACATCATTGACATTAAATCATAATGTGCATTTAAAATCAACACTTGATTTTATTTTCACGACCATGGTTCAGTTATTGTCATGGTTTTTTTTATATGTATACGATTTTCGTATCTATCTTATTACTCCCAATTGCATTGTTGGTATTCATCCACATGTGTCGAATAGTTCATGATATAATTTAGAAAAAACTATCACTTGAGTTTGTCTAAGCATGTGTCCAAACGATTTGATATGATAGTGTAAAGACATGTTTAAAATGTATGATGTAGATTATCGTTATTCGTGATTATAAATGGTTGTTAACATACCTGTTTTATTAAACACATATATACTGTCAATGCTTTGTGTATCGTTATACAGAACAGTCGGCTTTGATCCCTGTGATTTGTTTACCATTAACACCTGATTTGCATTACCATAATATATGTAACTACCGACAACATGGATAGCAAAGTAGTTTCTTCTAACATTTGTTGAAAGTATTGTTTTAACATCAGAGCCATCGTCTTTACATGATTTCATGTCACCATCAATATTAATCCAGTACAGTCTGTTCTCTTCAGTGTCTACAATGAGTTGAATCATGGAGTGGATAAATCATATTTCATTCGTACAACAATAATGTATCAAAGTACTTATTTTATTTATAATTCCACCTCATGTAATAATGCTGTATTTTGATTATATGAGAGACATGATATTTTTTACCAATCTCTATGTATTGAGATTTTCTTTTCTCTGCCGGGGTATTTGTCATCAGGGAATTCCATGTGCCGGGGTATTTGCTAGCAAATACCATGGCAGATGGGGAACATCATGCCTAAAAATAACTCAATGAATTTCTATTCCAATATGACAAATTCATGGCCATTTTAAATATACGGTTCCAGATAAAATATTTTGAGGATAACTGCATCATTTGAATGACGTAAACATTAATTGTCAACTGGTCACATAAAACTAGAATCCACTTGTATTACGCTTCACTCAAACTGATGAACTAAGTGAAGTAGTCAGCCGATAATCAGCAAATTATCATAAAAAGGTCAGCTAGTGAATGTACATAAAAAAATTATAAGAAATGATTATACGGTCAATGCAATTTGACTGCGCAAAAAGCACAGCGGCAGTGTATACAAAAATTATGCATTCAAGCAGAAACTACATATGATACCTGATTATAATAAACTTACTGGGGTTGAACATTCGGTGGAATTAAACAATTATATCATGCTTACATGGGGTATTTGCCAAACACACCGGTTTCGAGGTAATCAAATTTCCCCCGCCTATCGGCTTTGGAAAATTTGTACCTCTCAACCGGTATTTTTGGCAAATACCCCTTGTAAACATGATATATTTGTATATAAATCTGGTGTTTACGTCACGATTGATTCACATCGATTTACGACGACATAAACAATTCAGTGAAATAAATGTTAATAAATTGTATCACGATGTGTTCTTTTAACGTGTAGGTAAAAAAAATGATCAGTATTTCGAATGTTTTGAACACTAATCTGTGAACAACAAATGACAAATTAATGACAAATTGTCATATTTTAAGTAATTTTACCACAAAGCTAACTAATAACAGCATACCTATATCCATGCAATGCACAGATGTGGATGTGAAGTTAACGATCGTTCGCCTTTCAGAGAGATCAAATCTAGACTTCAATATTCCTGTACTTTCTTCAACTATATACATCCACCTGTATGACAAATCTAAACTTGACATTTTAAGGAAATTAAAGTTTCAGGTTCAATTTGTGTTTAAGCATGTACGTGCTGTTGTTTTAGTAAAAAACATTAATGAGAGAGGCAGACAATGCTATATAAAAGGATTATGATAAATAAAACATGGTTTTATGTATGTGAATACATGTGTCACATTCGGTACTTTTGTATAGTACTATAATACGATAGGTAAATATAAATTGTGCTTATTGAGACGATACATTCAATTTAACAGATAACTCGCACAGAACGAGTTTGCTAGCGTTAACACCCCCGAACAACAAAACAGGTCAATCTAGCCTAATTTAGCATGTATAAGTCATCATGACTGTTATTTCTTTATAAATCAGTCGGCCCTTTATTAACAAGAATATGTATACTATCAATATGATAAGACGCTCTAATCATTTCAATGCATTAAAGATATTAATGATGTCCGAATTGTAATGACGTATAGCACATTCATGGATAAGAAAATATGGGATGAACATAATTATTTGAATTAGATATAAAATACTCCCTTTAAGCAAATGGTATTTCTAATGGGATCCTAAATAAGGTATCTGCAAGACTTATGTTGATACATAAATATCAATGCATTTGTTTTAAGAAAACAACTTCGTAATGATAATATTTTTATTGAATTTGTTCTTTTATATTCAGGATATTGAACGGCATGTATCACAAACTACAAACAAAGATGTGCATGCAATATTAATAATAACAGAGAAACTTGTAGTGATTTAACATCTCTAGTGCAATCAAGATATTGTTTGAATTATAATTCATGCAACACGACAAGTCCTCCCCCGACCCTACATCCTCGGTTGGGTAGGCGAACGCGCGTCTGGAGTACATACTTTCCATATCCTAGATTCACCGGGACTGTAGAGCTTGGTTTTGACCCAAAAAAAATGTGACATGCTAGTTTAATTTAAAAAAAAACAGGTTTCTCAAATGACAAATTTACTTCAGAAAAATGACCAAATGTCGGACAGTAGTAAGCAACAGGAATTACATTGATATTTGGCGAAAGCAGGTACAATCTAAGATATTAAAATCCTAATGTATAGTATATGTTTATTTGGAAATCAATGTTGTTCTGGCATTATATTAACAACAAACACACCATTGTGGAAGTATTTGTTTGAGACATATCGTACTGCATGTCAGATATTCAAATTATAAAATAGTCTCCAATTTAAAACATATGATTTTAAGGTTTTAAGATCCATGACAGGTCGTGATACCCGATAGTATATGTCAGTGCATCAGAATATGAGACCTAGTGTTATGTGTACTCTTTGTGTCAATTCATTGTCTCAAATAAATACAGATATTTTATGCAAACTAAAGCGAAACGATATTTTATCAGAAAGTAAAGTTGTAAAGGTTGATTATATCAATTGGAATACAAAACTATAGATCACTGAATTGAAAAAAAAGTCAATTACAGCATTACCTGTTAAAGTGGAAAAAGCAAAACCTTATAAATGAGGGAAATAAAAAAATTAAATTAAAAGGAAACCAAATCACACTGGAATATTTTACACGTTGATGACAACAAGGTTAACAAAACTAAAAACCAAACCTGTCTTACAAAACCACATGTACTATGGATCACATCTTATCTGTAATCAATTCTGCTACTGAAGATGCGCTTTTGACAATAATGTGTCTTCAAATATTATAGAGGTTATAATGATTGAAAAAGACTGATACAAATGTCTTAGAGTTGTTTCTAAATTATCAGTGACAGTTGAGACGGTAAATTATCATGTTAAGCAGATGCCTGTAATGATCCATTGTATTTAATAATTTTATTTCAGTTTTGGTTGATTACACGTTCATTCGATAAAGGATAGAAATCATGTGAAGCCTAATGGTGATGACATATAACCAACCAGCTTTATTACAATTTCTATCATAACAATAACAGAAACTTGAATCCTCTCAAAAAATGAAGCCACTCATAACTAATTATAGATTGCAGTAAACAATTAATTCCTCCAAATGCGACAATGGTAGCCTTTCTGGTATAAAAAATGCATTTATAGCAAAACATGAATGATAAAACATGTGTATTGTTCTGTTTACAAAATAAATTCATAATCGCTCAATTTCTTAAAAAATAAATAAAACAGAATACCTATTTGTAACATCAAGTCGTATTACCCAAGGATAGATAAAAGTTGATAGAACAGTTACATTGCTTCCGTCTAGATTGCATCTTGAGAGTTGGCCTCTAAGAGAATCAATCCAGTAGAGATGATCATTAGCTAAATCAACAGCTATTCCTATTGGACCTGATAGTGACTGGACAACTGTCTGTAATGTTGTATTGTTTGAGGGATAAGCAAATCTATAAACATTAAAAAAAGTAATTGACATTAAAAAAAAAAATAACCCAGCCACTTTTCGCACCTGTTGCAAAACAAGAGCCTCTTGACTTTGTTATTCTTGTATACTTTTTTATGTTTTAGTTCATTAATATTTTGTGTAAAGTGTAACGTTCATTTTGTATTAACGTGTACGCATTTTTGTTTTGATGAGTTCAAGCTTGTTTCCGTATGTACGATTTTCTCTCTGTTTTGAAAACCAATTAATCTTCTCTTCTCTTTAGTTGGGTTGACTCTTTGACACAATCCCCATTGCAATTCTTATGTTATGCTTAACTATGCCGTGTTTACTGATCTTGTTATATATACCAAACATCTCTACTGACTAATTAATAAAACCCTCACAATAAATTGAATATGTTATATTACGAACGCGACATAGTGTATGATACAATGACGAGTTGATGTTAATGTTATTAGTTTAGACAGGTAACATGCAATTTTGCTTCAAATGTTAAGGTGTGTTTAGACATACGTGTGTATATATCGAACACATCAATTAACGCTGCATTAACGCTGAAAAAATCCAGTACTTGTTGAACACAAACATCACATTCGTGTCGAGACTAATTATCGTAGTTTTGTCTTTTTTTCTCAAAATCAACTTATGTAATCTTTATTTGTAAACTTAATTAAAACTATTTATACAAGTTGTCATATTTCAGGACAACGTTTTAAACGTTATAATGTTTCCAGGAAATGTTATATTATGAACTGCATGGACTCCATATTAATAAGACTGTACATTTCACATATTTTGAGTGAAGGACAAAGTAATAGTATGTAGTAGAAGTAGCAAATTACTGGGATCAATTTAAATGTTAAATCAGGAATCGCAGTTACTGTAGCAGGTAATTTTAACTAAAAATAAGCGGTATGCTTTAATTTTGTATATCATTATAGTTGTTAGATTGATATAAATGATATAAAATATGGGATATACTTAATCAGATGATAAAAGGGGTTTATATTTTCAATTATTGAAGAAGCTTGTGGTAGTGGAATTAGAGGTATATATGGTGGCGGAAGTAATAGAAGTAGTAGTAGTGGTAGACATAGTAGTATAAGTAGGAGTAGTATAAGTAGTAGTAGAAGAAGTACAATGTAGTAGAATTAGTAGTAGTATTTGTAGAAATAGTAGTAGTAGAAGTAGTAGTAGTTGTAGTAGTAGTAGTAGAAGTAATAGTAGTTTTATGACTTATATACTATCGCAGGTACAATTTTGAAAATATAGATGATAAAATCATATAAAGTGTTAACAGATGATTATCTATCTTTACTTGTTGAACACACATTAAGAAAATATAAATAAAAGAACTTTCATATAAAATTCACGAGACAAAAAAACAGTAAGACTAAACAGTTAACACTCTTTAAACATATTAACAAACCACACTGTAGACGCAATGGAAGTGACTTGGCAATACTGACATATAATGCATATATAAAATGTCCCAAATCTACATTAACAAGATATAACTCAAGATCTAACCAGTAAAACATTCCATATCTGGATTAAAAAAAGAATAACTGAACACACATTTTTGTTGAAAATGTTATAATGAATTAAGAGGGGAAAAATCACATTATGTATAACAACAGACATGTACATCCAAGTTTAAATTAAAAACAACGTTCAACATATAATTGCGTTGGATAAAGACCGCAATTTGTATACGTTTGCATGCAAAACAAATTATTTGGTAGAGGGGTTTAAATACAGCACAAATAACATTTTCCAAAAGACCAAGAAAGTGAAAGAATATATTTCAACAAAACGCTTTTGACTATATGGTGTTCTTAAACCCTGCTGACTGCCATTGTCAAAAAAACTGATCACCAAATGTAACAAAATGGATCAATGGTTTTAAAATCATAATCATCTTAGCTCAACATCATGTACTTGTAACTGTGATTCGTGTAGTTGCAAACAAGCATATTATAGGAAAATCCTTTTACGACAGTGTACTGATAAATTATCAGGATACCGTAGCTTAAATTCTAGAATGCTCAACGTTGCATCGTACAGCTTTAGGTCAACAAATCATATTGGAGACCTATCGTAATATTATAGTTATATCATGTATATGTCATCGTGCTATCTTGCATGTTGCTTCACAATTCCTCTGTGCATTTTGTAGTTTTGAGTAAGCATGTTTTATGATAACCCTTTCGTTTCATGAAAGTGTTGAAGCATAATTTTATCTTTACTTTGCATCATGCACTTTTTGTAATATTTGCCTTACGCGGGTATGTTAATGCTGTATTGTCGAAAAAATGAAAAATGATACTTAAATTTCGACTTTTAATCAAAAGACTTTTTGACTCATTTATAGTGTAATTTGTTATATTTTTTAGATTTGCTAGTAAGTTGACAATATAAATTTTCGTTTTCAAAAATAACATTCTCAAATTATCACGTGGTTATCACGTGACACTCAAAATCTATTTATAAACGTGAAAACAGTAAACTCAAAAGTGCTAGCGTGTAGACAGTCTTGTTTTTCTAAATATTGTTATCTGTGGATAGCTTATATACCAAAGTATTAGAAAAGTGCTACTCGCCTCCTTTGAATAAAAAGATTAAATACATAAACGGAGATTTTCGACTGAATTGTGCCAAAATACTTTGACCTTCAGATATTACAACGTCTAACACTTAAACGGTATTAACAACATGAACCGAGTAGCAGTTTTCGAAAAATATTAATATTCAGCTTTCTGTACGTTAACTTGACTCAAAAATTAATCATTTCTACACGCTAGCACTTTTGAGTCAAAGTTAACGTGTTTCACAATTTTTTGTGTCCGACATTGTTTACAAACGCACAAGTGACTTTCAAAGGGAAGTAATTCTATAAACAGAAATAAAAATTTCAGTCATCGGGAAATTATTGCTGATCTTTATTTAAATGTACTTTTTGTTGCATCTTCTCCATAACCAAATATTTAATAAAAGAAACAAACTATTTAAATATACATATTTTACTCGGAGAATAGCATGAATAGATCAGAATGATTATAATTACACATCGGCTTTGGGTATGAAGCCCATTTTCTTTCTGTTTGGTATTTTTTGGCAAAAAAATTATGTATTGAATTTTTCTACGGACTCTGTAGCTTTATCTACTAATAAAACATGACCTCCGTGTATTCGCACAACAGTGTGGGAAGTGTCGTAAAACACCATTCAATCAATCAGATAGCTCTTTGAATTCTATTTTGTCAGGTGAGGTGCCTCTCATGTTTGGGTTTTGCCACTTGTAACAGTGTAAACCTTTAGAGTGTACAATAAAATCATGAATCTTGCTCATTCTTCATAAATCATACAGACCCATACACTGTTCATCATTCAGTCGTTGGTCATAGTGGCAATCACACCATATATAATGACAGCTTAATATATATATATATATTCAATGTCCTGCTTTTTCTCTCTCTCAATAAATTTAATTACCACTTGCTGATAGAAAACATACTTTAAGAAAAATAGATGATGATTTCATAACAAAAAAACTTATGGTGCCATGGTCAGTAAGTATGGGACTATTAAATCAATTTATACCAAATATATGATAGTGCAAGAGCTAATGGAAATTTAATTATATTTCAAATCCTGCAACATTTTTTTCACACATACCCTTTATACAACATGTACACATTCAATGAATATTCTGTGTCTCATTCAAGCATACTTTAAACTCCAAAATATGTATTTATTCTATGTATGTATATATATATATATATGTACCATTATCTCTGTAACTTATAAATTTGCAGAATATTTTCTTTTACAGCTAATTTCCTAAAGCTTGTAGAGTAAAACTTTGGTTGACTTGCTTGTCTTGTTTGTATAAATATTTACCCAAGCTTAAAGCTTAAAGCACTTAAGATTGTCATCTTCAAACAATAATATAGGCAAACTTAAACCTGTAAATATTATAGTGAAATTCAATTGGATGTTATCTAAATTATTATTGTACAATATACAAACAAAGCAAGCAAGGTAACCTAAGTCTTGCTCTAGTACATGCTTTAGGAAATTAGCTGTAATCTCTTTTTAAGGTACAGGAAACAGAAATATAGGTATATATAGGGTGTAAAGTTTATTTAAAGAATATATAATAATAATTTTGCAGGGTAAAGAAAAGATGCTATTTGAATAAAAATAATAGAGTAAAATTCTCATAGCAACTAATTGACAACCCCCCTCACCCCCCAGTTTAGACCCCAATTAATGAATCTGTGGCCTAAATCTGTATAAATTAGAAAAATCATGAACTTGGACAACTGTTTTGATTATCTATATTTTATTAATATCAATTTAATATATTATTTTTTATAATTGCACTGCCAACTATCAATGAGGTGTTTATTTTTAAGGATAAAGCAACATAAAACTAGCAGACATCAGTTTAAATCATGTTGAACTGAATGAGAAAAGTTATTATATAAATATTTATCATCTTTTAAAGCTTCATGTAATTAAATAATTGAATTAATATTGATAATTGCTCCTCAATAAGCATTATTTGGTACTTTCTGAAAAGGGGGTGTGAATGTTTTTGTAAGGGAATATATGATCAGTGTCTGACAGAAAACCTCAAAGTTTTTCATTTAACCCAAGTAATTTAAAATATACATTCACTGATTGATTGACTTGAAATTGTGTATTAAATGCAGCTAACATGACTTATTTTACTTCATGTGGTATGCTTTTCTATGTGTCACAACTTACCATCATAACCAAATAACATAGATTTTTTTTGTTTTTGTTATAAAACATGTTTCACAATCATTGAAATTAGGGAATGAGTGTTCCTATTGATGAATCTATATGCTAATTTGTATGTGAAAACATTTCATCATTCCTAACACTTTTGCTTTTGTTTCACATTATTATTAATAAACACTATTAATGATTTTGATTTTAATATTCCATGGAGCACAGCTAAATATAATTTATCCACTGAATGAAATCACAATTTGTACACAGTGACACATTTATGAAGTAAAAGTTCTGTGAAACATCCTCTCCTCAGTGATCATAATTAGGACACAATATCACATATGAATTCCACTTTCTTATAAATTTTCCCTTTTTTTGATCATGAACTAACACATGTTCCAGAATCATTGCAGTTAGTTATTCATTCATTTCAACATATTTCCTTTTGCTGAACCTGCTTTTTCATACAGTAAAATTTTTTCTCACTTTTTTTTAATACAGTCAATTAACTTCTAGTTTGTATTCCTTTAAGCACAGTTAAAACAGTCTTGATTCCATTAATTTTGTCACACATATGTATAAGTAAAGAGTTGTCTTTTCAGGAAAATGAATTTTCTCTTTATATCTCATGTACAGGAATCTGATATGAAAATAATATCCTTGTTTGGGTATCATTTGTTGATCTTCCTTAGAATGAAAAGTGCAGTCCTTATGTCTTATTCATTTTATCAATTGTGCTATTGTATTGGAAGTAGCCATTGTTTCTCATTCATCTTAAAATCCTGCAAAAAAAATGATATTATTATACACAATATAATTAATTTATAAGCCCCATTGCTATATATATATGCATACTATCTATTACTTCAATCATTGTACTTGATTTATATAATAATATGCTCTTAATGTGCCCTGTTATTAATATTTTGAACATAACAATTATCTTATTTATATTCTTATTCTGATACAAAAAGAGAACTTCTATATAATCAAATTTTAGTAAGCTTAATAGCTATAGCCCTTAGTATCAGCAGTGGTTGGTAAAACTAATAGTTAACTTACATGTTTGTAATAAAATAATTGCCATGCTTGTTTACTTTCTTAACACATAAATATAATAGACAGAGTAATCTAAACTCATAAGCAATTAATCTTTAAATAGCTTTCATATCACTTGATGTGACTATAAAATATTAAAGTGTCAGTAACAATAATATAATATTTGAATGCTTACATCATAATGCAGACTTCCTACATGTCAACTCACTTGGAAGCAGTAAAAAAAACAGTGAATACAAATTCTGCAAAAGACAAATATAAAATTGCATTTATATAATCAAAACTTTAAAAGCAATAAACACACCAAAAGTTTTTTGTTAAACATGTAGGAAATAGGCAATAAAGGAGATACTTAAAAAAACCTGTTAGGTATTTAATCTGTATGATATTGAAATATTTACATCAATGTAGATTGACACCTTTTAAAGTCACTTATTTGGATTAGCAAATCCTACAGGTAATCAATAGTCTTTATGTCAATTGAATGAAAGTGGTGATCAATTTAAAATTTTCATGTCTATTACTAAAAATTAAATTGGATAATATATTAACTGAGATGAGCAAATTCTCTCATTTTGTAAAATCTCAGTAGCCTGATAACTGAAATATAACTTTAATAATAGTACATTTTATTTGTTTGAACATGCATTTATACATTCTGGTATTTTTTTATAAACTTAGAAATGACAATGGATATATAAATACTATTTGTGAAATAAATCCATGTTTTCTTTTAATAAAATTTATGCTTAAATCACTATGAAAAAAAATAATTCTGAATTGAAACAATGTCATTCTCTGTTTAAAATGTAAAAACACCAACACTGTTCATTTGCGTGGGTGGTGTATAAAAGTATAAACAAAAAATGACTAAGCTTAAGGATAGTTAGACTGGGTATGATAATATAGGGGGTGCACCCCTTACTACCAAAGTAGAAATGAATAGTTTTAATTTATTGCATACACTAAACCAAGGGGGAATTAAGGGGGGGGGGGGGTTGTAATTATTATGTAACAGTTAGCTTGGGAAAAATCAAGTCTAATATAACTAATATTAAAACAATCTTTCTCCGAGCATTGTTTCCATTTAGCTAACTTTATTGATTCGTTGATTGATTCATAGGTCAACGGTTTTCGTCGTCGGTTATCCAAATAAATGACGAATTATAAATGTTTTGATTCACTTCAACAAATTCAATAAGAAGAAATGGGTACCGGTGATAAAGAGTTACAATTTACAACGTATTTACCTCAAAATGTATGCAAAATCCACCTTTCCATTGTAATTTCCATGTGCCGACTTCTGTGACAAGGTGCTCAACAGCTGATAATAATGACTGTGACGTGACAAGCTAAACATTGACGTTGATGAATCTTAGTTTTTGGCGATTTTCTTACTTAAAACTGTAAGTGTTCAAGGGAACAATGGTCATGTATGAAGATATTGTTAATGTGGCAATGCCGTTGTCGAAAAACAACAAGTTGATAAATCTTTGACCTCGGTGAAGCCAAAAAATCACCACTCTATAGCAAATTCTCTCAACGTCCGATTTAGCCAATCAAAATTCGTATAGTTTCGAAAATGACGTAATATATGAGATTTCGATGCAATCACCAAAAATTGTAAAAAATTATTTGAAACCGCATTAACCTACCCGCGTACTAAGAATGGGGAATAATTTTGAAACGTTGGAGAGTATATATATATATGATAATATTAACCGAGTACAAACTTTAACATCTTTAACGATACATGTAATAGATATCGATCTGCTAGTGGCAGTTAAAAGTACTTGATGTTTTTCAACAGCACATTAGGACTAGCAACATCATACATGTTTGATGTGAATTCGGAAAATATTAAATGTTTATGTTTGGATGTTCTATGTGTAAAATAGGGTGTATATATAAAGGCAACAGTAGTATACCGTCGTTCGAAAGTCATTAATCGATTGAGAGAAAACAAATATTGTTACAAGACAAAACCAAGGTAAACACATTAATCGTAAGACGAAAACAGTGAAACTACAGAAACACTGAAGTGCAACAAAAACAAACAATTATTCTGAAAAATGTTGACTGGTGGTACTTTAAAAATAAATTTTTCTTGACATAAGACATATTGGTTGTTTCATTTTGTGGCAAATGAGAACAGAGATGCCTATAAATATCACTAGAAATTCCCATTACTTTTAATAAAACTGATGTTTTTTTTCTTTAAACTTGATTTTACCAACTGCAATTTTTGTTTCTTCTACTATTGACGTCATCATAATAAACGTTTACCTACCGAACGATGTCATGATAATTGTATCTTGGAAAATAAAAGTATCTGTTTTGGTAATCATAGTCTACGGCATACACATCAGTACTTCCTAGCTCTAATAGTACAGTCACACTGCTTGTATCAAAATCAAATTCCATAATTCGAGTGTAGGTTGAATACAAAAGTTTGACTTGGTAAGCTAAAACAAAAATATACGATTAGTAGCCTAATGATTATAAAATCCTATATTTCAACAAATCAAATGGAATAAAACCCTGACTTTAGTCTTTAGTTTTATCAGTTTAATGAACTGCACGCACTAAGATAAATATCGATGGCATACTTACTCCACACCTGCATTGACTTTCCTTCTGGTATTTTTCGCCCCGATTTTAGAAATAACATGTAATTATAATAGACAATCAATATTTTTTTAACAGTCCTATAATCATATATTGTCCGTTTAGATACATCTCTTGCATTTAAAACAAAGGAAAAATGACACACACAATGCAGTTATGCAAGATAACACAGTAACAGTTTAGCTTACAAATGTACTCATTTTTTGAATTTCAAATCTATAAGAATGTTATCTGTAATACAAAAATGTATTTAACGTGTAGACATTGATACCTTTTTAAATGTGCGATACACGTTTATTTTGTTTTTTTCAAGAGTTTGTCAAAACGCATGCGAACACTAAGAATTTTGAGTACTTGACTGGTGAACCCCATTGTCAGGGTCGTGAGTTTTGTTGATGAAGAACACAGTTGCATGATTTAGTGATTATAAAATAACAAAAATGTTGTTTTTTTTTTTTAAACTTCATATTACCATTCACATATGCTATAAACGTGACATGGCAAATTTAACATGTTTTAACAGCACAACATCATTTTAGTTAGTCGAATGGAACTAAACACGAAATCAACGCAGCCAAAATGAACGAAACACAAAAACGGACTGAATGAAAATCGTTACAAAAACGAAAAAAAAAATCGGGACTTTGAGTGGTTCAGCAGCCGTATGTTGGTGTTAAGTTTAAAAACAAATATATACCACAGTATAACATATACGTAAACCTTTAAAAATAATAATACTAATGACGCAGTATTGTGTCGTCATTGTGACTTAGCTACTTTAAAAACATATATAGCAAGGGTTGATTGTATTTTTCGCGTTGAAATTCCTTTGTCATTATCTTCGTTGCTATATGTAGATATACAAATGACTTTTGTTTGTAAACGTTACCCTTCTATTAACTTTAAAATGATAAAAAGTCACTATTCACCCTCATTACCTACACGTCTTATAATGATTTAATAGAAATGGTGTCCCATAAATACACAAACAATCACTTTTATGAGGCATACATACGATTTCAAAAGGGTTGCTAGACGTGATCAAAAACTGTTTTTTCTTAGATCATTTCTAAATTAACTCCATGATTTCGTTATATAATTGTATGCTATTCATTTATCCTGTCTATGAACAACACATGGCTGAATCATGGCAAGACCACATTCCTATTTTTTTAGAAAATTATCATTCTGCATTTACATTAGCATATATTGGTGTAAAATATAATTTTGCATTTATACGGTCGAACTCCCTCGAGATGCATACACATATTGTTATCTAAAGAATACACATATTAACAAGTTCACATATTTATAATTAATGTTAACATTAACATTTATTATTCCTTTAACATGAAATAAGGTAATTGAATACGATTGCCAATGAATTAATTTCCATGAATTGGGTTGTTTTGGTTTTAGTTTTATTTTGGTTTCTTTTGGTTCGTTCAATGAAAATGCCAACATTAAACATACGCAAATATATACCTTGTATAATTTGACAACACTATATAGTTTTTACTTTATTGTCGATTATCATACTTGTACAGAAAACACAACACAAATTGAAATAGATATCAACTATATGGTCACTTTTATAAATTTCAAGTTAACGAAAGTAAGATTTTTTTCAAAATAATAAGGATTTTCTTATCCCAGGCATAGATTACCTGAGCTGAACTAGCACAATTATTTGAAATATTGGGTCCTAAATGCTCTTCATATTTGTAATTGATTGCTTTTATGTTATTTGGATCTAAGTGTCACTGATTCGTCTTATGTAAAAGAAACAAGTCTGGCGTATACAATGTATACTTCTAGACATTGTCCTTGTTTTGTCTACGTATACATGGCGCTTATTTTGACATAAAACATTTACCTAAATATAAACCTATACCTGTCTTCGTTATTGATGCAAACTGGTCTTACAGACCAAGTTCAGGCATGTTTGTAAAAACTTTACTTTATAATTAAGAAACAATAAATTGGTAAAATTTCTTTTAAAATATGAAATACATTTGGTATGACAGACTTTACATTCGCAATATTCACTCCAAATTTTTGTGAAACATTTCATATATTTGTTTCAAATGTATAGCTACTTTACAAAGTTTACCAAATTGATATCTGCTAGATTTATTAATATGCGTTGATAAATATCAAGGATGCAACACTACCCGTAGATAAATACCAAGGATGCAACAATACCTTTCGATTAATTCAGTAACAATATCAACTCATCCGTATCATCTTCGTTGTATTCAGAATAAAAATTTAAATAGCGCCCTATTAACTTTACAAAAGCACGTACTGTAATTGCATGTAATATCATGAAGTCAATAGCAGCTGAATAATAGTTTAGTCTAAAATGAAAATGCCAAATTAAATACAGTACAGTAAATAACAAAACTTACATAATGTCAGTAGTATGCAGTGAAGTAACACACTTAGATAAAACAACATTTTGACTCCCATATTTTTTAATGCCAGAACCGAGTTTTACGTTTATCAATTGATGGGAACGTAACTATTTCGGCTTTTATATGAAATAAATAATGTGATTACAAACTTGTCATTTTAATAAATTTGTGAGCAATAAAAGTGTCTGCTTCCAAAACGTTCAGAATTCCTGCACCAAAGCATTATTTACTTTGATCTTCAATTGGCATATTAAACTTATTTGAGCATCTGTAAGTGACATTTACAACGTGCAATCAACAAGATCATTGTAAATAGAAATGTGGCTATACTGTCAAAAATGTCCTTGTTGTGCTTTAAATCATTGAGTCATTTACAATTTGTATCAATATTTACACAATGATCTTTTTTATTATTGATCTATTCTACAGTTTTAAAATGGATATTTAAAACAAATCAACAAATAAAGATTGCGTAGGTAACATTTAGGAAGTGACGAAATACAAAATTAAACAGGTGTCATTTCTTTATTCCAACGGTATATATTTGTTTTTGTCATCCCAGTGTTTTTTTATATTTTGATTCTTATTATCAAATGTGTCAATTTTGTAAAAATTTTATTCAAAAGAAAGACCTGTCTTCTTTATATCAATGTCTTTTATTTGAAAGTATCCCAATATCATTTCGGGTAGGATAATTACTAGTAATACATTATGTACCCGTAAAAAACAACCACGACAAAGCAAAACAGCATAACGGCTTTCATAATCAGAATCCATCCGATTGTCATTATATTCTTCAAATTTACCAAAGCATATCATACACGAGGTCGAAGTTACGATAGCGACATGTATAACGTATAGGTCGTGGACAAACTGACGATGCCGTGAAAAATTATCGGAAAACCGATGACATCACCGAAAAGGTCGTAAAATGTTCTATGAAAAACAAAAGACTGTGAGTAAAACGAGTTCCAGACCGAATCACAGATGCCAGGAAGCTTACACAGTTTGAGTTTTATTTATGGAGACTGTCGTTTAAATCATTCAAATAGCAACCTGGAGATTATTCTTATTTTATGAAAAAAAGTGGTGTTTGTAGTTACTACCCTTAAAGCATATAACCTATGATACTGATATTACATCAAAGTCAACCTTCTAAGAGACATCAGTTTTGGGGTGGCGTTGTATCCAACTGATTTAGCAACAGTTATAGTAACAAGGTGAATGCGTAGGATTTAAACATTCCATACTTATATGCATGATTTTCCGTTTATGCTTTGCTGATTAATTCTTAGTCCTCGTTTGTAATCAAACTGTATACGTTTATGAATACAATTTCCTTATGTACAAAACTACATTGAATAGTAATGCGTACGCCGTAATACTACTTATATCAATATAATGTTGACCATGCATCATGATATAAGCTCATTGTGAAGCATGTGCATTCATGATTGTAAAATGCCGCATTCAATAGGCAGACAAGACATATTTTTATATAAGAACTGATTTAATTTTTTCGAAGGTTTGATCAACTAAATTGTGTATTTTGCTGCTATTAAAAACTTGAAATATTCGTGCATTAAATGTATATTGCTTATATTGTAATTGAGTGTATTTACATGAGTATATGTATCAAATAATTCAGATGTTATTGGACTTATCCGACAAATATAACTCTACTTGATATTTATAAAAACATAATGCATACTTCTTAAAGACATGTTTGCTTCATTTCTAATTTTGGACAATACACAACACTAGTGTTTCGGACATAGGATTATCAACCAGAGGCGATTTCATGTCATATGGTCCTATCATAAACTTTTAACAAAACAAAATAGCAGCGTCTCTCAAACTACCAGCATTTGGTCTGAAATTCATTACAATAGACTAATTCTATACTATTATAAAAAATGTACACCAATATCTTTTGGTAAAAAAAACATATGAATATCCATCGTGTGGTTGTAAATACTGTGGTACGTGTTTGTCAATAAATCAATTGACTTAAGTGGTATTGCTGAATTGTTTTTGTTATGGCCAATAAGGAGAAATGTTTCCGTATATACACAATGTTCAACGCATAAATCATTTGATTGTAAAAAAAAATCCCCAAACAATTTTTGTTTCAAAGAACACTTAAACATAAAAAGTATAATATGCAAATGCGTGGTCTGCTATTTGTGGTTGATATTGATGTGAAATTATACTTGAGAAAATCCTGGTTTTCAGTCAAAAAACTTCCCTGAAATAATAAATTTATTTGAAATACAATGTTTCGCCTTGCTAAAAGTTCGTTTAGTGCGAATCTCATTTTGATTCTCTATCTTTTCGTTTCAGAAATGAGACGTTCACAAAGCACATTTAAAAATACCAGAATATAATTTATTTCAAGTAAAATCGGTATGAAAATCACAACATTTATAAATTTATATGATCTTTGATATATTTCGCAGTATATTTGTGAATAACAGGGCACAATTAGTGTGTACATTGTTTCAAACAATGTTCAATCCACATTTTTCTACATTCGAAAATGCCTGTATCAGGTCAAAAGTATGACAGGTGTTGTCTATGCGTTTGATGTGTTTTATCATTTGATGTGTTTTATTTGATAAAGGCCGTTCCGTTTGAATTTGTCTCGGCGTTCAGCATTTTTGTGATTTTTCTTTTGAAAGCGATCTAAATAAACTCATCATAGATACCAGGACTACATTGTGTATATACGCCAGACGCGCGTTTCGTCTACTAAAGACTTATCAGTGACGCTCGAATCCAAAAAAGTTAAAAAGGCGAAATAAAATACGAAGTTGAAGAGCATTGAGGACTTAACTTTCTAAAAGTATTGCCAAATTCAGCTAATGTAATCTATGCCTGAGGTAGAAAAGCCTTATTATTTCAAAAAATTCAAAATTTGTAAACAGCAAATTTATGAATTTCACCATATCAATGACAATTCATGTGAGCACGTGCTGACTACTGGGTTTGTGATACCCTCGGGGATGTAAATCTCCACCAGCAGTGGCATCGACCCAGTGGTTGAAAATAAACTCATCATAGATACCAGGACTAAAGACTAAAGACTCATCAGTGATGTTCGAATCCAAAACAGTTAAAAAGGCCAATAAAAACCTCACAGTCATATGAAAGTTGCATCAAATTCCATTAAATTGACAACGATGTTTGAACAATTATAACAGACAAAATAGGGAGACCAATACAATTTCAATCATATAGTAACCCAATTTCCACAGTACCATACATCCCATGTAGTCTACTATATAAATGTATTGAATCCTACGTGATTGACATGGTGTTAGAAAAACTGTTGACTTCATCGATTGCATATGTATAAAACAAATTAACAAAAACTAAAGCATAATAGCAAAAATCAACAAGGATACGATAATTATCAAAGAACAATAACACAATGACCGGATGCACAAGTACCGTGGCATGTTAAATGGATATCAATAAAAACGGAATTAATTTTTTTCAAATTTGCCTGTAAAACAAATGCATAATTGAAAAAGTTGCTTTACAAATTGTTACTTTACAAACAATTTTTATAATGTTCTGTTGAAATTTTACCATCAATATAAAAATATGTTATTCTATTTTTTTGTGCATGCTAAGTTGACTTTTACTATCAGAGTTCATTATGTTTATTGTTTTGTTGAATTTTTTAATCGTTTTTTTTTGTTAACAATGTAAATTATTGTTTTTCTCCTCTGTCAAGATGATTAATAAAAATATTTCATATCGGATGTATTACATTTGGTGAAAAATTTTAAGAATTATATAGATTTAAACATATGAATGTATAGTAGATTATGAAACACGTTATTGCAACTTAAATTAATTCCTTTTACTTTGCGGCTGCGAGTTCTGCCTTGTCATTTGCTTGTGGCGGCATTAGCCTGTTGTTTTTCCGAAATCTACAAGGATATCGTTTACGTGCAAGAAATATCTTAACATAGGTCAACAATTGATCGTCTATTATCGTTACCTTAGACCATTATTTAAGTTATTATATAATTATATATTAAGTATATTTTATTTTAATTCGTCTGAAACCCAAATAGAAATCGTACCACGCAATAATCTTCCTAGTATTATTATGTGGTTTATTTGATTTATGATTTTAAATAAATTTTCACATGATAACGTCGTCTATTGAAACTGCATCACTATGAACTTCAGTGTACTATAATTTTCTGTACAATCTTTAAAACGCCTGTATAATTTAGGAACCGGAATATTTTTAAATAAATTCAGAAAAGTTGTCCTGGTATATAAGATTTACTGAACTTTTGTTATATTTAAGAATATAGTTCATCAACACTACTTAGAAAAAAAACGTGTCAACAATAGTTCCTTGTTTTGACGGATAGAGGAAAACATTTATAATAAAATTCAATTTTCTTTTTCTCATTCGCGTGGATCTTTAAAGTCGTATTATTAATTTAACAAGGTTTATTGATTCCTATGCGCCGTGTTAACAACTAGTACACACAGTGAACAAAAACATGTCTTATTTCTTTTTAATTGTCTTTGAAATGTCATTATAGAAAAACTAATACAGTCTATAAAGACAAAAAAAATCATTTTTTTTTTCTCATTGATTTTAGCTGTTTTTGTGCCAAATTAAAAGTCGTCTGGTTCATTTAACAAGGATAATGAATTGACTCCGATATTCCATGAAAACAACTAAAACACATAGTGTAAAAACATGTCTTATTTCTTATTAAATGTTTTTGAAATGACATTATATAAACACAAATACAGTATATAAAGAAAAAGAACAAAATCATTTTAACGAGGTTTTTCTTAATTGAGAAAACAAAAGTTTACATATTCGCAAATCTAACCAATTGATAACAATGTCAACTTAAGGAATACCCTTACTTAATAAATCACATGAACTTCAAACAGAGTGGTATGAATATCGACAAAAATGTGTACTATGCTATGCATGCATCAACCGTAAACCAAGCTTAGGTAACAATGCACCACTGAATATACAAACAGTTTGCAGAGCGTTATTTTTCTCTTCTTTAATTTTCCTCGTGACCAGACTTATGTATTAGTCATGTTCGGTTTGGTAACGTCACATTTGAACTATGGTTAGCATTGAAGCAAAAATTCTACAACGGTCAATTAATAATTTATGGCGTAGGCAAAATTGGTGATTTCAACTTTACCTCTTGAATGTCAGTGATTAATAATTTCCCGGTAGAGATAGAAAAAAATGTATTAAATAAATCAAAATAAAGATTTCAAGAACTGGAATATTGTATCCTATTCGAAATATGTATTTCGTATGCAAGCGCTTCACGTGCTGTTCTCAAACTATCTTCAGTATCAACTTCGTGTTGTAACATAAGATCTGAGGACCACCTACTTCTTTCGGATGTGTGTCCTTGACAATATATTACTGGAAATACAGTTCTATATCCTTGACCACGTGTCATCCATTGCATTGGTTTTTGGTCTTGTTTTTTCATGTCATGTATGTAAGCTACAAGACTGGTAATTCACGGAAAAAAGTACTGTCGACCAGTAGATATTCGTACTAGTTGATGAAGAATAATAGCAATAGAAGTTAACAAATTTCGGTATCTCATGAATTAGTCTGAAACTGGCATAGTGTATCATTGTTCTTGTCTCTGGTTCTGAACGAGTACGGGTAGATTATCCATATGATATTTGTGTGAATAATGCATACATTCTTAGTTTACTAGTTATATCAATTTATTTTGCCTTTCATTGGTTTCAGTTACGCTTAGGTACATACGTGTTGTATTACTAATCATTCGTAAATTTGTCTTTTTTATATGAATTCAGTCAATCTCAAAGTTTTGAACTGTGTTCGGTATGTCGTTTTATTAGTTATGTTTGGCCTGGAATTAAAATAAAACACATGAGTTATAATCTCACTTGTATGTCTCTTGCATTATATAAGTGTTAACGATAAACTTATATTGTTAATATCTTGTTTGAAAGTATAACGTTTATTGTATAACACATGTAATAAAACACCTAACTTTGTATTAATGTCTATAAATAAAAATTATAACGACAACAAAAAGAATATATGCGGAACTCGCATTTTATAATGATTGTGATATCAGTTATAGTTACGTACATATTTATATGTATTATAGTAGGACAAAATAGCCAGGTCAGGAGCCCCTGGTCACTGTAAGTCTTGTACGTATTTCAATATACATCAATATTATGTTTTGGAGCTAAATATGACGTCCATTGTCACTGAACTAAATTAAAAAGGTGTAATACCACCATTGTTTTTCCCCTGTTAGTCTATGTTAAATTGACATTTTAAAAAAGAATGTACAGTATTTACCTTTAAAAACCTAAATAAATACTTTTCATGAATAAAGTTTAATCCTTTCCAGTGCTACAGTTACAAATTTCACACTACACATTTCATTGCATATAAGAAAGTAACCATCACCGGTGGTAAACAACCCAATGTTTACACTGTTATTCACTGGTTACCTGCTTTGGTTACTATGTAACCTTAATTTTCCAAATTATTTTATAAGACCATCAAATAAAAAATAATGATGCTTTCAGACACCCATTTTAATGATTCATAAAAAAATAAGTGCATTGAAATGCAGGGTTAATTTTATTTTTTTTAATTTTTAAAACTGTCAAATTTAATGGAATATTTTTTAGACTTACTTTCGTATGCAATCAGATAACGTGCCATGATTTCGTGGTATTACACATTATACATTTTTATTCATTTGAGGCTTACATTATATGTTTGGAAATTTGTATAATTTAACAATAGTTCTTTTTCAAATATTGTCTACGCAATACAGGATTGGCAATGCTTTGCTATTAATGGTTAATGGTCTAAGAATATAGCTGAATACATTAATTGCAAATCATATAGTGATATGAACTATGTAAATTTGGACAAACTTCCAATAATGTTTCGAAAGTTAACAGGTTGATTTTAAAATTCCTAATATTTATTGATAATACAATTCCATCAGAATAATTAGCTTGGAATATGCGCTACGATATTATGAACTTAAATTTTACAGCTGAATAAATATGCAATAAATAATGTAGTTTCTTAAAAATGTCTTCCTTCTTTGACAATTCGAATTTCTTAACGTTTCCAAAAAACAAATGTAGCTGTACTCAGTACTCTTCAACATGGTACTTTAATTCGACGTTTAAGCTTTATTCCATTCGGCGTCACTGGTGAATCTTTTCAAGACTTGTGTCTGGCACAATTGCAAATTTTCATTCCTGGTATCTATAAATGGAGAATGTACTGTTAAAATAGAATTGAATCAAACATTTCTAAGGTGTAAATAACAATTACTAAATTACAGCATTTTCAAGATCATATTATGATACAATTTACCTCTTAGTTATATATAAAATTATAGATGGTCAACTCAGTGAAATAAGTTTGGTTTTCGAGAAAACCATCGTACTGCTGACAGCATTTTTGTATTAAAATCTTTAAAAAAAAGTTATATCTTTGTTTTGTTGACCTTCGTTAAGCTTTCGGTCATGTGTGGAGAATATGTTTTTGCATAAATTAGTTGAAACAGGTGTTGCAAAACAATTTTACAGTGTTACAAAGAGCAATATAATAAACAGAATCTGATATTAAATGTAAAAGTCAATTTTCTAAATATTTTAATATTTTAAGAGGGGTATATCAAGGAAACCCATTGAGTCCAACATTATAAATCTTTTTATTAATGATGTAATCTAAGAGTTTGATAACACAAAACGAAAATCACATCCATTGCACAAGTTCTTAAAATATTTACTCTCTTCTTTTAGCAGATGATCTTCTTTTAACATCAGAAACTAAAGACGGATTACAAAATAGTTTAAAAATGTATGTGGTTTTTGTGATTGTTTGCAATTAGGTGTAAATGAAAATAAAACTAAAACTATGATTTTAAAGCAAAACTGTTAAAAAAAGCTAACTCATTTGCAACATACACGATATTCAAATATGGACACAAATGAGTATAAATTTTAAGGAATGTTGATTAAAAATTATAGAAATATTTCGCACAGTACTATAGATCTAACAAAAAAGCTAAAAAAAATTCTCTTTGCGATGAAGTCATATACTAGTCCATTGAATAATTTACCAGTTAAAATTGCAAATAATCTCTTTGATTCGTTAGTTAAACCTATAGCTTTATATAATTTAGAATTATTTTTTTAAGTCTCCTATATAACATATTTTAGAACAAAAAAAAAAGAAGCAAAGAAATCTGAAAAAAAACATTTAAACCCTTTGTTCTTCATCGATAAAACATCTTTAAAAAAGTGACACCTACAGTTTTGTAAATATACATAAAGGCAACAGTAGTATACCGCACACTCGGTATAAAAAAAATCAATCAAAGTTAGGTGCAAGAACTGATTTTGGAAGACTTCCTCTGGAATTAATATCAAATACTGATCTATATTGTATCTTTTTAGATTATATTCTGATGAAATTAATTCTCTCTTAAAAGAATCCTTTATTTGTCTCAAAACTCTGACTCGGCAGAAATTTAATTCCTGGTTCGCATATGTAAAAAATATAGTTAAAGAAACTGTATTGATTTGGACACTTTGAAAACATATTCATCATAAAAGATAACTAAAAATATAAGTGAACAAATAAAAATAAAATTGAAGCATTTTTATGAAAACTAGTAAAAGACAAACTATCAGATATATAAAGGATAACACCAAACTCCCTATTTATAAACATGTAAAAATAAATAATACAGAAGAAAAATATTTAAATTGATTAAAACTTGAATTCAGAAAACTGATAACAAAATCAGATTACATGTAATTGACCATAATTTATTAATAGAAAGGGAAAGATACCCTAAAATACCAAGAGAAGAATTATTATGCCAAAACTGTAAACAAATGAAGATGAATTGTATTTCTTTTAATATTGAAAAAGAACAATAATAATACAAAAGAGTATTTTGATTTTTAATAAATGAGAATATCAACGTAATGAATTTAAATAAGATAACATATGTCACAAACTCAGGAAAATAGGCTAGGATCCTTTTTAAAAAGTCTACTGAACTTACGACAGTAACTCTGAAACTATTTACTTTTATTGTGTATATTAATGATCTTGTTGATACTTTTATTTTCATTTTGTTATGGTGTGTCACATATTAAAAATAGTAGTTTTATGCAATACAGATTTGAATTGAATATATTGCTTAGTCTTTGGAGTTCTTTGTTGTGTCTTTTGTACTATTATTTGTCTGTATTTATATTTTTTTTCCACGGCGTTGTCAGTAATTTCTGGCCCTGATGTCAATGGTTTGTAATGAAGAATACTCCTTTCAAGCTATGAGTATGACTGTCCGTCTATGTTGTTTCTTCTGCCCTCTAATTAAATGACCATGTGAGATGTCTTAAAATGTAAAATAATGTTTAACGACCTTCAAAAAGTGCATTTGTTTGAAGAAGTACACACACACTTTAGTAAGTGGCATTTACGACGTGCGATCAACAAGATCATTGTAAATAGAAATTGGCTATAATATCAATAATTTCCTTGTTGTTCTTAAATCATTGAGTCATTTACAATTGTATCAATATTTACATAATGGTCCTTTTTTATTGATCCACTCTACAGTTATCAGCTTTGACATGGATATTTTAAAATGTTGAACAAAATAATATGGCTTAAGTTAAATTAAAGAAGCAAAGAAATACAGGACGGAAGAGGTGTTTTTTTTTTATTCCCACGGTATCTTCTATTCTTTATATTTGTAATCATGTTGTTTGCCTATTTTGTATATATTGCTCCTCATTATTTCATGTGTCAATCTTGTTCAAAACAGTAAATTTTATTCAAAAGAAAGACTTGTCTTCATAACATCAATTAATATTAGTAGAAAATAAGGTATCCGCAACAAACAACTACGAAAAAACAGCCTTACGACTTTCAAAAAAGACTCCTTTCGAATTCATATATTTTCAAATCCTTTCCATCGTTTTCTGTATGCAACTACACGAGGCGAGGTTACGATATGGACATTTAAAACTCATACATCGTGATAAAACTGACAATGCCATGAAAAAATAACAGAAACTGAAAAGTTATAAAACGTTTTATAAAACAAAAGACCGAGTTAACTGAGTCCAAACATTTGGTAAAAAAGTATCGTGAATGACGTGAAAGACAGTGAATGTAAATAAATAAGATAAACAAATTTTACGAGATATAAAAACATTTGTTTTTAAAAATTTTCTAGTTGCGTGAGGGTTGTTATGAAAATGTTGTCCCTTTCTTTTGTATCATATAGTGCATGCTCGGAAAACGTGAACTCTGTGTATCAACTGTAATTTGACATATAGATAATTAACCATTAAATGCTTTTAGTACATAAGTAAAAGTTTTTAATTCAATAATCACAAACTGTCGCGTCTCTTATTCTACAGCATGTGTTATGCAAATCAGTAAATAGACCGATTCTATAATACAAAATTGTATTAGAGAATATTGTTGTGTAATACAAACATGATATAAATCGAATTGTTGTAAATATTGTGGTATGGGTTTGTCATGAATCAATTGACTTAAGTGGTTTAGCTGAATTTTTGTTATGGCAATAAAGACAAATGTTTCCGTATATAAAAAAAATTGAACGCATGAATCATGTGATTGCAAAATACAATTCAAGAAATATAAAACGTTTCATACAGAAACGCGTGGTCTAAAATTGATATTAACTTATGATTGTACTTGAGAAAAAATAGGTTTCCGGTTCAAAAACTTCCCTGAAATAATAAATATATTGAAAATACAAGTTTCCCCTGGTGAAGATCATTCAGTGCAAATCTCATTTTGTTTTGCCAATAGTGTAATACCAGTAATGTTTATAAATAATACGTTTACAAAGCACATTGAAAATATTACAATATTACTTATTTAAAAATAAAACTGCATGACAACCACCACATTAGGAAATTGACATGATTTTGATACATTTTGCAGTATATTTGTGGGACAAATAGTGTGTACATTAAAACTAACTAAACCTCTTAACTGTATAACAGTCCCATCAATTCCATAACATTGACAAAAATAAGTGTAAAACTAACATACACAAAGGTAAACTTTCGAAAATAGGGAAACGTAGTCAACGTTGAGTATAGTCTCAATCACCATAAAACAACAATAATTGAACAAAGAAGCATAGAAGTGGCATACAGACAAATGAAAGCAAGAACATTCAGGAAGAGACATGCACACAAACAAAAATTTCAAGAGGACATCAACAGCACAAGGCTTATAATTGAATACACCATACATGCGTTTCGTCTTCAAAAGACAGATCAGTGACGCTCAGATCAAAATAGTAAAGAAAGCCAAAAACGTTCAAAGTTGAAGAGCATTGGTTACATAAGTATAATCCAAAAAGTTGCTTTACATATGTTGATTATGCAAACAACGTTTTTATGTTTTGTTGAAATAGTACCGTCAATATAAAAATATGTTATACTATTGGTTGTTTTTATGCCAAGTTCAATTCGTTAAACAGTGTTCATAATGTTTTATTGTTTTGTTGAATTTTTGAATCTTTAATATTCAACATAATGTAGACTGGTTTTTTTTCTCCTCTGCCGATGAAAATTGATAGAAAATTACATATCCCTGAATTCGGGCTGTAATTACTTTGGTGTCCGTAGTACTTTTTTTTACATTTTCAACTTCTACTTGTTAGCAACTTAAAAGGATGAATATATCAAACTGCTATTGTAGAATCCTTCCAGTCTTTTGGTTTTGGCTCGTATTAGATATTGGGCTGATTATACATTTGATATAGGAAAAAACAATTTGATAAAGATCAACGGAATAAAAAGGTAGCAACTGCTTTGATATACAACTTTTCAACTAACTATAAATATACGATTATGAGTTCAAATATCTTGACGAACACACTAACGATCCATTTTTTAACGTGTGTGTCATTAAAATGTTTTTCTTTATAATTTAAAAAAAAAATATTACTTAAATATAAGGGCCATGCAAGTGAGTGATTACAAATCACAAACAAATTAGTTTTTTTTTTTTTTATATATTAGTACAGAACAAACAAAATGTTAAGAATTATATACGTATACAGTATTTTCATTTGAATGAATCACAGTTAAAAATCGTACTAACAATGATATTCCTGTTGATACCATTTAGATGTTTGATTTGTGACTTTACATCAATTTAAATATAGTAAATCGTCTATTGAAACTAAATAACAATGAAATCCAATGTACTATAATTTCCTGTTCAATATAAAAAACGCTTTCATATTTTGTTTACACTAACGCATTTTTAGATGAATTCAGAAAAAATGTCCTGGTTTATAAAGTTTGCAGAATTTCTAACACATTAACCTCCTCTTTATAAAGACTATCTTTGGAGGTTTAAGTTACAAGAAGAGAGATTCCAGAAACAAGTGTTCATTGTATTGACAGACAGAGAGTACAATTTATATAATTTTTTTTTTATTAATTACATTTAATTTTCATTTTTTTATTTATTTTAGCTGTTTGCGTGGCTAATTCAAGTTCATATCAGCAGTTTTCTTGATTCCCTTATTTCATTTGAACAACTCTAGCACATAGTTAAATTTAAAAAAAAAAGCATATCTTATTTCGTACTAATTTTCTTTTACATGACAGTATATAAACATAATACAAATACAAATACAGATTAAAAAGAATAAGACACAATATTTTATCGCATGTTATTCGTATGTAAGCGCTTTATGTTTTTTTTCAAACAATCTTCATTATCAATTTCGTGTTGTAACTCGAGATCTGATGATCACCTATTTTATCAGAATGTGTGTCCTTAACAATACCACATACAAAACTACATCTTGGATCACGTGTCATCAATTGAATCGGTTTTTTGGTCTTGTATTTGTCATATATGTATGCTACAAGGCTTTCACGGAAAAAAGTACAGTTCACCAGTAAATATTCGTAACCGTTGATTTTGATTGATGGTGATAGTACATGTAGTAAATCGATGTTCGTATCACTTGAATTAGTCTGAAACTGGCATAGTATATCAAAAACACAAATACTCGATTAACAAAGTCCATAGGCTCCTGACTTTGAACAGGGGCAAAGTTGCGCGGGCTACACATGTTTTGTGAAATCTTTATCCTCCGTACAGCAAGCCAATGTAGATTAAACAAACATAGGTGAAAACGCTAAAGTGAAACTCAGATATAATGAGTCTGAGTTGGTTGTCAAAAAGATGGCACGAGAAACTAAGCACAATGACAATGATACACAAATCAACAAAGGCCAATTAGCAGTAACAGACATGCCAGCTCAAGACTTCAATTCAACTGATTGAAATAGTATTTATATCACTATGATCATCTTAGAATGTGCATGAATTTCCACTTATAATGGACAGGCTAGTATATGTTTCGGATCTGCAGTTGCAATATTTTTCACTTACATAGTTTTGCTTATTTCTGTAACTCAAATATGTCTACTTCATGGCGTTGATTGCGTTTTTAATATCTGGTACATTTTATATTTACTTTAATTAGGTCTTTCCACTTTTCTGTGGAAAGAACTATTGTTTTTCTTCTGATTATTTTTTTTTTCTTCCGCCAAATTTTGTTCTTGCGATAAACATTTGTTTCGCAATATGTCGCTTAGATATTTGGTATATGATATCGAACAGTTTATGCGCTTTTGAAATTTACCCTGCGTAACCGAATACTTTTCTTTGTAGGAGTTATCTCCCCAAACACTGTTTTCCTTGTTATCACAACTCCTTCGCAACCGTAAAAGATTACGACAAATTTATTTTATAAAATTGCTCGTTATATCCTTCGCATGATTTATTCAATTTCGACCGAAGCAATATGAACGCTCCATATGAGAGTTATTTCCCTTTTTGTATTTGAAATTTTGAAATGTATTTTAAACTGGAACACCATAAGTGATAGAGACCTAGGATCTTTTGATTTGAGGTCCTTGGTCCAAAAAAATGAAAATTAGGTCAAGGTCAAAGGTCAAGGTCGTATTTTAGATTTTTATTTCTTTTTGATTTCCCTATGACTTTGGAATGGTTATAGATACAGAAACTTTAAGTAGTGAAAAATGCTTGGTACTTCAAGGGGCAACTTTGTTACGTTATGACTGTATTGGTTTTACCATTATGTAAGGGACATAACCCCCGTTTATGGTTTATAAAAAGCCATTATTAGGCAAAACTCTTAAACAAAAGGTCCTTGACCCATAGGGTCTTTTGCAATGACATTGTGGAGCAATGACCTTGACAAAGGTCACAAGGTCAAAGATCGAGATCATGTACAAAGGGACAAATTATGTGGTTTTGGCACTACTTGAAGAGTGTTATGTGTGTTTGACTTCCAACCAACCAACCAACCAACCAACCAACCAACCAACCAATCAATCAATCAATCAATCAATCAATCAATCAATCAATCAATCAGTGCATGTTTCCGTCTCATGTGTTTAATATGGGGTCCACGATCTCATTTATTTCTTTCTCGCTTGTTTCAAGAAACCTATCACACGTGTTTAACCAACCAGCCAACGTGTTTAATCAACCAATCAACGTGTTTAACCAACCGACCAACCAACCAACCAACCAATCAACAATCAATCAATCAATCAATCAATCAATCAATCAGTGCATGTTTCCGTCTCATGTGTTTAATATGGGGTCCAAGATCTCATTTGTTTCTTTTTCGCTTGTTTTAAGAAACCCTATCCAACGTGTTTAACCAACCAACCAACGTGTTTAATCAACCAATCAACATGTTTAACCAACCAACCAACCAACCAACCAACCAACCAACCAACCAATCATTGTATGTATGCTTCCGATATGTGTGTTTAATGTGGGGTCCAAGTTTTCATTTGGGTTTTTTCGCTTGTTTCAAGAAAAAAAAAATCACATGTACTCTGAAACTACAAATCCTATCGACCCCAAAATTTGCAGGCAGCAGATCATACATGTACTAAAGGTTCATAAAAAAACGTGGTGCAGATATCTCTCAAGACTTTTCCTATAGAAAAGAAATGGCAATGCTGTAAAAATCGCTTGCTAGGTCCGTAAATCTCAGTAAAAACCTACAATAAAATGTCCGCTCCGAGATTGAAATACTAATCTGTGTTACAAACAGGTGCTGAAAAATGTACATTATCAGAAAATAATCCTTAAATGTGTATTAAAGTTACACCGAATCAATTAAATCCAAAACATGCACTGCTGGTGAACTGTGATCAAAATGTCAATTTCCTACAATGACAAAAGAAATTACATTGTGTACATTCCGTCTCTATACATGTTGTCTGTTCAACATCCCGACCTAAAGAGAAATAAAAAGACTAAGTTTTCGTTATTATAAACCCAAGTCACGTGATGTCTCCTCAATCTGGCGCGCGCGCTGTACCTAAAGTAAAATAAAAACTTTCCAAACTAAACATGAAACTTCCCCGGAATAATATAGACCCCTTACAGAAACAAACAAACAAACAAACAAACAAACAAACAAACAAACAAACACACACACACACACACACACACATAACAAACAATCATGTTTCTAAGGGGGGGAAAGACCGTTTACAATTGCTTTTTAAAAGCAATTGATTTATATTGTAAAACGGCAATTTTAACCATTCTGTTCCGTTTATATAAAAAAAAAAAAATTCTCCCTGGGACCCCCTTTTGCCCCCCCCCCCCCCTTTTTTTTTTACCCTCCACTTACAAATGAATATCTATCTATCCGATCAACGGATAAGAACGACAACTCCAGTTTTTTCCCTATTATTAAGGTCTTTCCTTTCTTAAATGGAAAGACCTTACTGTATTTCGTTTGTTTATTATTAGGTCTTTCCACTTTTCTGTGGAAAGAACTATTGTTTTTCTTCTGATTATTTTTTTTTTTCTTCCGCCAAATTTTGTTCTTGCGATAAACATTTGTTTCGCAATATGTCGCTTAGATATTTGGTATATGATATCGAACAGTTTATGCGCTTTTGAAATTTACCCTGCGTAACCGAATACTTTTCTTTGTAGGAGTTATCTCCCCAAACACTGTTTTCCTTGTTATCACAACTCCTTCGCAACCGTAAAAGATTACGACAAATTTATTTTATAAAATTGCTCGTTATATCCTTCGCATGATTTATTCAATTTCGACCGAAGCAATATGAACGCTCCATATGAGAGTTATTTCCCTTTTTGTATTTGAAATTTTGAAATGTATTTTAAACTGGAACACCATAAGTGATAGAGACCTAGGATCTTTTGATTTGAGGTCCTTGGTCCAAAAAAATGAAAATTAGGTCAAGGTCAAAGGTCAAGGTCGTATTTTAGATTTTTATTTCTTTTTGATTTCCCTATGACTTTGGAATGGTTATAGATACAGAAAATTTAAGTAGTGAAAAATGCTTGGTACTTCAAGGGGCAACTTTGTTACGTTATGACTGTATTGGTTTTACCATTATGTAAGGGACATAACCCCCGTTTATGGTTTATAAAAAGCCATTATTAGGCAAAACTCTTAAACAAAAGGTCCTTGACCCATAGGGTCTTTTGCAATGACATTGTGGAGCAATGACCTTGACAAAGGTCACAAGGTCAAAGGTCGAGATCATGTACAAAGGTACAAATTATGTGGTTTTGGCACTACTTGAAGAGTGTTATGTGTGTTTGACTTCCAACCAACCAACCAACCAACCAACCAACCAACCAACCAATCAATCAATCAATCAATCAATCAATCAATCAATCAATCAGTGCATGTTTCCGTCTCATGTGTTTAATATGGGGTCCACGATCTCATTTATTTCTTTCTCGCTTGTTTCAAGAAACCTATCAAACGTGTTTAACCAACCAGCCAACGTGTTTAATCAACCAATCAACGTGTTTAACCAACCGACCAACCAACCAACCAACCAATCAACAATCAATCAATCAATCAATCAATCAATCAATCAGTGCATGTTTCCGTCTCATGTGTTTAATATGGGGTCCAAGATCTCATTTGTTTCTTTTTCGCTTGTTTTAAGAAACTCTATCCAACGTGTTTAAC